>ML662445.1:29446083-29489247 GCA_007570785.1 Antilocapra americana
AACAAACACATGAAAAGATGCTCACATCACTCATTATCAGAGAAATGCAAATCAAAACCACAATGAGGTACCACTTTACACCAGTCAGAATGGCTGCCATCCAAAAGTCTACAAGCAATAAATGCTGGAGAGGATGTGGAGAAAAGGGAACCCTCTTACACTGTTGGTGGGAATGCAAACTAGTACAGCCACTATGGAAAACAGTGTGGAGGTTCCTTAAAAAGCTGCAAATAGACCTGCCATATGACCCGGCAATCCCACTGCTGGGTTGTGTTTCTTAAACACCGTTTTTATTACCATCTACAGGAAGGAGGAACATACTGATTGTGATCATTGCCTCCAGGGTCTCGTGACTCTACAGGGTTTAAAAGATCTTGGGTGGTGTTTTTCTGGGCTACTCACTGAATAAGGCTGTCTGTCAGTCACATGCTGACATGTGGGGCCCGTATTGTGTATTCGGGTCCCAGTGTTTTCTGGCAGACATGATGCTTTCAGCACAATAGAGAAGGGACACGTGAACAGAGATCAGGGACAGTCCACGTTAACCTTGGTCCCTCTTCCTTGACCCCACAAGGCATTTAATGTGTCTGTAGGTTCCAACAGCTTTAGGAATCCTTGGTGAGGTTTGAATGTGCAGAAGCGCTAGACAGTGATGTGAATCTCATTTCTCAGGGTTGAAGGGCAAAGCTGGTGGTCACTCAGACTATTCGTGCAGGCAAGACATACCCAAACAAGCCTTGTCTCAACATGGCAAGACCATGTAATAAGTATTTCCTAAATAAAGGTGAATTACTATTTTGGAAGTCAACCCAATCTTAAAATTTGGGGAGTACTTTCCATTATTTAAATAATCAAGTTGCTGCCTACAGTGTGATTCCTGAGCTTGGCCAGAGCCAAAGTCTGGAGGTGTGAACATTTAGTGGTGAGGTCTAGGTGATCATGTTGCCTATGCAATCCAGAAAAGCCAGAAGCTAGGGCAGTGAGTCAGGCAATCAGTTTGGGGATTCCCCAATTGATGGGTAGAACTTTTCCAAAGACAGTCTGAGGTCCAC
This sequence comes from Antilocapra americana, assembly GCA_007570785.1. Lineage (NCBI taxonomy): Eukaryota > Metazoa > Chordata > Mammalia > Artiodactyla > Antilocapridae > Antilocapra > Antilocapra americana. Next base: position 29,447,136 of record ML662445.1, read on the forward strand.
AGTTCAGGAGGAGCTCAGTCAGGAACTGAGGACATTACAGCTCTGGGAGACAGGAGTCAGTGGGCAGGAATCATCAAAAGTATTCCAGGAATATTTTTCTTAGTGTCTTATCCTTAGACAGATGAAAACCTTGCAGTTTTTGTCTCAGATTGTCTTCAAGGATTGCTGCTCCATCTCTATAGGTGCAACCAAAAGAACTTCCCTAAAGTGACTATAATTCAAACACGTTCAGACTAGAGGAATAAAGGTAAATCGTGGGAGTCCATATCTTTAGAACAGACTATAGGAAGGCATGCATGTAAAATAGCAAGAGGATGAAGGATGGCATCACTGATTCAGTGGACCTGAACTTAGGCAAACTCTGGGAGATGGTGAGGGACAGGAAGGCCTGGTGTGCTGTAGTCCATGGGGGTCACAAAGACTTAACAACTGAACAACAGCAACAAGCTACAGTTACACCTACACTGGGTATGATTACAAAATGATGTGTGTTGTTGCTGTAAACAAAGGTCATGAATGTATTAACTAGATACAAAACTGAGGGGGTGCCTAGACGCAGTGACCCTAGCTGACCTGTTCTGTCATTTTTTTTGTCTCCATGTGAACACTGGTGGTTTTGAATATTTCTTCCCAGAGGTTCATCTGTATCAGCAAGACTACATCTGTGTGTGTTGGGGAGGAGGTAGCAATAGGTAAGGGGAAGATGTCTCCTTCCTTCAAAAATGACACTGGGCTCTGATGAGAATCTTCTCATCATCTTGAGACTTGGCAACAGATTAATATGTAACACTGTTTAAAATGTCCCAGGGCAGGTCAATGCAATTTACCTCATTTGGCTTTTGTATCAAATTTTCCATTGAAAAGACCTGTGCACTTTGCATGTTTCCAGTTAATGAAAGACTGCCATGTGCCTGTGAGATTTTTTTGAGGATACCATGAAATGGGGGAGAAAATAATTATCCTAAGAGACATAATTTTTGCCCTGAATAAGTCTGATCAGTGAGGGGCAGGATTAAAGAGATTGTATGTGAAATTTAAAATTCTTCAGAGTGAGGTGCTCTTGGGTAAGCAAAACACTCAAGCTAAAGTTAGAAATGAATTAGTTAACACAACAGAAAAAAAGAGTCAGACTCTATAGACTGAGCCAACATTTCAATTTTCAGCTCAGTAGGCAGTGGAAGTGAGGCTGAAGAGGGGGCTTGGCATAAATCATAAATTCCAGGATATTGTACTATAGCCTTCTAGAGGACTCAGTAAGCCACAATTGACATATAGATTTGAGGTTCAGAATCTAGTTCTGGTGATTAAAGAGAAAAGAAAAGAAAGAGCTATATCAGAGGGCAGGAAAACTGCAGGACATTCAAGATAATGAATTAAATTCTCTTCTGATTGAAGAGAAATGGACAAAATGGTAATCCATATTTGAATTTTAAAAGTTGGTGATTAAGAAGCAATCTGAATGAAGCCTATATGGCTTATAAATTTTTGGTTGATGATCGATTTGAGTTTATTAGGCAAATTGGAACAAAAGGACATAAATGCAAATCAAGAGGGAATGTGTGAAAAAGAAATTTAAAGAGATGTTTTATGGAGAAAGTGATGACATTTAGGATGAATTTGATCACTGCATTGATCTCAGTAAATTAAAAAGAGTATAATTGGTTATACAAGTGAAAAAAGCACCCGGAATCTTAATGGGACTCTATGTTGCTTTAGGAAAGAGAACAGTGAGTTTACTTTAAATTGAGAATCCTGAGCTGTATCTGTCCCTTCTAGGCTGCTTCCTTCAGAGACACCATCTCCACATCCATGTTGGGCAGTGGGGAGCAGAGGAGGAACACTTCACATTTCCCGGCCCCCAACTCTGGAAGGCTGTTATGCAGTGCGGTCTGTGATGCAGCAGCATCCCCTGGGAGCTTGCTGGCAATGCAGGGGCCCCATTCTGGGCCTACGGAATCAGAACCTGGATGACTCGTGTACATTAATATTTGAAAAGCACAGATCTAAAACCACCTCCCACAGCTCTACCTCTAGTTAAGGTGGGATTTAAACAGGCCTGGACTTAAAGTCTGTCTGTCCCCCTTATTAGGCAAGGCTGGTTAAATTACTTCACCCCTGAATTCCAATTTCCTCATACGTAAAACAGAAATGATGACAACAGTAGCTACCTATTTCAAAGAGTTTTATTAGCATGAAATGAAATTAGTGTTGAAAGCCCAGAGACGCTGAAACTAGATGTGCAAAGTCACTTCAGTCGTTTCCAACTCTTTGCGACCCCACAGACTATAGCCAGTCAGGCTCCATGGTCCATGGAATTCTCCAGGCAAGAATCCTGGAGTGGGTTGCTATGCCCTCCTCCAAGAGATTTTCCTGACCCAGGGATCGAACCCACATCTCTTACATCTCCTGCATTGCAGATGGGTTCTTTACCACTAGTGCCACCTAGAAAGCTCCTAACACCAGACAGTCTGGCTCAGATAGTGTTCTGTCACTCACCAGCTCCACAACTTTGGGACAAATCATCTAACTTCACTGCTCACACCCTTCCCCCAGGTTTTTCATCAGTAAAAAGAAGATAATAATTGTACCCATATTACAGACTTGCTATGGGAGCCAGCAATGTAACTGACATAAAACTTTTTAAAATATCGCTAATGCCTTGATGCACTCTAGACATGTTGGCTAGAATTACTGTTACAAATGAAATGCCAGGAAGACAAACAGTTTTCAATAGATGTTAGCTCTTCTCTGTAGCATTGCTCACCCACACAATGACTTATTGTTATAGAAGCAGGCAGATTAAGGATGATGCAGAGCAACAAATTCAAGATTTAAGTAAGTATAAGTTTGTGGTAGGATTTGCCTATAACTGCTAACAGAACAGTATGGTTTTTGACAAAATGTTCCTTGAATCTACTGTAGGCTCACTTGTCTTTACAGGCAAGTTGGAAAACAGGACAATTCATATTACTTGGTTTTAAAACACAAACAACTTATCCCAAATGAAACAAAGGGATTTCCCCCCTACTGGATCCTAACCCCAGTTGATCTGAATTGACTCCTTTTTATGTATGCAAATTGAATTTTCCTAATTCAATCTCCATTTCTGTAAGCATGTATCTCTGTTTACCTAGACACCAAGTGAGAACAGTCAAGTCGTGGGTGAGGGCAGGAGAGGTACTAAATCAGTTTTCTCTTTGTTTCCCCTTCTGCCTTCACAACCTTCCTCCAGGAAGCTCAGTTCACACTGGCTCCCTCTTGCTAGTTTCTCGAAACTTCTTCTAGGAAGTCTGACCACTGGCTCCTTCCCTGTGACCTGGTTTCTGGCTCTTGGGCTCTCTGTGACCTCAGTTCAACCCCTTTCCCTTCTCACAGCAGCAGCTCTGAGCCCTGAGGTCACTGAGGACAAGAACTTCCAATTCCACTACCTTTTACCAGCCTGTGCAACCCTGAAATAATTTGCCTCAAAACCAGTTCTTGGAGAGAGAAGTCTGGTCAGACAAATGAAGGATTGGATTGAATTTTGTTCTTGCAAGAGAATGCCCGCGGCAACATCTGTTTGTAAGCAACAAGATTGGGAAGTTGTTTTGTGCTTCTCTGCTGCCCATTCTGGTTCTTTCCCGGGTGTATTGTCTTCCCTGAAGGGGTCACGTCGCAGAGTTTTCTCAGTGGTCTGGTCTTCGGCGCTAAGGAACTCATAACTAATTACGAGGACTTCAATTCTAAACTTGACCAGCTGTGTCGAAGAAAGGGCACTTTGGTCTCCCAGTGCTGGGGGATCTATAATTCATCCTCCATAAAAAAAAAAGTCAATATTGGAGCAAAAATGACATTTAAAAATCATAAAATAAGTAGACTGGTATTTACCTAAGATGTTCTTTTCCTCTCTTCGTTTTATATACCATGTACTGTATTGTTTGTTTTCTTTGGGGCGCTGTGAGCAGCTTTGTGACAGAGAGATGGTCTCTTGTTTCCAGTGGCTTCTGGGTAAGGGAGAAAACAGACCCACTGAGAAAAGACAGTGGGGGCAGCATGGGAAACCCTCTGCACACACTCTCCTTGCAGCTTTGATCTAGTGAAATCAGTTTAGGGACTGAGCCACACAAGTTAGCTTTTTTCCTTGATTCTAAAATTGTGTTATAAATTTTTATAGCTTTACAGATTAAAGAAAGATTAAAACATGAAGCACTCGTTAATTACAAATGGCTCACCAGTGGCTAATATATTTGTATCCCCCATCAGGATGGTGGGAACACTATCCCAACACAAAGGCAGCCCCATCAGAAGATGACCACCAGCCTGATCAAGGAAAGGCAAGAGCAGTGGGCCCCTCTGTGTCAGGCAAACTAATTCAAAGCCTCAGGCCCCATCGGTATGACTCCTCCAGGCCTCTTTGTGAGAAACTGGATTGATTCTCCCCATCATTCAGAGGGGGCTAAATATTTTTGAAATTGTGACCTCCCTGGTAAGTTCAGGCAGCTCACAATCAAAGGAGCAGGACACTTTCCTAACATGTGATGGCAATAGGCATTGGCAAGGAGGTCCATTAACTTTCCAGGGAAAATGCCCATCAATGAGCCAGAAGTGGAAATGGTCAGAATGTGGAGACATGGACCAGTTACTCTTAAGTCATTTGTTATGAGAATAAGGAGGAAGGAAAAGAACAGAGATTTAACTGTCAGGCTACTGCAGAGATGTCAGAGAACTCTATATGGTTCCCTTTTACTCAACAAGAATTTGTTAAGTATTATGTGAGGCAAGAAGCAAGCCAAATTTGTGCTAAAAGCAAGATAGGATGGGCAGACATGACAGTACACTCATTCATGCACTCTGAAAATTTTCTGGACATTTAATATGAATCAATTTAGAAGGGTGTATGCTCTGTGTAAGGGCTTTCCTGGTAGCTCAGTTGGTAAAGAATCTGCCTGCAGTGTAGGGGATCCAGGTTCAATCCCTGGGTTGGGAAGATTCCCTGGGGAAGGAAATGGCAAACCACTCCAGTATTCTTTCCTGGAAAATCCCATGGACAGAGAGCCTGGTGGGCTACAGTCCATGGGATCACAAGAGTCGGACACAACTTAGCAAATAAACCACCACCACCATGCTCTGTGTAAGTACAGAAAGTGTGTGCACATGTGTGCTTGTGTTTTGCCAAGTAAAAAGCATCATAGCAAAGTTCCAGGTCCTATCACCATAATAGGGTATTTAATAGCATAACTTGGGAAGTAATCAGACAACAATTTTCAATGTGTTCACTCAGTTGATAGAGTAATCAAGTGAAAAGGAATGAGATCTTGTGGAACACAAAATATTCATACTTTTATTTCTATCATAACTTGGAAGAATTTGTTACAAGAGACATGATATATACACAATCTTTTAAATCTTGAACACTGACCTGAAACATTGGCCTCCTAGGGTAAGGAAATACATGTAAGATTGTGTTTACAAAGTACTTAACACAGTATTGCTTTCAATAAAGTTAAAATTCCCCACATATCTTACCCAGAAAATGCTCTTCAAGTGCAAGAGTCTGAGGGAGAAAATACTAAATATTAATATTAAAATACTAAATTTGATATTAAAATAAGCACCATTTTCCCTTCTGTACTCATTTGAAGATAAAGGGATACTCCTCATTGAAGACTAAAAATATATTGACAGAAAAACAAAACAGAAAGCATTCCATTTATGAATGTTTTATGATTTGATTTTTTTTTTGAAACACAAAATCTAGGTCCAATTTATTACACTTTATTGTTCTCCAAAATCTAATAATAGAACTTCAAACTTATTGTGTGCTTATGAAGTATCCAGCAGTGGACTAAGTCCCATACATGCATTATGTAAATTAATCTTCATATAATCTTCTGGACAAAAGGAGAAGAGGGCAGCAGAGGATGAGATGGTTAAAGAGCACCATTGACTCAATGGACACAAACTTAATGCAAACTCCAGAAGATAGTGGAAAACAGGGAAGCTGGTGGGCTGCAGTCCATGGGGTGACAAAGAGCTGGATGCAACTCAGTGACTGAACAACAATTTTCTGGGGAAGATTTCTCTTCCCATTCCCATTTCACAGATGTTGTAACGGAGGTCAAGTTAAACCCCCAGGGTTCCATAGCTAGTCAATAACAGAACCCAGATTCTAATGCCAACTTTAGACTATGAGTCCTAATCCACCAAGCCCACTTCTTCTCAAATCATAGTTGAGCACTGCCCTTGGAATTATGCAAGATAGCAAAAGAAACGCAGATGTATAGAACAGTCTTGTGGACTCTGTGGAAGAGGGCAAGGGTGGGATGATATGGGAGAACGGCATTGAAACATGTTAATTATCATATGTGAAATCAATCGCCAGCCCAGGTTTGATGCTCAGGGCTGGTGCACCGGGATGACCCAGAGAGAGGCAATCGGGAGGGAGGAGGGAGGGGGGTTCTGGAAGGGGAATATATGTATACCCATGGCAGATTCATGTCAATGTATGGCAAAACAAACACAATAAAGTAAAGAAAATTTTTTTTAAAAAAGTAAATTAATACTAGGGATTGTCATACTGAGGGCAGTAAGTCAAACAGAGAAGGAGAAATATCATATGACTTCCCTTACATGTGGAATCTAAAAATAAATCATACAAATGAACTTGCAAAACAGACTCAAAGACTTAGAGAATGAACTTATGGTTTCCAGGGGCAAAGAATGAGGAGAAGGGATAGTTAAGGAGTCTGGGGTGGACTGCTATATCTAAAATGGGTAATCAACAAGGACTTGCTGTATACCACGTGGAACTCTGCTCAACATCATGTGGCAGTGTGGATCAAAGCAGAGTTTGGGGGAGAATAGATATACATATGGCTGAGTCCCTTTGCTGTTCATCTGAAACTATTGATATTGCAACACTGTTAACTGTCTATATCCTAATACAAAATAAAAGTTTAAAAAAGAACAATTAATTCTAAGGGAGAAAGAAAATTTTTTTCAGGCAAAAGTTATTGGGTTTTTGCCCAAATTCAAGATGATCCGTTATTAGCTAATGTTATTGAGCCAGGCCTTTTTCCTCTTGTATATCTTATCTCCCAAAAACCCTCTGAAAGAATAAATACCCACACTGGGCAGATGAAGAATTTTCCAAATCATTTATCCAGTGTTACGCAGCCAGTAAATAGTAGAGCCAGGACTTGCTTCATTGCCAATATATAACTCCAAGAGCAGTTGTAGGAGAGGAAAATATTGATCCTGTTGATCATCATCTGTTGGAACCAGCAAAGTTCAGCGGTGCATATTCAGAAGACTATACCTCCTTACCTTCTGGTAATGAATGGATCCTTGCAGTAACTAACAGGAATAGAACTAGGCAGCCTAAAAGAGGTACAAATGCTAAGACTCTGGGCTGAGAAAATCAGGATTCAGAGTAATGGCCAGCATCACGTGAAGCTAACAAATCACCAGAGTGTGAATTAGCAGAGCTTAAGCAACAGCAGAACAAGTGACCCAGAACCAGAAGGGAGATATCTCTGTAATCTAGTCATGTAGTCCTCAGACCAGCAGCTTTTGCATCAGGTGAGAGCTTGTTAAAAATGCAGAAACCCAGGTCCCACCCTAGACCTACTGAATCAGAAACCTCGGGGTGGGAGCCGTCAGTCTGTGTCCACAAGCCCTACTGATGCCTGCTTCCACTGAGAACTACTGCCCTAGCCATCTCAAGTTAAATCTGGAAGGAGACCAAAGTAGCTACCAGAACCGCACTGCAGCTACAGCTGTACGGTATATACACGGCTGATGCGAGGAAATGCACACGTGGACATACACATTCATGTGTACACACAGTCATTCACACGGCCTTAAATGGTGGAACAAGTCAAATGTGGTACCTCTCATGATGTAATTCCCATCATTCTCCAATCCCAAGAAACACAAGTACAAGGCTACCACTCAGACTGATAGCACAATATTGTAATTCCCAGAGGAGCCATGCGTTCAAGCAGGATCTCACTGAGAACCTTATCAGAACAGGGTGAGACCCTGAGCAAGTCTGTTCCCCACCTTTCCCCTAAGGTAGGAGGAAGGGAGGTTATAGTCTACCAGCATTGTAAAGCTGTGTCCGAAGCATTTTGCTTTTTTCAACCTTACCTTTTCTCAGCTGTGCTGCTGCTGTTTAGTTGCTAAAAAGTCATGTCCAACTCTTTGCAACCCTATGGACTGTAGCCCACCAGGCTCCTCTGTCCATGGGATTTTCCAGACAAGAATACGGAGTGGATTGCTGTTTCCTTCTCCAGGGGATCTTCCCAACCCAGGGATCAAACTCATGTCTCCTGCTTGGCAGGCAGATTCTTTACCACTGAGCCACCTGGGAAGCCACCTTTTCTGATATTAATAGTATAGCCCAACTTGCATGTCACTTACCCACGTTCATTCATTCAATTTTTTGTCCATGGACACATATGGGTTAGAAGATCTCTCCAGATAATGGTATCTATCATCTCAAACGCTTACAAGTCAACATCCTTGTCCCATCTGTCTTCAGTTTTCTCCCCCAATGGCTGTAATATATGATCAAGGACCTTAGTTCCCTGCAGGGAATGCCCCCACCTACGCTTGCACATCTTCCCTTTGCTGCCCTAGAAGCTCTCCCCATCTCCTCCACCCTGCTCATTGCTCTGGGAGGCAGACAGTGTGACTACATCTGTCCCCAAGACCTCCAGTTGGCTTTAGGTCATGGAAAAAGTGAGGAAATTCAGGTCAGGCTCTTTCTCTGCAACTTTGCCTAAAAACCACTTTCGTGCCTTGATCAAAGGTTACTGATCCTTTCTTGGTGGCCTGGTCCACACTTCCAGGAGTCATTCCCCATGCTGACTCCTCTGAGTTTTAGGGTGGCAACAGCTAGTTTGCTTTGGCCCCAGGTGACCACACTCCCTCTTAGGCACCTCCTCTATCAGTGGTCCCCAACATTGCCACTCCTTAAGATCCCCAGGAGTTCTTTAAAATACCAATTTATGGGCTACACTAAGACCAATTAAGTTAAAATTTCTGGGGTGATTGAGCAGGCACTGGACTAGACACTGGAGGATCTAGACGGAAGAGATTTCTGTTCTCGTGAAACTTACAGTCTCAAGGAAAACAGGCATTAATTAAAACACACACACACACACACACACACACACACACACACAAACTGTTATAAAGTGCTACAAAAGGAAAGACCAGGGACACTGATGTTTTTTTTAAAAGCTCTCTAGGTGATTCTCATGCCAGCCAAGGTTGAAAATCATTGTCCTTACCCACACCTGTACAAACAAACTTTCTTAAAATTGTCCTATTTTGAGGTTTCATCTCTTTCCTAACCCACACATCCCTTTACCTCTTCATCTAATGTTCACCAGGGGGAGATAGAAGGAGAAAAGTATTTAGCTAAATTCTTTTAATCATAAGCCAAAACGTGGTGGAAGAGAGACTATCAAGTATTTCAAAACAGAAAAACATTCACCTATACAATTAGACTAAGGCTGGAGGGCAACAAAATTGACTCTCACTTCAATATTTACCCTGGATTGGACATCCTTCTAGTTGAAAAGGAGACTCACAGTGTGTATTCATGGGGTTGCCAGATTCCACTCTCTAATTCATTTATTTTCATTCTTTGTTTTCAGTCCATCTGTGTATTTATGGATGCAACATTTCTTCTGATTACTGCTTTACTTTATCCTTCAGACTCTAATCTGCAATGCTCTAATTAGTGATGTTCTCTAACCTGAAGTTTTCTTTTCTTATTGACTCCAGAGCTACTAGAGCAAGTTTTACATTTTCAAGTGTAAGGGTTCAAGTATTACCTTTATTATGCTATTCTTCTTTTGACCAATTGAGAAAGATTTTATGTCCACTATTTTAGTGTGTTTTCATCTTTTTCTATTTTCTGTTATTTCCACATCATGAATAGTGATATAGTGAGATTCAAAGTGCACAGGTATCATGACTGTGGTATCTTTGATATGTATTTCTGCATACTTTAATAGCATAAAATTCCTACTTTGACTCAATGAGTGCCTTTGTCCTGTATTCTACCTGTTTGATGTTGGTAATTCAATGCCTGCTTTCTTATTGTTTTTATATACCCAGTATATGGTTTTGCCCATCAGTTTATTTTCAATAAACTAATTTATTTTAGTTTATTAGTTTATTTTTTGAGTCACTTCATTTTAGGGCTGCCTCTTGCCCAGAGCTAGGCTCTATTTTGTTTTTAAGTTAAGCTGGAAATACTTTTTTTTTAGTGGGGGAATTAAGCTTATTTATATTGATTGATTAACAGTCATACTTATGTCTATTTTATATTATGGTTTCAGGTTTTCAAGTTTCGTTGTTTGGGTTTTTGTCTTTGGAGACTCCAATTTTGTTACTTTTGGATTGCCGTTTGTGTTCAATATCAATTTTTTTCTCTTTATTTCCTTTAAACTCTTATTCTGTTTCCATTTATTTTGTTAGCTTTTCTCTTTTCTATTTTCTTGTTCCTTATTGTGTGTTCAGCGGTATCAAATTTTTATGCTCCTTCCAATTTTGCCTTCATTCCTGTGATGCTTGTTATCTCTTCTATATCTTTCCTGCTAGCATCTCTCCTCCCGCCGATGCAGGAGACGCAGGTTCGACCCCTGGGTCGGAAAGATCCCCTGGAGTAGGCAATGGCATTCCACTCCAGTATTCTTGCTTGGAAAATTCCATGGCAGATCAGCTACCCTGGGAGGCAAACATAAGATTCTTCTATTAAGGAGAATGATGCTGGAACAGACCGGCCTTTTCATTAGCTGGCTCTGATGCAGAGATTAAGACCGTGGTGTGTAGCTGAGGCGGCAGATGCTAAGGGGCACTGGCAAGATAGCAGGTGTCTCTGTAGACCCTCAAGAGACACTTCCTTCTGCCCAAGCCCTAAGAAGTAGGAGGGCATTAGGGGCTCCTCCAGTCACCAGAGGACTGGAGACTTTGGACATTGTTCCTAAGATGCTTCTACAGGAAAGGTAGTAGGAAGTAACCCTGAGATCATAATTTCCAGGGACTGAGACATGGGTAGAACTTTTGAAGGTCATTTGGGAATTTGAGGAGTTTTGGTTCTGGCTGTTAGATACAATGGCCTTCCCTGGTAGCTCAGAGAGTAAAGAATCTGCCTGCAATGCAGGAGACTCGGGTTTGGGTCAGGAAGATCCCCTGGAGGAGGATATGACAACCCATTCCAGTATTCTTGCCTGGGGAATTCCATGGACAGAGGAGCCTGACAAGCTACAGTCTATGGGGTCACAGGGTAGGACAGGAGTTACATACTGAGCTGTCTTGTTATGTTAAATTTCAAAAGTAGGCAGGACACAGAAATAAAGATGTCTTGGAAGCAGGACTAGGAAAAGGAGTTAGATCAAAAAAAGGTAAATAAGGGAATTGCTCTGAAGCAGGTCGAAGGTCAAAACCGCGAAGATGAATGGGCTTTTTGGGTGATAGCTACTCGATCAAGACATTTGAGAAACACTGCAAGGGTTGATTGTTCCCTTAATATAAGAAAAAACAGAGAAAGTAAAGCTGCTTCGGGAAAGAACTAGAATGTATTCTAACCAGTAAAAATATGAACAGGAAACTCTCCATAAGAACACTTCCAATAGGCAGGCAGAATAGGCAGGAAAGCATTTTCCTTAGTTGTTTTCAATTTTGAACTTTGTAAGTGCTGAACCCCAAATAAGCATCAAGGTGGACTTTCTCTTTATTAAATGGGGAAAGAACAAAACATAATATTTATAAAAAGCATTTCTTGGTAACCTGATGTTTCACTCTACAGTAAATCACATTCTAGAATTTAAAATCATGTGAGTTACTTTCCCTTCTGTGATCTTACAAAAATCCAACTCTGTTCCAGGCACTGCATTCAATTAAATTCCACTGTTTCACATTCACAAAACTGCATTCTAGCATTCTGAACCAGAAATCAGGGAAATTTAGTGGCAACAAAGACCGAGCATGTTCATGAAAAAGCTAAGTCTAGTTCACTAAGAGTCATGCTCAGATCCATCCGTTTGTTCCAAAGACATTTATTGAGTACCTCCTAAGTGCTAGGTACTTCCAGGGAACTGAGACCATAACAATGAACAAATCAGAGTAAACACCTACTACCCTAGAACTTAGACTCATGGGAAAGACAAATTAAGCAAGGAAACCAACAAACTAGACTGTGAGCAAGAATAAATGCTATAAAGAAAACAAAACGGGGTGATGTGATCAAGACTGACACCAAGCAGGTGATCACGTTAGACAGGGCAGTGGGGAGGTATTGGAGCTCAGAATTGACTTACACAAAGGAGCCAGCCCTTTGGGGAGTCGGAAAAAACAATTTTGAGCAGATAGAATTGTGTTAGTCACTCTGTCGTGACCGATCCTTTGTGACCCCATGGACTGTAGCCCGCCAGGCTCCTCTCTCCATAGGGTTTCCCAGTGGGTTGACATTTCCCCTTCTCCAGGGGATCTTCCCAACCCAGGGATCAAACCCACATCTCCTGCATTGCAGACAGGAGACATGGGTTCGAGAACAGCCACACAAAGACCTGAAGCAAAAATGAGCCTACAAGAAACAGAAAAGAGAAGAGGGCAGGAGTGTGTTCTAGGTCAGAGTTCAGAACGGCCTTGAGGCCAGAGCAGGCAGTGTGAATTCCAGAAGGCCAACCAGAGACACCTTGTGAACAACAAGGCCCACCCGCGTTACCTCACGTGAGTCTCGGTGTCGCTGGTTATACCAGATGTGTGCCTCTCTGTGGGTCAGCCCAGGTGAGCCAGCGCCTCTTGGTGTTCACACCAGACCTCACAGAGCAGGCAGAGGGTCAGCAAAGCTGGTCTGGTCACCCATCACCAAGGCAAAATGTGGAGGTCATGGCCTCGCTTTGCTCCCCCTAATGAATCAAACCCTTCCCAAGCAGCCAACCCAGGAGGCAACCCCAGCAGGCCCACTGAACCTGGTCTCCTCCCACCCAGTCCTACCAGCTCCTGATGTCCCCACTGCTTGTCATGGTGTTCTGCACACACTCTGAACCAGAGGACCCACAGGCCCTGGGACCTCCTGCCAGGTTGCCCCAGCCCCAGCCCCAGCCCCACCCCTTGGTGAGCTCCCAGAGAACAGTCACTGCCCCACCAGGCTGCTTTTTTGCTTGCATGTATTCATTCAGCAAACATTCACTAAAAATGTGTTAGTCACTCAGTCGTGTCCAACTCTTTGAGTGTCCCTGGACTGTACTCAGCCAGGCTCCTCTGACCATGGGATTTCCCAGGCAAGAATACTAGAGTGGGGTGCCATTCCCTTCTCCTGGGGATTTGTCCCACCCAAAAATTGAACCCGAGCTATCTGAGCCACCTTCACGTATTCATACAACAAACACTAAGCTATTGAAAAATGTCAGGGCCCTGGGCTGTGTGTTTTCTGCTGCACGTCCCTTCTTGAAAAAATAAATAAATAAAACTAAAACTAAAACTGTAGTACTTACTCTCAGGCTTATCCTAATTTTATAGTCACCCATTTCTCTGGGCCTCCTTGCCTGTCACTCACACTGGAAAAATGATACACTTGCTTCAGCTCCTTCTTCTTGCCATTATCTTACATCCCATCACAGAATAATAACAACACTCTTTTCTTTGGGATGAGGTAGAGCCATGGGACTAAGGGCATGGGATTTAGAGCCAGGCCGATCTAGATCCCAGTTCCACTTCTGCTAACTCCTGCTGGGTGATGTTGGATGAGAACCTTCACTTTACTGTATTTTTATTTCTCTCTCTATAAAATACAGAGATCATGATTTCAACCCGAAACAATTGCTATAAGGGAGAAATGATAGCTGATAAACTATCTAAAACACCTATCACACTGCTTGACAGAATGTCACTTCCTTTTCTCTTTTGTTACAATCCCCAAGGTTTATAAATGGGGCCTGGCTTCTCTTTATACTGTGTTCGCCATCTGATCCACCTGGTCACTACACATCTAGTACCCAGAAAAAGGTCCTGCTCAGAGGAGATGGTCCTGATGCTTCACACTAACCAACCAGAGAACAGGAAAAGAAAAACAAGCTAAAAGATGAAGAGGAAACAGTAAAAAATAAATAAATAAATAAGATCCAGGGAGGACATGCTCTATGCCAGGTACTCTTTAATATATGTTAAAACTTTCCTCACGAGGGCCTCAGGAAGTAAGCGTTATTGTGGAGCCCATTTTGCCAGAAGAGGAAACTAAAGAACAAAGAGTTTAAAGAATCTGACCAAGATCATAGTAAGTGGTAGAGCTGAGATTGAACTCTGGTAGTCTGGCTTCAAGACCATGTTCTTAACCATTAGGCTCACTGAAAGCTAAAACCATTTGAAAGAGAACAAGATGCAAGGATGAAGAAGTCAGCAATTTGATTCTCAAGGATCAACACAAAGATTTAAGATCATTTGAAACTTTTGCTGGACACAGGGACTTTGGGAAGAAAGCCTAAAATTTTCTCAACTAGAGTCAGAATGTATAGTGAGAGAAGGAAACCCAGAGGCTGGGGTGATCGAATGCAGAGAGGTTAAAAGGAAGGAACAGAGCTTTTATAAATACATCAGAGAGGGAAAAAAAGAAATATCAAGGAGAAAGTGGTCCCATTAATAAATAAGGAAGGCAAAATAAATCAATGAAGATCTTTCAGTGGCTGAACTCCTCTACTTGCTTTTCAAAATTGGATTTTAAGGAGAAAAGTAAAGAGGTAGAAGCTAGAAGGAGCTGAGTAATACCTTGATGGGAGCTATAAAAGAAAGCAGATGCATGCCAAGGAGATGCTATTTACCTAAATCAGTGAACATGCAACCTAAGCAAACAGGCTAAATCTCAGTACAGGACAGCCAGGGCAAAAGTAGAGACAGTCCATGTTTTTGTCAACTTGCATTGCTTCTCTTTCTCAGCTTTCCAGCCCAGTCTCCATGGATACTTCTTCCCATTTATTCATCCATTTATTACATATTTATTGACTAAGAATGATTAAACCCCCTCCTTTGCCCTTGAGGAACTGGTGATCTATGGGAAAAGTTGATGTCTTAAGAAATCATAAATATGCAATGTGAGAAGCTCTACAATTGAGAAACATACAGGGGGCCTGGGAATCAAGAAAAGAAGAACAGTGAACTCTGCCTGGAGCAGTCGGGAAAGGCTTCACTGCAGAGAGGATCTTTGGGCTGAGATGTAAAAGCAGAGAAATATTCCAGGGTGCCTGGTAGAAGGACCAGTATGTGCAAGAGGGTGGCTTACTGAGTAGCTAGAAGCAGCTCAGTACATGTGGTTATGGAAGCAGAGGGGAGGGGGGAAGAAGAGGTTGGATGGAAAGAGTGGTGGGTTCATGGCAATAAAGGCCAGTATTCTTGCCTGGGGAAATCCCATGGACAGAGGAGTCTGGTGGGCTATAGTCCTTGGGGTCACAAAGAGTCCAATATGACTGAGCGACTCTGCACATATGATGTATAAGGATTTTGTACCCATTTGCTGAGCTATGAAAGGATTTTAAGTGGGAGAGAGTCTTGGTCAGATTTTGTTTCAGAAAAATAACTTGAATAGCAGTAGGGAGAGTTGAGTGAAACTAGAGACGAAGAGGCCATTAAGGGAACTATTACAAGAGTTCAGGGGAAATTTGAAGAGGGCCTGGCATGGCCACAGGGACAGAGAGAAAAGAAATGATTTGAGACATATTTAGAAGATCGTGTCAAATGCAGCCAAGAGGCACATTAAGACAAAGTCTGGAAATCACCCATTGGGTTTGGCAATTAGGAGGTCATTTGTGACCTCAGCTGGAGAGGTTACCAGGAATTGGTGCTCAGAGAGGTGGAGCAAGAAGAAGCCAGATTGAGTGTATTGAGGATGAAATTGGAAATTAAAATCTGAAGGTAGAAATCTGATTGTAAATTAAGGAAGAGAGAACTAGGGCCATAGGGAGATATATAGGAGAACCTTGACCTTGGACCATGATTATAGTTACAGATAAGAACCTGGAGGTGAAACAAAGACACATTATTGAGGGATGGGTTGCTAGAGCAGGAAGCAGCAGGAGAAAGAATGTGAAGATGTGAGTGCGGATCAGCTTCTCAGCTAGAAGTAACTGAGATTTGAAAGACTTGGTGCCCAGTGGCTTTTAGTTTTTCTGTAAGGTAGGAGGTGGTGAAAACATTGCAGGAAGTTGGAAGTCAGCTTAGATGACTGAGGAACTATTGACTACAGAGGAATAAAATGAACGGTGGACTCAGTCAAGGACCCAACTGACACTGTAAAACAAAATTTGTGATGCTACCACTTCTCATGCATGCTATGTTGCCTTAGTCATGTCCAGCTCTTTACAACCCTATGGACTGTAGCCTGCCAGGCTCCTCTGTCCATGGGGTTCTCCAGGCAAGAATACTGGAGTGGGTTGCCATGCCCTCCTCTAGGGGATCTTCCGGACTCAGGGATCAAACCCATGTCTCTTAACATCTCCTGCATTGGCAGGTGGGTTCTTAATCACTAAGGCCACTTCTCACATGTTTGTAAATTTCCTCAAGGATATCCAGCAACTCTGCTGTGTTTGGGATGCCCAGTTCTCCCTCCAGTCTCTGATTTTCCAAGGATGGCAGTTCTGCCTGTCCCTTCCATTGATGTGGGGATGTGAGTTATTCGGGGAGCAGTCAGGTTTATGCCACCTGGTCCCACCTTAATAAGCACAGTTGTCTAGCCCTGAGTAAAAACCTGATCCTGTCTGTGGGTATCCAAACCCCTTTCTCAGGAATTTAAAACTAGACCTCAAAGTTCCCATCTCAGTCTACCTTCTGGCAAACTGTGAATTTAGAAGTTATTGGTGGTAACCACTTCCTACCACAAAGGACTGGGAAAGAGAAAAAGAAACTGCAGCATGAGAGAAGCATGAAGCAGAAGCACAAAGGGACATGGAACTGATGATACAGAAGATGCTGCCAACTTCCTTTAGGACTCCGCCTCTGCTTCCAGGCATCGCTGCAGTTTTCTTATAAGAAATTTCTTCTAAAGAGATCTTAGGTTGGCTAAAGAGGTTTCTATTACTTGCCAGGCAAGAATTCCCAATCAGCACAATGGTGGAGCCAGATCATTAGATTTACCCAGGTTTTGGAGCATTTGCAGGGTATGGCAGTGCGATGCAGAAGAGAGGAAGAAAGTAGGAGGAGAGCTAGAGACGTTGAGGGCATCTCCCAAGAGCTTGGGCTACTACTGAGCTTGGTTCTCAACCTTGGCATCAGAGTCACCAGAGGAGTTTTCACACCCATGTCTATCCCCACTCTTAGAGCTCTGCATTTAGCATTTGGGATGGAGAGGTGGGTCTGGTAAAGCCAGGATGAGTCTAGTAGACTTGGAAAAGAAGGAAGAGCCAAGGAATTGAAGGACTTCAGGTAAAGCAGATTTGATGGAATAAAAGGAAGGGCTGAGCAAGAAGAAGAGAAGGGGCTGGGCAGAGGGCTGGAGGCTGAAGGTGGCATTCCAGAAAGGGTAGGCTGGAGATGTGGGTGGAGGACAAGGGCACCAGAGGAGACAATTATGAACCAAGAGCATCAGATGGACCCAACGCACAGAGAGAAATGCCCCAAGAGAACAGCAGGAGCAGTGTGGAGACAGCCTGCAAACAGGAAGCCCAATGGTGACCTGGACCTCAGCAGACAGCAGCGAGGAAATAGAAGATTAGAACTAGACCATAGGCTGTGGAATCAGCTTTTCCTCTGACCATTACCCATATTCCATGGAGCTGCTGTGTTACCACATGCACTTTGGGAAGCATTGGAATAGAAGCTGAGAACAAAGGCTTCAGATCTGGATTTAAACCCACCTTCACCACTCCCTGCTGTGTGACCCCAGGCAAGTTACCTACCTCTCTGAGTCTTAGTTTCTGTGTCTGAAAGTCTCAAATGCTTTATAATGTATGAAAAGTGAATGAGATAATATAATAAGTGCTCAATCGGTGGTATCTAGTATTATTCACTGAGAGGAGTTTCAAAGGGCAGAACAGGAATGTTTTGGTGGATGGATTGAGGAAGGGAGCACCAAATGAGAATGACTGTCTGGGAGGGAGGGGATGGCGAGAGTCTTGATTTTGGAAGTGACCAAGGAGAACACAGTGAGGGACAAGGAGGGATTCACTCAGCTGAAGCTTCTCAATGACGTTTTGCTTTCTATAGCTGCTCTAGCAAACCAACACTCATGTAGTAGTGTTTCAGTTTATTTACTGATTTTAACTGGAGGATAATTACTTTACAATTTTGTGATGGCTTTTGCCATACATCAACATGAATTGGCCATAGGCATACATGCGTCCCCTCCCTCCTGAATGCTCTCCCACCTCCCTCCCCCCCCATCCCTCCAAGTTGTCACAGAGCACCATCTTTGGGTCCCCTGCACCATACATCAAACTCCTACTGGCTATCTATTTTACATATGGTGATGCACATGTTTCGATGTTATTCTCTCAAATCATCCCATGAAGAATACTATCTTGCAGTTCTGTTGGTCAGAAATGCAATACAAGTCTCCCTGAGCTAAAAATCAAGGTGTCAGCAGGACTGCATTCTTTTCTTGAAATTCAAGGGAAGAATCCTTTTCCTTCTTTTCGCTGCACTCCTTAGCTCATGGCCCCCCATTATCCATCTCCAAAATCAGCAGCCTTTTGTCTCTCTGACCCTTTTTCCATCATTCTATCTTTTTGACTACAGGTGGAAGTAAATCTCTTCCTCTGCTTTTAAGGACCCATGAGCTTCCCTGGTGGCTCAGACGGTAAAGCATCTACCAGCAATGCAAGAGACCTGGGTTCAATCCCTGGGTTGGGAAGATCTCCTGGAGAAGGCAATAGCAACCCACTCCAGTATTCTTGCCTGGAGAATCCCATGGGCAGAGGAGCCTAGTAGCCTACAGTCCATGGAGTCACAAAGAGTCAGACACAACTGAGCAACTAATACTTTCACTTTGTGATTACATTGGTCCCAAACAATAATCCAGGATAATCACCCCATCTCAAGGTCTTTACTTACACCTTGAAAGTCACCTTTGTCACATGAAGTAACTAGTCATAGGTTCTGGGGATGGGGACACTGTGAACATCTTTGCAGGTGCCATGATTCATTGGGATAAAAAGCCTGGTTGCAGACTCCGCTCGTCTACAGACCCAGATGCCTATCAGACCATCAGCAGTGTGAACAAAGTTAGAAGTGCACTCAGGTTTCCTAATGAAATGGAGGGGCAGAGTTGTTTTGATGTCTCTGTCTTCTTCTGCTTCTGGCAGCTGGGTCAGAAAGCAGAATGCACAGAGTCAGCCCTGATGTTCACCTCAAGGTGCATCCTGGACCAGCTGGCAGCAGTGGGCAGGATGTGCAGGGGCTGAGAACTGACCTCAGAACTGGTCAGCGTCCACGCAATGCCCAAGGTCCATGTAGACTTACCCTTCACATTGTTTAATCCTCCTCCACAACAATACCTTCCTCTACCCCGAGTCACAAGCTTTCCAGAGTGTGATTCTCCTGCAAAGCTGGATTTTCCCCTTCGCCTTACCACCCTGCTCCCACCCTCATCCCAGCAAAATTTGTCTTTAGGAGATGCTCTTTGGAAAAGATCTGATGCTTAAATATAGAGCAAGGTAAATGATCATCAGGGTTAATGTATTCTTTTTTTCCCAGGGGTTTTGCACTGTAATAGGGAATCATCTCTTAACCCAAATGAAAGAATTGTTAATGGTGGGCTCCCGCTAGTCACGAACAAGCTAAAGGGGACAAGGAGGGCCTCCAGGCACATCTCAAATCAAACTACATGGGTGGCCACCTTCTTTAATTATGGCCAAGTGCGTAAGACCAGCTCCCAATAAGTAAAAGACACTTCACTTCTCTGCCTGCCTCCAACTTTGCCTTTGAAGCTGTGAATTCCAGCTGCTCCTCCCCTGTTGAGCTTCACACCAAAACATCTTCACTCCCACCTCTCACATCCCTGAGTTGGGGAAACACTGGCCAACTTCCTGTCAAATCTCACCAAAGACACCTGCATCAAAGGAGGAAGCCTAGTCACAGCCATCTCTTTAAACCAGATCTGACAACCTACCTGAACGCGTGGAGAGGAGGGTGGAAGAGGTACATATTGGCAGTTGAGAAATTAGAAAGCTTAATAGCTACTCTCCATATTTAACTTTCATGATTCTACAATCCTTGAAACATTAATAACCCATTTGGTGGCATCTGAGATCCACCCCCCACCCCAGCTCTAGAAAGCTCGATGTTTAAAAGAGACCTTTCAGGGAATTGGCAAGCAGATTTTTGTTCCTTTCTTTATGACTTTGCACTCCTGCCTCTGTCAGACACTGTGAAAGGTTTTCCATCGCACAGACAAGTTTCCTCGCATTGATTGGAACCTTTTAGCTGGGCCTCGGGCACTATCACTCCCCAGCACTGCGCTGGACTTGCTGACAGCCAAGAAGTATTCTGACGGTCAGCACACCCATCAGCAGGAAGTTTCAAGATTCCAGATCACCTCTATGCAATGTGAAAGCCAGCTTCTCCATCCTTGTCCTGTGGAGTTGGGCTGGTCCACAGCTTTCTCACTACGATGTGCCATCAATGAGCACTGGGGCTCTGAACCATTTTTAAAAGATGGTTCTTGAGGGACTTTCTGAAAACAAATGAGGTAACAGTCAGTGGTAGAGAGTGAAATGACTAGCCCGGTCTGTGTTGCTCCCAATACTTGGGTACAGCCCTGGCTGAAATAGATGGTTTCCTACAGAAGAGAACTTCTGTAATTCAGTGAGTCCATATTCCCAATTTATAGCCAGCTAGCCTCCATGCACAGCGAGGCACAATCAGGTGATGACTGGGGTTCTCATCTCTACAACAAAATGAGAACAAAATGTTCTAACCAAAGGAAAACAGAAGGAAGAAAGAGAATAAAAATAAAGAACAGGAAAGACATTTACAAAAATAAATCTAGTAACTCCACTCCTAGGATATACTCAAGAGAACTGAAAACATATGTTCACACAAGAACTTGGAGAGGCATGTTCATAGCTAGCTGCATTATAACATAATAGCTAAGAAGGAGAAACAACCCAGATGTCCACCCACTGATGAATGTGTAAACAAAATGTGTATATCCAGACAATGGAATATCATTAAGCTGTGAAGGAGAAGTGGGTACTGATACATTCTACAACATGGATGAACTTTTGAAAACATGCTAAGTGAAAGTCAGACATAAAAGATATCATATATATTGTACGATGCCACTAGTTTGAAATGTCCAAAATAGGCAAATCCATAGGAACAGAAGTAAATTAGTGGGTTTCCAGGGGAAAAGGGGAGGGTGGAATGGTGAGTGACTGCTGATGTGTTCAAGGTGTCTTTGTGGGGTGATGAGTAGGTTCTGGAATTAGTGGTGATGGTTGCACTACTGTGTGAATATTTTAATACATAAAAACACTGATTTGTGCACTTTAAATGGGTGGATTTTATGGTATGTGAATCATACCTCAATTTAAAAAGCATTTTAGATTAAAATTAGTTGCAGAACAAGTAGTACACACAGGGAGAGAGACATCAAGAATGAAGACTGACCAAGACTAGGGAATAGAATACACAAGGATCACTCATTCATGCAACAAGATTTAATTAGCACCTACTACATCAAGCATTGTTCCAAACAGAGCCAGCTTAGAGTGAATGAGACAAAAGTGGTTCCCACACTCTTGAAGGGTACCATATGGTGGGGGAGACAGACGTTAATACAACAATGATACAGATAAGTATGAGATTATAATAGATGGATGGATAGATTGATGACTGACTGATAGATAATAGAAAAAATAAATTACACTTTTTAAGGGTGGAGTCCTACTATATTATGCAACATCACTTAATAAATTCTCTTAAGTCAGACTCCTGGGACATTACAAATGAATCATCTATAATGAAGACATACCAGATGTTCTCAGGCCTAAGTCAAAAGCCTTTCCCCTGGAGAAATCAACAGCAATAAATGAAAGAGAACCAAGCCATCATTCTTATCAGTGATGGGACAAGCCAGAGTGGATGGCCATCTCCTCCTTTGGGAACAGTGGCAGACCCAGTAGGCAACTACTAAGATGATATCAGAGAACCACAGGGAACCACAGACTAGGACTCACTTTAGAGCTGAAGAAAACAGACCCTGAGAAGCAAAGTGGATTCCAAAATGGGTCAACTTATAATGACAGAACTGAGACTTGAAAGAAGATCACAGGAAGTCTGTGTTCCAGAGCCTGAGCTCCTTAAACACCAGCAACTTGCTCACCTGTTGGAAAGTGAACCACTGTAAAGCAGTATCAGATAATCATGGGCTAGTGTACATTCCCATCAAAGTAGTCTACTTTCAAATCAGAGGAAGTCTTAAGGGGGGTAAATTCTCAATGGAAGATGGAAACTGAAAGAAATTTCAAGACCAAAAAGACAGACTTTTGTGGTCTGGCATGCCTTTGACTTCCCCCATCCAAAAAGTCCATGGGGTGGACTTCAAAGCACAAAGGCACCAAAGGCCACTTGGGGCTTATTTCTCTTTACATTATTATTTATTGCCCATTTAAATGGCACCGTGTACAATCCTTCTATTTGGCATATACATGAAGTTGGACTGTAAACTCTTTTTCTCTGGTTTAGGCTTCCTTATTGAGTAGGTACTCAAAGTCTCCTGGTATCAGCCGCCTTTGTAAATTCTTCCAGGAGTAGGTGGAGGAGAGGGAGGACCACAAGGGACCTCAGAGCCTTAACAAGTCCGCAGCTGTCCACACAGAGAGAGCCCCAGTCTGTTCCTCAATCCAGTTCTTGGTCACCAGACACTGACCTCGCAAATCTGGCTTCCAGGTCTTCATTTAGGTGAGTAAAATGTATACTTTACTGAGCACCTACAGAACACTAGGAAATATTCTGGTCATGGAGGAAATATGTAGATGAATCCAACCCATCCCTGCCTTCAGCAAGAGTACAGGTATGGAATGATTCATGATGATGTCAAGTCTAGATACAAAGGTGGTTTCCTAAGGAGGCAGTCTCCTCGCTACCCACTTTCTTGCCCTGACTGTGTATTTTATCATTTGAAACATTAGTGCTACAAGATTGTTGTTGTTATTTAATCGCTAAGTTGTATCCAATTCTTTTGCGACCCCACAGACTGTAGCCCACCAGGCTCCCCTGTCCATGGGATTCTCCAGGCAAGAATAGTGGAGTGGGTTGCCACTTCCTTCTCCAAGGGATCCTCCCAACCCAAGGATCGAACTTGCATCTTCTGCAATGCAGGTGGATTCTTTACCACCCAGCCATGTGGGAAGCCCAGTGCTATAAGGTAGTCTATGTAAAAAGCAAACTATGGACAAGTTTGACTGTGAAATTTTATGTCAAACTGAAAAAATGATAAGATGAAAGCTATCTCCCACCTGGCTGGGGGCCTTGAATGTATATCTTTAACCCTGATTCTTGCATTAATTGCTTACGTGGGCTCAGAGTTCATATGATCAACTTTATATTTTCATACACACAACTTTATAATTTTGTTTCCAGATTGCTCTCTTGAGAAGCTGGTTTGCATGGTACTCTGTCAACCTAACCACCTACTTTCCCCAGTTTCACTCCCTTTCTCTCTCTCTACACACACTTGCACACATACAAACACACACACATACAGGCCTCCCTCTTTAAACAGTTAACCAGAGGACTCTGAATGAACTGTTGTCTCTTTCACAACTAATTGACAATGATGGCAACGTCTGCTGGGCTTTCTAAATCATGGCAATCTTTTCATTTTTTGAGGCCACCCTGCTCTCCTATTCTTCATACCAGCTATTCTAAAATAGAATAGCCTTCTTTTCAGCCTTCTCTATAGCTCTCAATTGCAAAAGAACTCATAGTATGGTCTAGTGAACAGTTTAGAGCAACAGACTTTGAGTCTGGTTGCTTAGATTCAAGCCACTTAAACTCTCTAATATTTGGTTCTTTACCTATAAGACATGGGTTTCCCTGGTGGCCCAAATGGTAAAGAGTCCACCTGCAATGCAGGAGACCCAGGTTCAATGCCTGGGTTGGGAAGATCCCCTGGAGAAGGGAATGGCCACCCACTCCAGTATTCCTGCCTGGAGAACTCCATGAACAGAGGAGCCTGGTGGGCTATAGCCCATGGGGTTGCATAGAGTCTAACTTTACAATAACAGATTCTCTGGTTTACCATAAGACATGAGTGCTCATTGATGCAATTGACAAACACCATTTCGGGATCTATGTGCCAGATGCTCATCTCAGTGGGACTATTGGACAGAGAGGTATGACAGGAAGCAAGATAAATGAGATCCCTGCATTCATGGAACTCGTATTCCCTTAGGGGAATGGACATAATAATACCTATCTCAATACTGAGATGAGGTTAATGAAATGATCCCTTATCTCCTTTAATCCACATTAGGACTCTACTTTTCTTATAATACGTGTTTAGAAATGTTAGCTTTTATGATAATTTTTACTACCACTTCATAGAGTTTACCTAGGCATAAATTCCCCCATAATTTCCCAAACCTGTCTTCATCCACTCCTATCCTTACTGCTGTTAACAAAAAGTTGTGATCCATGAAGCCACCAGCAGGAGATAAGACTAGACCTTCCCCTCTGGTCATCACCTTAGCCCTTAGCTCCAACATCCTAGACTAACTAGAATGAAGAATTTTCCCTTTGCCATGATGCTGGAGGGAGGAGGGAAGGAAAGGACCTTGAGGTCTGAATTGGCCCCAGCATATTATAACTATTATAAGGTGATAGAAATCAGAGAATCTGTTATTGTAAAGTTGGAACTGTTTTCTGATTCACCAGAGATGGAGCCTGGAGATTGCCTGTTAGCATTCCACCCATATGGTTTATAGACAGTGTCTCCGTGGACACTTTCACCATGCCAAGGTAAAGCAAAGAGGTTCTGCTAGAATAGAGATGGCCTGAGATACAACAGCTTCAAGGAGGCTGCCGCTTCTGGAGATGCATTTGAGCTGAGGGGATAGGAGGGCAATGAGGAGTGATCAAGGCTCTATTCCCTACCTGCCCCCTTGGACTGGGTGGAGCCCTGTGCTTAGATGTATGAGAGTCAGAAATGGACATGTCCACTAACTTGAGAGTCTTTCAGACTCGAGGCAATAGTAAATACCAGAAACTGTTCACGAGAGACTATGACATGCTGGACATAAGCAGAGTTTCCTTGGACCCAAAGGACAGATTGAAATCCTGAGACAAGAACAGGCTATCCTATCTTTTCATCATGAACTCAATTTCTCTCTTGCATGCTGAGGGCCACAGCTCTAGAAGCACCTAGGCTGACCACCGTGGCTTTGGTGAGTATTTCCTGAGTGACCTGATGGCCCTGGACCCCTTCAAAGACAGCAGGATAGAAGGAACATGGTGAGGACCACGCAGACAGCTGGTGGTCATCAGTGGGTTCATCCTGTGGGTGGGGGCTACAGATTAGTAGGGAGAATAACTGGGAGTTAGTGTCTACTTAGGGGGCTTCCCAGGTGGCTCAGTGGTAAAGAATCTACCTGCCAGTGCAGGAGATATAGGAGATTCAGGTTCAATCCCTGGGTCAGGAAGACCCCTAGAGGAGGGCATGGCAACCCACTTCAGTATTCTTGCCTGGAGAATCCCATGGACAGAGGAGCCTGGCGGGCTACAGTCCATAGGGTCTCAAAGAGTAAGACACAACTGAGCGACTTAGCATGCACACACAGTACCTATTTGCATGGGAAGAAAGGGATCTGAGCTATGCCATTTTAAGATTAAGTTAAGGTTATATTAATTAAGATTTACAAGTGTCTGTCTTCATGTTTTAGTACTCACAGTGAAGAAAGAAATTTAAAATATTTATCTTCAGTCACACTGCTAGTAAACTGGTAAATTACAACTCAGATCTGTGTGGCTCCAAAGCCATCCACCCATGCAACAGCAGTTGCCAACCTATATCTCTCAAGCCTACTATGAGTTATTATTGTTGTTCAGTTGCTAAGTCGTATCTCTTTGCAACCTCATGGACTGCAGCACACCAGGCTCCCCTGTCCTTCACTATCCCCCTGAGCTTGCTCAAATTCATGTCCACTGAGTCAGTGATGCTATCCAATCATCTCATCCTCTCCTGACTCCTTCTCCTTCTGCCTTCAGTCTTTTCCAGCATCAGGGTCTTTTTCAATGAGTCAACCCTTCATATCAAGTGGCCAAAGTATTGGAGCTTCAGCTTCAGCATCAGTCCTTCCAATGAATATTCAGGACTGATTTCCTTTAGAATTGACTGGTTTGATCTCCTTGCAGTCCAAGGGACTATCAAGGAGATACCACAGTTCAAAAGCATCAATTTTTTGGTGCCCAGGTTTCTTTATAGTCCAACTCTCACTAATAACTAATAACATCATATTAGTTAAGTGTAATAACATAACAATTCAGTATACTGTGAAATGATCACCACAGTATCTAGTTACTATCCATCACCACACAGAGTACAATATTTTTTTCTGGTGAGGACACCTTTTGTGATTTTCTCTCTTAGCAACTTTCAAATATGTGATGCAATGTTATTAATGATAGTCACAATGCTGTACTCAGCGATCCTCAACCTTTTTGGCATCAGGGACTGGTTTCATGAAAGACAGTTTTTTCCAATGGACTGGGGGTGGGGATTGTTTCAGGATGATTCAAGCACATTATATTTATTGTGCACTTTATTTCTATTATGATTACATCAGCTCTACTTCAGATCATCAGGGGTTAGATCCCGGAGGTTGGGGTTTATACATTACATCTTCGCCATGACTTCTTCATTTTGTAACTGGAAGTTTATACTTTTTGATTATGTTTTTTTTTCCTTAATGTCCCTTCAGTACCTGTTACACTACCAAATAAATATGTTCCAAGGCAACTATTAAAATGGAGACGTTGAGGTTCTGGAAGATAGGAACTATACCTTAGATTTGTGAAATTTCCCCCCTATCCTGGTGCTATGCTGCCAAATACCCTAATGGCATCTATGGCTCAAAGAACCATGGAGTTTTGAGTCCTGGCATGGTTTTGAAATATTAAGTGACTTACAATTTAGTTTCCTTTTGTATTAGCCTAATTTTACTTTAAGTTGAGGGTCTGTGCAAATATATATGAAGGCTCTCATTTGGACACCAAGTTGCTATATACCCCTCGTCCTCCAGGACGGAGGACAATTGTTCGGATGTGGATAGTTTGCCAAGATGCTCCACTGTCTTCATTCACACCCTGCCACACAGCTGGAAGAGCTGTTTCGCTACTAGACACCAGGGTAAAGAGAATGCACCAGGAGTTCAAGAATATCTCAGAAGGTGGTACTCAGGAGCACACCAATGGCTGGACCTACTCCTGATTACCACCCTGGAAGGTGTCCTACCCAGGTGGTGCTGGTGGTAAAGAACTCTCCTGCCAATGCAGGAGAAATGAGATGCATAGGAGACACAGGTTCGAACCCTGGGTCAGGAAGATCCCCTGGAGAAGGCCATGGCAACCCACTCCAGTATTCTTGCCTGGAGAATCCCATGGACAGAGGAGTCTGGGGGTCTATAAACCATGAGATCACAATGAGTCGGATACAACTGAAGTGACTTAGGATGGAAGGATGTTTCCTTAGCTCATCCTGCTAATTCTCAGAGAGGAAGAATTCACACTAAACCTACATTCTCGATTCTACACTGGGCTTTATTAGGTCATGATATAGTTTGCTGGGTATGCACATGTGGGGCGTCTCAGCTTACATCTTTAGTGAAGCTCTACCTGTGTCTGCCTCTGTTGCAGGGTTCTGTTAGATCTGAGGCACTTCTACCGATATGCTTGGAGGATGTTAAGCAGGTCCCTAACACAAGACACATGCAGTCACTTTGCCAGCTAAGAAATCAGTCCAGAAAGTGAAGAACACTTGACAACCCCCAGGGCAAGGGCTCACTCATGTAGTGCTGACCCCAGGAGGGGCGATGGCTGGCGACTTCCTGGTAAGGTTGTTCAAAACGATTTTTCATTCATACAGGTTCTGCGCAACCTGAATAGAAAAACAGAGTTTCCATGGAATCTCCAGGTTGTTTTGTCATCTGTCTACAAAATGAACCACACTCCTGTCTTAATGAAAATGCTACTCAATTACTATGATTTTATTAACAAGACAAGTGTAGCTATTTAGTGTGTAACAATGCAAGAGTTATAATTCCAAGGGGATTTTCAGACGCTGATTCTAAATTCAGAATGCAAAGCAAAAGTTTTATTAGCATCTTCCCTGCGAAGAATACTTTAACTCTGTGTTGCAAGAATATTTGGATTTGGTGTCTGGGTGATTAAAGCCTTTAAGGTTGCAGAAGTCATCAGTACCTTATAGAATCATGAAGAACGTAACAACTTGAAAATACTTTAAACGATAATCCTAGTTTTTGTCCATATGAAGCAAGTACACCCAAGCACATCACTCTATGTGTCCATAGTGTAATGGGCACTGTGTGCCCATATGTGCCCACTTCCCTCTCCATCTGGGTTGTGATATAAGGAGAAGTAGTATAGGACTTCTGCAGACTCAAAATCTAGGCTCAAGTACAATGACCTAATGGCAGGTCCCCCAGACATGGGTTAGGCCTGAGCAAGGGAGAGGGAAGAAGTTTTTAACTGGATATGAGATTGATAATTTAAACATAACTGAACTGAAAGTGAAAGTCCCTCAGTCATGTCCTGCTCTTTGTGACCCCATGGACTATACAGTTCATGGAATTCTCCAGGCTACAGTACTGGAGTGGGTAGCCTATCCCTTCTCCAGTGGATCTTCCCGACCCAGGAATCGGACAGGGGTCTCCTGCATTGCAGGCGGATTCTTTACCAACTGAGATATGAGGGAAGCCCATAAATGAACTGGACTGCTTAATAACTGAAAGTGAATCTTAACTATCCAAATAGGACTTTGTCTAGAGATGAAAGTGACTTTGAGGACACAGGATCTCAGAGAACTTAAAAAGATGCCGTGAAGGGATATTTGCCCAGGGATATTAGGAAATGAGGGCTGAGAAAATAATAAAGTCATTTCCTATGTGTACCCTGTTGAGTTTAGTGCATGTAATGTACAAGCAACAGAAATAAAATGGATCTAGTTCAATATTACAGAAATTTCCTGAATAAGAAATATGTAGAACATAGTGCTAGGAACACAGTAAGGAGATAAAAAGTGGGAAATCCTGTCACAGCCTTTATGAAAGTTATAATTAAAAGTGGAAAACACTTGCAAAGAACTGCAAGTATAGATCATAGACTCTAAGCAGATAGAAAGGCAGAAGAGGCAGCCACCAAGCACCCATGTCCCTGGGGACCCAAGGCACCTTCCCCTCACCCTGGGAACAGCAGGGCCCCAGGTGTGCTGTGAGTCCAGCTCACAATCCCTCCAGGCAGAGTAGATCTGAGGGACCATGCTGGCCTCAGGGACTCTGGCCCTGTCTGCACCTCCTGTTGGCTGGAGCCAGAAACTCGGAGTTCCCAGTTCACAAGTGGACAAGTTAACTTGTAGTCACCTCTTCTCTCCACTTCAGTTTGTTTGGAATCTAAATGAAAGTACTTCACAAGAAGCAAAAAAAAAAAAATTGTTTCAGATAAAGTTTTGTTATGTTTCTGGCTGAGAAATATAGATGCTGGAAAACAATGCATTTTTTGTAGGATTCAGTCATTTATGGACAGAAGAGCAACAGACATCTTAATCTGTCTAGTGTCCGCATATCTAGGACATAGCACAAGATAGAAAGAAAGAACTACCATGATAAAATTACAAAGTAATACAGGTTCTGACAAAATCTTCAAGAAGGAAAAGGCATTTGATCTTGACCTTGAAGAGTGTTAGCAAATAGAAAAGAGTAGGCAGGACAATGAAAGAACACCTTGTGGGCTCAAAGTCACCATTGTGACCTGGTTTAACAAGCTCTTAATTATTGTTAACAACAAACAGTCCAAAGGCTCAATCTGCATGTGAACACTTAGTAAATCTCTCTCTTACATTGAAAATTGCTGGTAAAACCTATTGCTGGTATATGTCAGTTTCCCCATTGGAAGTTCCCTGTGTCTGAGAATTCAGCTTGTTTCTTTCCAGCCACAGAACATTCAGGAAAAACTGTAGCCAGGAGGAGGTGGATCTAGGCTTTCAAAAATGTTACAAAAATTAAATTGACTTCATATCATATTTCAAACCGCCATAAACTCATGGTGCAGCCACTTCCCTCTTCTTTACCCTAATCCCTTGACTTACATTCTTGTCATTCTCTACTGCATTTCTGCTGGCTCTTTTGGACACCTTTCTTCTGAAGTCTGTGAAATTTTTCTGTGTTTATGATGAGTGCCATGAAGGATTTGACAGAGAAATCTAATAAGATTGTAAACTCCTGGAGGCAGAGGCCTTTCCAATGTAACTCCATTGCAGAGTTCCTAGTGCGTTGCCGGAACATGTGTTTAACAAAGGTTTTCAAATTAATGGATTAAGCACCACTACTGAATGGGAACGATTAATCATGCTAGCTAATAAAAGACCATACAGGATGCATTTCAGCAAAAGGGCTTTGTACACGCTGAATAATTATTGGAATGATAATAAGTAACTTAAGAAATGTTCTGGGGTCCGCAGAGTTGTTTTGGCTATCCTACAAGGTCAGAGCACCTCATAAAAGTGATGGATGCTTTCTGCCTTCCGCTAAGCTGACAGCCCTCATCTCACACTGCAGTTTATGGTTCCTGACCCCACATTCCGCAGCCGACCTGTAAGGGCCATGTTTCTGTGAGCCAGCTCCGAGAAGCCACCTGAAAACTTCCCTGGGGAGGCAGGCGGCAGGCAGGCAGAGAAGGGTCCCCTGGAGCCAGCTGGGCCTCCCCTGCATCTTCCCCAAACGCGCCCTAGATTCGATGGTGATGTCTATGACAGACAAGGACACTAATCTCCTCGGGAACACCCCAGAACACAGAGCTCATCTGTGCTTCTAGACTGGATTTTGCAGAAAATGGAAGATGGCACCCAACCCCCTCTGGCGTGCCAAGAGTGTGGCTGGTCTATGCGATACCCAGGCAGCTGGCACACACGGGCGCTCTCTGGGGCCACTGCAGAAGCTGTGAATCGTGCTCTGGGGGTAGGCGGGGAGTGGAATCTGCATTATAATATGTGCTCCGATGCTGTGGGGAAGGATCCTACACTTTGTCCAGGATGGCACTGGGCACAGAAGCCAGCATCTCTAAGATTTGTTGTTCAACATCCACACACAGGTCTGTAGTCCAGAAGCCTGCCTCAACTAGGGAGTACCAACCTCATGGGCAATGCGTGAAAGCTGTTCAGTGGCCAGACTCTTCCCCAGCCCCTGTGGAAGGCCCCGGATGTGTTCAAGGAGTCACCTAAGCCATTTGTAACACGGAAGACCCCTTGCTAATTGACAGGTCTGAGATGACGGTGTGGCCCTTTAAATTACCTTGGCATTAATTGCCTGGACAGGTTGTTCACTCAAATTGCCCTGGCTCGCTAATAACCCGAGCGGGCTGGTGTTTTAAATGACCACGGCATTAATGGGCCGGGCTGGCCGCTATTTCACATCGTCCTGGCACTAATGGCCTGGAAAGGGGGCTTGCTTTGCAGATTAACGATTGTCCTCCAAATGGCAAAGGATTATGGAAAAAAGAAAGAAAAACAAGCATTTGCAGAGGAAAAAGAAAGAAGTTTTACTTCTCCTCTCTTTTTCAGCCTCCCATGTCTCATGAAAAGCACCGGAGGGCTCTGCCTTTTCTAAGAGAACATACACTTCCACCCCGCTCCCCATACTATCCACAGGCCACCCTCACTTTATTTTTTTACCTTTAAAAATATATAACTACAGTTCACTAAAGAAGAAACATGCCCTCTCATTCAGCAACAGTGTCTCCAATTTCTGTTCATTCCTAGCCTACTACATCTCATCCCCAAATTATTTACTCACCAAGTACTGACTGAGTGACTGCCTTCCATGTTCAAGGTGCCTACCGAGTCTGTGGGGACAGAGATACGTAGACCCCACTCTTGCTGCTGCTGCTGCTGCTGCTTAGTCACTTCAGTAGCGTCCGATTCTTTGAGACCCCATGGACTGTAGCCCGCCAGGCTCCTCGGTCCATGGAAATTCTCCAGGCAGAAATATTGAAATGAGTTGCCATGCCCTCCTCCAGAGGATCTTCCTGACCCAGGAATCGAACCCAGATCTTCCACATTGCAGACAGATTCTTTACCTTCTGAGCCACCAGAGAAGCCCAGATTCTACCCCTAGGAACTCCCATTTAAATCAGGGAAACAGACAGCCATTTATAAACAATTGCTTTGCTCCATGATCAGTGCTGTGGCTGAGGAAGTCAGCAGTCCAGATGGGCAGGAAAAGCTCCATCCTAGAGGTGAGTTTGAAGACAACAGGATGAGCTCCTCAAGAGAAGATGTGCGGGAGGAGAGGGCATTACAGAAAGAGAGATTATGTAGAATCTCTGAATTCAAGGAAAAGCACAACTACAAACTGAAGCTTATGGACACAGTCATGGGCAAGGTTGGAATGACAGGTGGGAGCTGGGCATTAAGAGCTTGGGGAAAGAAGAATGAGATTTGAGAAAATTTCCCAGATGGAGGCTCTTAGATCTGAGGAACGGCTGTGTGGGTCTGAGGAGATGGAGGGGTGGAGGAGGGCTTCTGGCTTCAGATATCAAAAACTGGGTAGCTGGTGCTGCCCTTCACAGAAATAAGTTTACAGGAAGGACCCAGGCTGGGATGGAGAAGGAGGCACAACAGAATCCTTAAAAGAAGAGAGTGGTTCTCTGTTCCTCTCCATCAATTGTATTTCACCTCTGTCCATTGCACAGAGATGTATGAAGCAAACAGCGTTGGATACACTGAGAGAGATGCCTGTTTCACAAGGGATATTCTTGGATTTCATCATGAAGACCATCCTCCCCGTGCAGCGTGGGGGCTTGGGTCTTTAAAAACATATCTATAGTGCAGAAAGTTTGGTTCCCACAGTTAACAAGAATAAGACACCCAGTCTAACATCAGTCACCTCCCTCCTCCTTCCATTCTAGCTCATATTCATGGCAATCCCATTTGCAGTGGATCTCTTAGGGGATTGTTTAGTGATGTGTGCTTTTTTTTTTTTTTTTGCCTTTTGCTTTCTCTTCTTCTTGCAATCAGTGTAGTAATATGAAGAGACGCTTTTAAAAGGACAGGGTATCTATCTATCCAAGAGTAACTATTACTGGAAATCTAAATGCCACCAGTGTATTCTGACAAGTGAAACAGAATTTCAGAAATTTTTTTTACAGGTTTGCAAGATTGACTAAATGAGGGGAGAGGGTGATTGGATGAAAAGAGGGGTTTTGCAGAGTTGACTGAATTCATTGGAATAGAGATTGAGAACCTACCATTTGCCAAGCCCTGTGCTGGGTACTGTAGGGTCTACAGAAATGTACAAAGTGCAGGGCCTGCTGTCAAGGAATTTAATGTCCCAGACTGGGTTACAACCACTACACATTGTATTGAAAGCTGCTTCTAACATTAAAAAAAGCCCTTCACAATGGCCAGTCTCTCCAAAGCAAGACACAAACATTCGTCTTTTGTAGAATACACTGCTCCTTTTGGAAGGAAAGTTGTTCTTTCATCCAACTGTCAATAGACACAGTGTTTGCTAAGTGTAGGGCGCCTTGCTGGGCATAACGGGGGGCTTAAGATGGCAAGACATGGGTCCTGACCTCCAAGGCTTTATCTGTGTTCATCTAAAGCCCCTTAATGTCAGAGGAAATGAATAGCAACTGCAATATTTTTTGTTAAAATAAACTCTTCTAGGATGTCTTTTAACCCAAGTAATGATTCTTAACAACAACTCATACAGTTTCAGACTTAGAAAGGAGCCTTGAAGTCCCCCAATTTCCCAACCATTTATAAAGAATAGATCTACAGACACTAACTAGTCTGCCCAAGAATCCACAGGCTGTTGTTGTTCAGTCGCTCAGTCATGTCCAACCCTTTGCAATCCCATGGACTGCAGCACACCAGGCTTCCCTGTCCTTTACTATCTCCCAGAGCTTGCTCAAACTCATGTCCATTGAGTCAGTGATGCCATCCAACCATCTCATCCTCTGTCATCCCCTTCTCCCACGTTCAGTCTTGCCCAGCCTCAGGGTCTTTTCCAGTGAGTCAGCTCTTCACATCAGATGGCCAAAGTATTGGAGCTTCAGTTTCAGCATCAGTCCTTCCAATAAATATTGTGTTGATTTCCCTTAGGATTTACTTGTTTGATCTCCTTCCTGTCTAAGGGACTCTTAAGAGAATGCACAGATAGATGGTGGCAAATCGAGAACTGGGTCCTACGTCATCCTTGTCCCTCATCTACTACTTGTTCTGTGCAGCTTGTCTCTGGTATCAACAGATGAAACAATACAAACACAGAATTCAAAGACAGAGAAAGACCCAGGAGTTTCATAAGACATAATGTGAGAAAATCTAGGCATCTCTAGTGAGGCCTTTCTTTAGGAAAATAGATTTGCAACAGTTACTCAAGGGCTGTGTCATTGCCGAGTTCATCAACAATGTGCATAGATATATAAAAAGAAACTTTTCCAGCAAAGGTAAGAAGAAGGAGACCCTGTAAAGTTGCCAGAGTGCCCAAACCAAACAGAAACCAAATAATTACAACTAGTTCCAGATGTTCAAGCTGGTTTTAGAAAAGCCAGAGGAACAAGAGATTAAATTGCCAACATTCGCTGGATCATCGAAAAGCAAGAGACTTCCAGAAAAACATCTATTTCTGCTTTATTGACTATGCCAAAGACTTTGACTGTGTGGATCACTATAAACTGTGGAAAATTCTTAAAGAGATGGGAATACCAGACCATCTGACCTGTCTCTTGAGAAACCTGTATGCAGGTCAGGAAGCAACAGTTAGAACTGGACATGGAACAACAGACTGGTTCCAAATAGGAAAAGGAGTACATCAAGGCTGTTTATTTAACTTATATGCAGAGTACATCATGAGAAATGCTGGGCTGGAAGAAGCACAAGCTGGAATCAAGAGTGCTAGGAGAAGTATCAATAACCTCAGATATGCAGATGACACACCCTTATGGCAGAAAGTGAAGAGGAACCAAAAAGGCCTCTTGATGAAAGTGAAAGAGGAGAGTGAAAAGGTTGGCTTAAACCTCAACATTCAGAAAACTAAGATCATGGCATCCAGTCCCATCACTTCATGGTAGATAGATGGGGAAACAGTGGAAACAGTGGCTGACTTTTTTTTCGGGGCTCCAAAATCACTGCAGATGGTGACTGCAGCCATGAAATTAAAAGACGCCTACTCCTTGGAAGGAAAGTTATGACCAACCTAGACAGCATATTGAAAAGCAGAGGCATTACTTTGTCAACAAAGGTCTGTCTCATCAAGGTTATGGTTTTTCCATTAGTCATGTATGGATGTGAGAATTGGACTGTGAAGAAAGCTGAGCACTGAAGAATTGATGCTTTTGAACTGTGGTGTTGGAGAAGACTCTTGAGAGTCCCTGGACTGCAAGGAGATCCAACCAGTCCTTCCTCAAGGAGATCAGTCCTGGGTGTTCATTGGAAGGACTGATGTTGAAGCTGAAACTCCAGTACTCTGGCCACCTCACGTGAAGAGTTGACTCATTGGAAAAGACCTTAATGCTGGGAAGGATTGGGGGCAGGAAGAGAAGGGGACAACAGAGGATGAGATGGCTGGATGGCATCAGTGATTCAATGGCCATGGGTTTGGGTGGACTCCGGGAGTTGGTGATGGACAGGGAGGCCTGGTGTGCTGCGGTTCATGGGGTCGCAAAGAGTCAGACACGACTGAGCGACTGAACTGAACTGAACTGAGTAAGCATAGATTTTTCTTCCAGCACAATGTGGAAACATAGAGTAGGTTTTTCCCTTATGAAATCTTTATGGCAATAACCCTGCCCCTGGGTCTTTATTTTACCACTTCACACTTTTTTTAATATTCATGAAGTCAAATTTGTCCACTTTTTTCTTCTGTTGCCTGTACCTTTGGTGTCATATTTAAGAAAGCATTGCCAAACACAGTGCTGTGAAGTTTTGCCCTGTGCTTTCTTCTAAGAGTTTTGTTGGTTTAGGTTTCATACTAGGTCTTTAATGACACATTTTGAGTTAATTTTAGTATATAGTGCAAGATAAGGGTCTAATTTTATTCTTTTGTATGTAGATATCCAGTTTTTCCAGCATCATTTATTGGCAGGGGCCGGGGGGTGGGGGGAACTGTCTTTCACTCATTGAATGGTCTTGACATTCTTGTCAAAAGTTATTTGACCATATAAGCAAGGGTTTATTCCTAGGCTTTCTATTCTATTCCATTGGTCTGTATATCTGTCTTTATGTCAGTAACCTTCTACTATGATTATTATAGCTTTTCAGTAAGTCTTAAAATCTGGAAATGTGAGTCCTCCAGCTTTGCTTTTTGTCAAGATTATTTTGGCTACTAAGGGTTCCTTGAGAGACCATATACATTTTAGAACAGTTTTTTTTCTATTTATGCAAAAAAAATTGATAGGGATTACATTCAGTCTGTAGATTTCTTTGGCTATTATTGAAATTTTAATAATATTAAGTCATTCAACCCATGAACATAGAATGTGTTTCCATTTATTTATGTCTTCTTTAATTTTTTTCAGCAATGCTTTGTAGTTTTAATTGTAAAAACCTTTCACCCCCTTGTTAAATTGATTCCTAAGTATTGCATTCTTTCTGATACTATTATAAATGGAGTTGTTCTCATAATTTTATTTTCAGGTTGTTATTATATAAAAATGCAACTGATTGGGGGGTACTGATTTTGTATCTTGGTACTTTGCTGAATTCTTTTATTAGTTGTATCAGATTTTGTGGAATTTTTCTGCATATAAGATCATACCATCTGCAGAGATAGTTTTACTTCTTAATTTCCAATTTGGATAAGTTTTTTTTTCCTTTTTCTTGCTTAATTGCTCTCACTAGAACTTCTAGTAGCATGCTGAATAGAAGTAGCATCCTTGCCTTGTTCCTGATCTTAGAGGGGAAGCTTTCAGTCTTTTACCACTGAACATGATGTTTGCTGTGGCTTTTTCATATATGGCTTTTACTGTGCCAGTGGTCCAAGCAGGTGACTCAGACAGCAAAGAATCTATCTGCAATGCAGCAGACCTGGGTTCGATCCCTGGGTTGGGAAGATCCCCTGGAGAAGGGAATGGCTACCCATTCCAGTATTCTTGCCTGGAGAATTCCATGGACAGAGGAGTCTGGTGGGCTAGAGTACATAGGGTTGCAAAGAGTCGGACATATCTATGTGACTTTCATTTTCTTTTATTGTTTTAGGGTTGTTTCCTTTTATTCTTAGTATGTTGAGTGTTTTCATCATGAAAAGATGTTGAATATATCTTTATATCTTTTGTACAAGTAAGCTATTTAACTGCATTTAAAAATAATCAGTTCTTAAGGATACACAAAAAAGCATACTCAATCGAATTTTCCGTATATGAACCTCTGAAACATCTTCCTCTAAGTAGAAAATAATGCTTTTGAAACAAACTATTTTAGAAATTACATAGGCC
Organism: Antilocapra americana; assembly: GCA_007570785.1. Lineage (NCBI taxonomy): Eukaryota > Metazoa > Chordata > Mammalia > Artiodactyla > Antilocapridae > Antilocapra > Antilocapra americana. The sequence continues at coordinate 29,484,786 of ML662445.1, forward strand.
AGCTGGAAACCATTGAGACGTCAGGCCATGTTAGTCTATTGTCTTCCTGAACTGGTTTCAGTTTGTTAGTGAAGCAGTTGTATAACTTTAAAGAAAAAAAAAGAAAAGCTTTATAAAACTTCTTAGTAATAGACTCAGCTAGCCCCCAAAGTGACTTCTGGAATATCAAATTAGCTTTTGTGATAAATATTGCCATGAAACCAGTAATTAGTTTCTAACGATCCTGCATTTTTCATCGGCTATAAAACCATAAACAGATGAAGATCTTAGCTCCTTGGCAAACTCTTTTTGACACAGATACCTGGGAAAGAAAGATTTTTTATGATGCCCCAGGCCATAGAAACCTGGCAAGAAGCTCATGTGCTTCTCCTCTGGGACACACAGCAATTTATCTACCAATATTTTTGATTCCCTCCAAAACTGTGACTGTAGGCATTGCAGATGAGGCTAATGAATGAGGGTTTCCTTTTTATTGATTTAATCCTGAAGAAAGAAAAGAAAAAACATCAGGACTGTAACATGCTACTTTGACCTGTAACACAGAAGAAAAACTAAAGCAGTAAACAGTGAGCTCTGTGAAAGCAAGGGGAATGTGTCCTATCCCCTATTTGGATTTTATATGATAAACTGAGATGTAAGAAAGTATGAGGATTTGTTTGTGCCATTCAACACACACTTGGAGGATGTTCTACATGCTAAGCACTGGCCTAGCTGCCTGTTTGCAAACATGCATTTGATGCTGTCCTGGGCCCTCACAAAACTCACAATCTGGTTGTTGGGTTATGAGGGAGGAAAGAGAGATAAATAAAGCAATCAACGCAGTACATCCCTTGTCACAACAGAAATCTCCTTAAGCATATGGAGGTAGACGGAAAGAGCTACAGCCTCTGCTAAGGGAGAGAAGGACATAAAGGTAAAGTGAATTTATCATTGCAAACATCTTAATGGATGAGTAGGCATATTTAGGCAAGGGAAATTAAGGTGAACAAGAGCAAGACTTAAAGGATACACCAGAGCAAGAATGCTGGTGGTCTGAGTGAGGGACGGACATAAAAGCAGTAGCAAAGTAAGCGGGGACAGAAGTTTTTCCAGTGTCCATTCAGAAAAAAAAATGGCTCACAGCAGGTATTACAGCATAAATATTAATGAGAAATCCACAAATGATCTGAGAAGTAGTCACTGAGAACAAAGCCAACTCATGCTTTGCTTTTAAAGAAATAGAATATTCCAAGTTCTCAATTACATCCCCCTCAGAAATATCTTCTATGGCTTTAACTTCTTACTAATAAAACAGCCTTAGCAACATAAGGGAGATCATGAAACAAAAGTGCTGGATAGAAATCAAGGGACCCTAAGTGAATTTCTCCTTTTAACCCATTCTGTTTTTTTGACATGTCTTTAACCTCTCTGAATTTCAATATCCTTTTCAACATGAATTAGAGTCAAAATTTGGAGTAGGAAATAGCACCCCATTCCCCACTCCAGTATTCTTGCCTAGGAAATCCCATGGACAGAGGAGCCTGGTAGGCTACAGTCCATGGGGTTATGAAGAGTCAGACACAACTGAGCACGTACACAGACCCAAAATTATTAATAAGGTCCCTCTGATGAGCTTCAGTGGGTTTGTGGTATCTTGGAATGAGATATAAAATCTTTTGTGTGTGTGTTGGTGTTCACAGTTTTTAACAGCTTTCAAAGACTCAGTGATCCCCAAAAATCACTGAATTAAATTATACTTAATGTGAGGTATAAAATTCTCTAGTTCTCTGAATCTATGTTTGATATAAACCCTTAGTTGTAGGCTGCCACTATGTTGTCAACTTTTATAAAACTGGTAGACTTGTCATTTTCAAAAAGATCACCACACCCTGTGAGAGTCTATCAATCATTCGTGTAGTAATGGCTTCCCAAACCAAATGACTTGCTGAAGACCACAGAGAGACAGAGTGACCTTGTGATTTATCATCCACACTAGCACACTTGTGAGCACTTAAGGAGATACTATGTGATGCTAAAACAAGGGCTGTCACAGGCAAACCCAACAGTACGATCTTCCAATACAAGGAGCAAATACTGCTGGAAACTAACCAAGAACGGATTCTACTCAAATCTGAGTCAGTTCTTCAAAATAATGCCATATGCAACAATATGGATGAGCCTAGAGATTATCATACTAAGCGAAGTAAGTCAGAAAGAGAAAGACAAATACCATATGATATCACTTACATGTGGAATCTAAAATACAACACAAGCAAACATATTTAAGAAACAGAAACAAGACTCAAAGACATAGAGAACAGACTTGTGGCTGCCAAGGGGGAGGAGAAGTGGGAGAGGGAACGATTGGGGATTCGGGATTAGCAGATGCATATTATTATATATAAAACAGATCAACAACAAGGTCCTACTCTATAGGACAGGGAACTATAACCAATATCCTGTGATAAGCCATAACAGGAAAGAAGATGAGGGAAGGGCTGAGCCCCAGACTGGAGATATGACTAGGGAAGAGGCTGAAGCTCAGAACCACAGTGACCGTGAGAACTCGGGCTCCTGGTCACTTACAGAAATGTTAAAGAAATCTTTGCACTTAACATGGGGCATGGGAGAAGGGATTTGTGGCAACTTTAGTTAAATCTCAAAAGTATGAACAACCCCAGCTGACAGCTTAGTGACAAGTAAGGTCCATCTAGTCAAAGCTATGGCTTTGGCAGTAGTCATGTATGGATGTGAGAGTTGGACTATAAAGAAAGCTGGGCGCCGAAGAATTAATGCTTTTGAGCTTTGATGTTGGAGAAGACTCTTGAGAGTCCCTTGGACTGCAAAGAGATCCAACCAGTCAAACCTAAAGGAAATCAGTCCTGAATTTTCATTGGAAGGACTGATGCTGAAGCTGAAACCCTAATACTTTGGCCACCTGATGTAAAGAACTGACTCATTGGAAAAGACCCTGATGCTGGGAAAGACTGAACGTGGGAGGAGAAGGGGACAACAGAGGATGAGATGGTTGGATAGCATCACCGACTCAATGGACATGAGTTTGAGTAAACTCCGGGAGTAGCTGATGGACAGGGAGGCCTGGCGTGATGCAGTCCATGGGGTCACAGGGAGTTGGACATGACTGACCTGAATAATTTTAACTGAACTGAATAATATAAGAACTTCAGGAGACCCGGGCCATGGAGGCACTGCCTCTTTTGGATGATTTTTCTCATTTCCACTTTAATCTGTTATAATGAAATTCTGTTTGAATGCTCAGATAGTGATCTGATGTCAAAGTCCTAAGGCTACACCTCTCAACTCTTTCCATGTACCAACCATGAGCAAGCAGGGCAAATGTTTGCCATAATCAGTGGTTTTTATTCTCTGCTTCCATAAGACCACAGCATTTGGTAAATTAATATGGCTACTTAAGGCACAAATCTCACTGGTACCACCAGTAATTATATGGAACCTTGCAAATGGAAACAATACCTGGTAGCAGTACAACACCTCATAGAAGGGAGTTTGAACATCAACAGAGCAAGCAGGCATATGTCTAAGTTGATACTTAACAAGATCATAGTACAGAAGCAGTGCAGATACTAGGGATACAAAGAGAAGGCAGCTCTGTGCCTGCTTTCAAGCCTCTAACAGCCCACAGTCAGAGAGGAGATGTCCTGAACTCCGTCAGGATGACACAGCACAACAGATGCTCCAACGGCCCAAGATCACAGCCTGGAGAGGGACCAACCCCAGTCAAGCTGGACTGCCTGGTCTCTGTGTTGGATGATCTACACTGTCCCCCATCCACCTTGTGTGTCCATCATGGGTCAGCAGTGCTGTGTGTCCATCTTGGGTTATTGGCTCTGTGTGTCCATTGTGGGTCAGTGGTGCTGTGAGTCCATCGTGGGTTAGTGGTGCTGTGTATCCATCATGGATTAGCAGTATTGTGTGTCCAGTGTGAATTAGCGGTGCTGTGTGTCCATCATGGGTCAGTGGTGCTGTGGGTCCATTGTGGGTTAGTGGTGCTGTGTGTCCATCTTGGGTTATTGGCGCTCTGTATCCATTGTGGGTCAGTGGTGCTGTGTGTCCACTGTGGGTTAGTGGTGCTGTGTATCCATCATGGATTAGCAGTATTGTGTGTCCAGTGTGAATTAGCGGTGCTGTGTGTTCATCATGGGTCAGTGGTGCTGTGGGTCCATTGTGGGTTAGTGGTGCTGTGTGTCCATCTTGGATTATTGGCGCTCTGTGTCCATTGCAGGTCAGTGGTGCTGTGTGTCCATCATGGGTTAGCAGTGTTGTGTGTCCAGTGTGGGTTAATGGTACTCTGTGTCCATCATGGGTCAGCGGTGCTGTGGGTTCCTTGTGGGTTAGTGGTGCTGTGTGTCCATCATGGGTTAGCAGTGTTGTGTGTCCAGTGTGGGTTAGTGGTGCTGTGTGTCCATCATGGGTCAGCAGGGTTGTGGGTCCAGCGTGGGTT
>ML662445.1:29489257-29627226 GCA_007570785.1 Antilocapra americana
AGCAGTGTTGTGTGTCCAGTGTGGGTTAGTGGTGCTGTGTGTCCATCGTGGGTCAGCAGGCATCTCTGCTCAGGGCCTAAGGCTGACTGAGTGTCTGACACCTCAGCACGAGGCTTCCACATCTGAGAGAGAGAGCTGGAAGGTCTAAAGTTCTTTGGACACGAAGTGATGAATATCACTCCTTCCTACGGTCTGTTGGCCACTAGAAGTCAAATTTCTGGCCCCAGTTGATGGCAGGAGGCTAGGAAATGAGGAGGAGCAAATGGGTTTTTTAGGAGCAATAAATGTTTCCCCAAAACCCAGAGCTAAAGGAAGGTGTGGCAAGTCCCACTCTGGGGAGTGAGCAGTAGTAGTTTAGAGCAAATATTCAGGGATTTGGAGAAATACAGTTCAGAAAACTACAATACTTGTAACCCTGTTCACAAGCACATGCTTCCGTGTGTTCATTTGAGATGTAGTATTAGTCAGTCAGTCATGTCCCACTCTTTCCAACTCCATGGACTGTAGCCCGCCAGGCTCTTCTGTGTGTGGGATTCTCCAGGCAAGCATACTGGAGTGGGTAGCCATTCCCTCTTCCGGGGGTCTTCCTGACCCAAGGACTGAACCTAGGTCTCCCATAGGTGGATTCTTTACTATCTGAGCCACCAGGTATGTAAAATGTAAGATAACTCCAGTTGTGATGTGTCAGAACTGATAAAGAGAGCTTCTGCAGAACCATTTTCCAGAGCAGTGGGTTCTTTGGATTTTGAATTTTTGAAGATGATGCTAGGAACTTGCACAGTATTGCTAGGAGGCTTTCCATCTTGAAGATAAACTTGCCCTAACTTCATAATTTTGCCTGAGAAGAGCCCTGTTTGTATTCCTCCAGTAGGTCTCACCAAGCACTACAACTCTTTGCAGGGTGATACTCCTGGAGATAGACAGGTACACAGGTCTCAGATAACTTCCTGTTGTGGAGAAACGATCCCCATGGAGTAAGATCTTCTCTCTACTGCCACAAGGGAACCACCTAAAGAAAAAGAATCAAGATCACTTGTTTTCCTTAAAACAAGGCTTTTTTGTTCAGCAAAGCAATTGTAAGTGTGGCATCTCAGATATTCATGCAATTATTAAGCAAATATTTATTGAGTTCCTATTAGGTGTCACCAGACAGACGAAGCTCTAAATACTGAAAATACAGCAGTAAACAAGCACGCACAGTTACTCCTTCCTTGCCCTCCTGGGAAAGATGAACCGTAAATAATGAATAACATAATAATGTTTTTAGGCTGCAGATGAGACAAAGGGTACAAGAAGAAATGCAGAATGGGATGAGGAAATTAAGAGAGCTTTCCCAAGACCAGGACGTCAGAGAGATGTGGCAGAAAGGGATGACCCTGGTTTTTCAGAGAGGCTAGGAAGGGGCAAGAAGAGGTAAGGGCTGGGTACCTAATATAGAAAAACATGCACCTTCAGGCTCTAAAGCCTAAGCTTTTATCAGTTAGTTATTAGAGTTTTTCAAATGGGGGGGCAAAAAGCGATGGCAGCAATTTTGTGGCCAGAGTCTGGACCTCCTAACCAACGTGGGAAGGACTCTGGCTTGAACTGAGCTGTGTCCATTTCCACTTGGGCAGCTCAGCATGTTAGACAGGCTCAGAGCAGCCCATCGGAAATGTACTTGCCAGGTCATTAGCCTTCTGAAAAGACTTCTGGATGGAAGAGGGATGTGGACAAAGTAGGTTTCTCTCTCCCCTAATGGCAAATCTTCTTTATATTCCTTGGAAGAGAGAAGTGAAGGCTTAGTGGAAAGGAAGGCTGAAAATAAAAATTGAAATTTTTATTTTTTACCAAAAGCTTTCATCAGAATTCCCTATAGGCCCATGTATGGGAGAGCATCATACATGTAAAGGGAACAGGTATCCCATGTTTCTAAAGGGGGCAGAAGGCACAGCATAGCCATGGCAAAGCCCCATGTGCCAGACCCCGTCAAGGCAAATCGCCCACTGCTGAAGTCATTGACGAGCAGGTCCACACTCCTTGGCAGGAGGCAGAAGTCTCGGCAGCAGCTATCAATGAAGGGGGCCAGAGCTGATAAGAAAAAAAATTGATGGACGCCACCTGGTAGTTGACAGTAGTTATTCATGAGTCCATGCGCAAACCCCCCTGAGAACGCCCAGGAATAATTTGAAGGGACTTTGTGAGGCACTGCACAGCCTGCAATAGTAAGTGTGGTGAATGCCAGTAAAACACAGGTAATTACAAGATAAGAAAGTGGGTGATCAGTTCTTTGTAAAGTGGGTAACTTTACAAAGCACCTTTGGGTCAGAATGTGGAGTGATGGGGCTTCAGTTACCCAGATATCTATGGAAAAGATAAATCAGCAAGGCAAATTTTTCAAATCAAGTTTTGCAAGGCATCAGGGGAAATTTTCTATTATAGAGGGCAGAGAAAGCCAAATGACAGAGAGAATCCAGTCAAGAATCAAAAAAAGGGAGATGAGAGAGGCTATAGACGCAACCATAGATAAGGTCAGATACCAGAATTTAAGGAAAGGAAAGAAGCTGCAAATAAAGACAATGACCTTTAGGAGACCCATTTTAACCAGCTTGTGGGTTGAGTAGGAAGACTGAAAATGGAAAGCAAGGCCGGAAGACAAAGGGCTAGAAGGAGCTGGATGCTCTTCAAGCAGACAGATCTGCAGGCACAGGGACAAGCCAGACCAAGGTGTGAGGGGGCCAGAAGGCAGCGAGGTGCCAAGTTGGCTCCACGTGGGTCCCTGCAGAGACCTCAGAGGCAAATGGGGCCAGATTGCTACGGAGGAGCTTAAAGAAATAGCATGATTATACAGGGATGAGAGTGAAAGTGTTAGTTGCTCAGTCGTGTTCGACTCTTTGTGACCCCATAAGCCCGCCAGGCTCCTCCGTCCATGGAATTCTCTAGGCAAGAATACTGGAGTGGGCTGCCATTTGGGGATGAGAAGAAAGTCATTTAAAAGGAAACTTGCCCAGAAAAAAAAGCTCTCCCTGGAAAAGCTCAGGAGAGACCCTTCAACCAGGGACCGAACCTGAGGCAGCAGGAAGCAGGGATCTGAACCCCTTTCCCAACCCCCTCCACCCCCTATGGATGTGGGTTGAGGCTTACTGCCCTGGACCCAGGAAGTGGGGCCCCTGAGAACTGGCTGTTCACATGGAACAAGCAACATACTGCCCCTCTGCCCCTCTGAGTATCAAGGTTCTTAACTGCAAACAACAGAAAGCAACTCCAGCCCAGTTAAACACAAAAGGTTCATTTTTAGGATATTAATTAGTTCACAGACATGCTAGAACACCTGGAGAAGCAGATTTGGGGACAATGTCCAAAACTCCACTCCTGCTGAGTGCTTGTGGCCAGACAAATAACAAAATTAACACAAGGCAGACTAACAGGAGAAAAAGAAACAAATTTAATTCTTGAGCATGGAGGTCTCATAGATATGGGACTTAAGAAGTGAACAAAGCAGGCAGCTTTTACACTTTTTAGACAAAGAAAGAATAAATTTGTGATGAATTGACAGGACAAAGAAACTTAGGCTCTGGGTGCTCAGTTAGTAAAGAATCTAAAAGGAGTCTAGGCTTAGGGTAGTTAACAAAAGAAATCACAGTTTTCGTTGATACAGGCTTTTCCCTCCAAATCTCCTATTTCTGAAGGTAAGGGTGTCTGTCCTTCCACCTCCAGATGCAGGGAGGGCACTATTTACATGAGAGATTTATTTCTTTTTCCAGGAGACAGAGGGATGGGTCCCTCTGTTTCTTGGGCATTTCTTAAGTAACCTTAATTCAAAATGATCAGTGTGCCCTTGTGGCTTAGTTGGGGGCAGCCTGCCTGGGGCCCAAATACCACCACAGGGCTCCCCGGAGGGGCCCTGGCTGTCACCACCAGGCCAGACACCTCAGCCAGTTCTGCCAAGACTGCAAAGTGGCCTCTGTGGCCCCAGGAATCCCAACACCTTGAAACCAGAGAGAGGGTCTTCAAGGTCCCCAGACTCCAGAAGAGAAAGTGTCCGTGTGCGCGTGTACTAGCTGCCGAGATTGGGAAAACGAGTGTTTGGCACGTTCAACTCCAATGTACAGGACAGCTCTGCCTCCCAGGGTCAGGGGTAGCGGAGTTGGGAGAGATGGAGAAGGTGGAGGCTCCCCAAACAGAGGACACCGAGGGCCAAGAAGAAGGCGGAGTGCCCACCATGTGCCCCTCGGCCTGATGAGCAGCCTTCTCTGTGACAGGTGAGGTCTCTTCCCTGTCGCCATTTGCCATGCCCTCTACTCCGCTCTGCACACCTACCCTACCCATCATCCTGTCTCAGCACCTCTCTTCAGGGCACAATCTGAAGGGAGGCCTTGAGGCAGCTGAGCCAGTCTCCTGCAGTCCTGGGAGGATGCAGGGTTTAGGGTGGAGGGATTGAGGGGGAGGTGGGGAGCAGGGGGCAGCAGGGGAGAGTGGGGGAGGAAGCCGCCTTCTCACTGTGCCCAGGAGGGCCCCTGGCTTCTGCCCTCCCTAGCTTGAAGGGGAGGAAACAGACTCGGAGAACATTCCCCAAAGTACAACTGTCCATCTGTTACACTTGGATGTAATGGGGGTGTTCTCTCTCTCTCTCTCTCTCTCTTTTTTTTCTTTAATCATTTTGCTACATTTTACTGGTAGCTTCCATGCTGTTTAAGCAGGTAATCATCTATTCCTTAAAAACCCTGGCACGATTTATCAGAGAGTCTGCTTGGCTTTCTAATGAGTGATCATAATAGCTGTGCTTGCTGGTGGCTCCTTTTTTCATTTTCAGATTTATCAAGGTCTGATTTAATTGCCATAAACAAGGAAAAACAAGATCAAATTAGCAGATGAAATCATAGGGTTTGGAGCTGATACATATTAATGAGCGCTTACTTTTGTGATCTGGCTAATAATGACCTCAGACCTTGATAAAATTAGCCGAAAGGAAAACAAACATATCAGGGCACTGCAGTGCTCGGATGCTTCCAGGCTGGGAAGCCACAAGATGCATAGAAAATCTTCCTTGGTGAGCCAGAGGGATGGAAGCCGGCCGGCAAGCTGAACAGCCTTCCTTGTCCCCAGCCTGAGCCTGTGTCCCCTTTGGGCTAGAAGGTGCCTGCCGGCCAAACCCCCAGGCAGCCCCCTTGGCATGGCTCCAGTCTGAGAAATCAGACACAATATAAACCACTCCTCGATGGAATTCTCTTCAGTCCTTTAAACAGGCTTGAAGTATTCTACATCCATAGGAAAACCACCTTTGAATTAGTGGTTTTGTTCTCTGAATTGAGCTTTGTATTTGCTCTAATCAAATTCCCTCTTACCCAGATAAGCATTAAATGTGGATCACATCAGAGGCAAACACTTGCAACTCTCTGCCCGCTCCTCTCCGGGAGGAGAACTTGCCTTTGTTATGGAAATACTACTCGGGAGTGAGCCGACTCAGGGAGGCAGGCACCAGCCAAAACACTCCCTTTCCGCCCTTGCGTTTCTGCATAGCTTCCTTCTGAGACCCTGTGACCTCGGCAAGGAGTCTCCTTACTGGGGGTGAGAGTTCTATTTCTTCAGAAAAATATTCTCGGAGTTTTAAACAAGAGGATTTCAAGGCCGTAAGGATGCCAGCTTGGAGTCTGAGAAACGGAACCCACCTCCCAGCCCTGCACCCCAGTTGGATGACCTTGGCCAAGTCAGAGAACTGGGAGCAGCCTCTTTTTCCATCTGTGCAATGGAGGTGATAAAAACACCAACAAGGATTTGACAACTCAGTAAGGTAATATATATAAAGTACACAAAACAGTTCCTAACGCATAATATATACTTACATTTTTCTTATTTTACCGCATTTTTTTATACCCATTTTGTCATTAAATATCTAAATATTCTAAAAATAAGCTTCCCCATTGGTGGTATAGAGCAGTGGTTCACAAGTGGGGTCCTCAGACTAGCAGCATCAGCACCTTATTGGACAGCTTGCTAGAGAAGCAAATACTCGGTCCTACCCCAGACCCCAAGAAGCTCTAGGGGTGGGCCCCAGAAACCTGCATTCTCACAAGCCTTGTGGGTCATTCGGATGCTCAAGTTTGAGAATTACTAACATTCGAAGAATACTATATAGGAAACTTCACTTAGAGGAAATGTTGCCCTATAAATTTCATCTGTCCCGGGACTTCCCTGGCGGTCCAGTGGTTAAGACTCCATGCTTCCACTGCAGGGGCAAGAGGTTGATCCTTGGTCGGGGAGCTAAGATCATGCATGCCACTAAATACGACCAAAAAAAAAAAAAAAAAATTTCACCTTCCCAAATATCTGCTCATTAATTGTTGGCCATGTTTATTTCTATTTACTGGGTTTGCATTTACAAAGGTGACTTTAGTTAGTGAATAGTGAAAGGGGCAGAAAACCCACCAAGCGTGAAAGTTGAAATGAGCCACATTCTGCCTCCCTTACTCTGAGCTTTTCCAAACGCAAGTTTCAGACAGAGTTACAACTCTGCGTGTTCCACTGAGGTACCAAGGAGAAGAATCACTGAATCACAGCTCCCGTAGAGGAGGGGAGGTTTCCGATAAATCAGAGAGACAGGAAGCTATCTTTTCACAACTCCGCTGGGATTTGGGACAGACAAAAGAGAAAAAGCCATGGAAAACTTAAATCTTTTTATCCCAAATGTTCCAGACAATACTAATGATAAACACAAGGGTAACTGCAATTTTTTTTAAAATGATAAAAACACACTCCAAGGTTATAGAGCTTTTGTATGCTTTGTCTGCACACAAGATAGGCCTTTAGAAATGGATCAAACTTCCCAATCAGGATTCAAAATGCATATGTTAATTTTATATATATATACACACCTGTAATATTTTAGGTTTACAGAAGAAGATTGGCAATCTATCATATTCAGTTCAGTCGCTCAGTCATGTCCAACTCTTTGCGGCCCCATGAATTGCAGCATGTCAGGCTTCCCTGTCCATCACCAACTCCCGGAGTCCACCCAAACCCATGTCTATTGAGTCGGTGATGCCATCCAGCCATCTCATCCTCTGTCGTCCCCTTCTCCTCCTGCCCTCAATCCCTCCCAGCATCAGGGTCTTTTCCAATGAGTCAGCTCTTCGCATGAGGTGGCCAAAGTACTGGAGTTTCAGCTTCAACATCAGTCCTTCCAATGAACACCCAGGACTGATCTCCTTTAGGATGGACTCGTTAGATCTCCTTGCAGTCCAAGGGACTCTGGAACCAACATTTTGCCCTAGGTCATGATTTTGATCTAAATATGCTATAATTATGGGCTTCCCTGGTGGCTCAGTGGTAAAGAACCTGCCTGCCAAAGCAGGAGACATGGGTTCAACCCCTGGGTCATGAAGGTCCCCTGAAGAAGGAAATGGCAACCCACTCCAGCATTGTGGCCTGGGAAATCCCATGGACAGAGGAGCCTGGCAGGCTACAGTCTGAGCGTGTGTTAGTTGCTTAGTCGTGTCCGACTCTCTGCAACACCATGGACTGTAGCCCGCCAGACTCCTCTGTCCATGGAACTCTCCAGGCAAGAATACTGGAGTGAGTTGCCATTTCCTTCTCCAGGGGATCTTCCTGACCCAGAGATCTGAGCTATAGGGAAGTTCCAGCCTAAAGTCTGTGGGGTCACAAAAGAGTCAGACCCGACTTAACAACTTAACAACAACAATGCTCTAATTATAAGAGTCTTTTGTTTTAGAGGTTGTGTTATTATTACTGTTAATATCAATGAATATTTATCTTTTTAATAATTAGGCAAAAGAAAATGCTTTCTTCTAGCCTCGGAAAGTGTCATGGGGCCCGCGGCAGCCAGTGCCACTCCAGGGATGTGTGCAGATTTTACATCTTGAATAACTTGTACTCGACACTTGCAGCAAAAGTTCCTTTCAGGAAGGTTTGGCAACGATTACATTCCCTCACCAGGGCCTGACATCTGTCAATTCTATTACTCTGTATAAGCTGTGACTGCTTTATGGAGGCAAACTTCAACTAGTGGATGGGCTGCATTACTCAACAGTCCCCTCTCTTGGATTTAGAATCCTTTAAAGATTAGAATTCCTCTGGCCTGCAGAACAATGTGCATAAAAACTCGGTAAGCTCTACAAAAAAAATCATTCTTCCCTCTATCTAGATGTTAGCTGAAAGTACTTTTTTTTTTCTGGCAATTTTAGTCTGTAGCAGGATTACTATTTTAATTTCCTATTTCTCTCCTCATAATTTCTCTCCTTATATATCAAAATTTCTTTTCATTTCAATTTTTAATATTGTAACTGTATTAGTATAGTTAGGGTCCAAAAACAATATTCTAAATATATCAATTAATGCTTTTGCTAATTGGGAAATCTTGTTGGTTTTTGGCTTCAGTTATTAAGAAAAAGAGACAATGATGGCATAGCCATTACCTCTGGACAGCTAGAGTCTCTCCAGTCCCTGAGACACTACTGAATAAGAATTAGGCTCAAGAAGACACAGAGAATAGGCCATTTAGGCCCAGTTACACCTCAACTAGGGACCCAGTAATGAATAGCAACAGAAAGCAAAGAAATAGTGTGAAGAAGAATGAGGCACTGATGGTAAACAAAGAACATGAGGCAGGGCTGTAGATGGTGTCTTTCTCCAGGACTGATTTTGATTTAAGGGGGAGAGGGGCAGAAAAAAAAATAAATTCTCTGACTTTTCCTTCTACCCTCTTCAGTTTTTCCCCCACTTACGACGTAAGAGGTAGAAAACCGCAGCTAAGTATGAGGGCGGTGGAATCACGTCGAGCCAAGTCTTGGTTTGTTCTATGGCTTACTAGCTGTGTGACTTGGGCAAGTAACTTCTCTAGGCTTTCATTTCATCATCACATGGAGATAATAACCGCATACTTCCCATGCGGGAAGCAAATAGGTAATGGCTTGGCACTGAGTATACACTCAGAACTATTCTTCTTTTTCTACAGGGCCCTGCTTCCAGTTAAGCTATGGGTGACGTAGGCAGAATGTGACCTGAGAGCTAGGGAGAAGGGATGGGGGACGTCCACCCAGTAGATACACTGGGCAGAGATTTGCTGAGTCTTCTGCTTTCCACCCTAACCCTGTTGTATGGCTTCCTGGTTATTTGTTTCTCTTGTCTTTCCTATATCACAATGGTTGTAGCGGGCAGCACGATGGCTCCCCCAACTCTCCACGTCCTAATCCCTGGAGCCTGTGAACATGTCACTTCACAGGGCAGAACAATTCTGCATGTGCAGGTAAAGTGAGGAGGCTGCAATAGGGAGATTATCCTGGATTACCTGAAGGGACCCAGTGAAATCACAAGGGTCCTTACAAGAGGGAAAGAGGAGGGTCAGCGTCTGCAAGGGGATGTGCTCACAGAATTTCTCTGCTCTGAGCTCTGCACTGCTGGCTTTGAAAACGCAGGAAGAAGCCACCAACTGAGGTTTGCGGGCAGCCTCTAGAAGCCGGAAGAGGCGAGGGTCCAGATTCTCCCCAGAAGCCGCCAAAGGAAGGCATCCCTAAGGACACCGCAGTGTCAGCCACATGAAACCCATTTCAGACTTCCAATCTAGAGAACTGAGAGGGAATCCATGTGTGCTGTTTGGAGGCACTACACTTGTGGCCATTTATTACAGCAACAGGAAATGAATACAATGGTATGAAAAGTGAAAGAGTTAGTCTCTCAGTTGTGTCCGACTGTTTGTGACCCCATGGACTGTAGCCCACCAGACTCCTCTGTCCATGGGATTCTCTAGGCAAGAATACTGGAGTGGGTTGCCGTTCCCTTCACCAGGGGATTTTCCCAACCCAGGTCTCCTGCATCGCAAGTGGACTCCTTACCATCTGAGCCACTAGGGAAGCCCAGTGGTATACTGTGGTGTAACTCTACCTGGCAGTACAGAACTATAAAGTAAAACAACTGTCTGCCCAGCATAACCCACAGACTGATCCATTCATTCCAGCCTGCTCTATTTTGGCCTTCAAAGAAAACAGAGCAAAAGCAAATTTTGATTTAAAAGTGAGCACAGTTCACTGGGGAGAAATAATCATGGATCAGAGGAGAGAATTAATTGCCTGGGATTCATTTTAAATATGAGAGGAAGGGGTGGGATTGGTATTAAGTATGATTTTTGTCTCACTTTCAGTGAAGAGGCAGTGATATTCAAGGAGGAAGTTTCTAGAATACAGTCAACCTCTGTCTATCTCTTAGCCTTCACACAGCATGCTGGAATGGCTCAGAAAACTCTATTGGAGAAAGCTAAAGAAAAGCATCTTGGTTTCAGGCTACAACTCAGTCTCCCAGGGTGGCATTGCCAAGCAAATGCAGAGTTTCTTGCTGTTGTTTAGTTGCTAAGTCGTGTCTGACCCCGTGGACCATAGCACACCAGGCTCCTATGTCCATGGGATTCTCCAGGCAAGAATATTAGAGTGGGTTGCCATTTCCTTCTCCAGGGGATCTCCCTGACCCAGGGATTGAACCTGTATCTTCTGCATTGGCAGGCAGCATCTTTACTGTTCAGCCACCAGGGAAGCCCAATTGCCTAGTTACCTTCTACTATAGCTCAATCTCTCTCTCATGATTCTCTGCCTCATTCTGAACACATGTCTATTCTTCTGCCTGAATCAGAGTCACCTGATCTGTATACTTTTCATGTTAATTTTTGTTACTGCAGGGAAAAAAAAAAGAAAAAAAAAACTTTGCAGAGACACAATGTAGGACGCTCAGACTAGGTCTAAAGAGCACACAGAATTGATGGATTAAAACTTGCATCCTGAGTAATAGACGTAATCCCTAAGTAACTGTCCAGATTCAGTTAAAAAAAAAAAAGGCAGGGGGTGGAGGGGGTTCATCCACAAACCACAAGATTAGGAATCATTTTGCTCTATCAAAAACAATCACATACTACCCATTTGTAGCCCATGAAAATAAAAGCAAATTTTTTAGATTATAAATTATATCCCACCTATCAGAATGGCCAGAACCTTGGTCAAAAATGTGTTGGTCTTTTTGTACAAAACTCCTCAAAGGGCAGTGACTCACAATTTGGATACAGTGAACAACTGGCCACTGGAGGCTGGTGATATTGCACTCATTAACTTAACAGAATTGTAGCAAGCACCTCTTCGTTCCCAGGTGGCACCAATGATAAAGAATTCATCTGCTAATGCAGGAGACATAAGAGATGTGGGTTCAATCCCTGGGTCAGGAAGATGCCCTGAAGGAGGGCATGGAAACCCACTCCAGTATTCTTGCCTGGAGAATCCCATGGACAGAGGAGCCTGGTAGGCTACAGTCAACGGGGTCGCAGAGTTGGACACAACGAAGCAACTCAGCAAATGTACCACATTATATGGGGATATTCTGGGGAACAAGTTATATCTGGAGACCCTGTCTGCCTCCCAACAGTCTTTCCCACTCTTTCTCCTCGTTCTGCAAATTCCAAATGATAATCAAAGCCCCTCACAGTTCATTCCCTCTGCTAATCTCTCCCAGGGGCTTCTTCCCAGTCATCGTGATGGTATTCAAAGCCCAGGGGAACAGAAGAAAGAAAGAAAGTACAGAGAGCCCCCAGTCACTCAGAGAAGTGGGATGAGGCTGGAACAGTTCTCCTGCCAATGACAGGCCAACTCCCCAACCCACTCCATCTGCTGGTCTTTGCAGCTACCCCGTCCCAGGATCCCAAGGAAAGATCCAGTCCGTGATCAAGTATGGATCTGCCCAGGTCTGGAAAAGCCTCTGGCAAGTGGAACTCAGCCTGGCTTCAGAAATGTCTTCCAGACTGTAGCTATTAGGGCTTTCACATCAAGAAACAAGAGGGGGAAAGGAAAAGAAAAAAATAGGTACGGGTAGGTGGGGGACTGGATGGGATTTGTTCAAGACCAGATTTAAAGCATTCTGCTTAAAAAAAAAAAAAAAAAAAAACTTACTTTGTAATCATTGTCTTGGCGCCTGGCCCTCTCTCATTTAACCTCATCTGCCTGACTTTAAATTCATGGAACAGATTTTCACTGCCTTGGACTCCAAGCAGTTGGCTGGTGGAGTGTTCTTGGATATTACCAAAAAAAGGCATTTGATACCATTAATCATATTGCCATATGTAATAAATTGGCTGCCTATGGTACATCGCCTAAAATTGTCGCATGGTTCCAATCAGAGCTCTGCCAACTCAAAGTGGTGACTGGAAAGTCTGACTCTCCTTTTCAAGCTCGCCTTCTCCGTGTTCCATGGGCCCCTCCTGTTTGCGCCGCCCATTAATGACCTGCTGGCTCACTGTCTGCACAAAGGCCAGCCCTTGTGAGGATGCACATGTCTGGGGCGCTGCTCTTCCCGGGCAGTAACCTGCATGATATCAGAGTCACATCGTTACACTCAGTCTCTGACGGCCCGATGACTTGAAGGCTAACGGATACATCACTTAATTCAAGGCTCTGTATCTGCCCCCGCGCCAATGCTTTTCTCTTCCTGTGCCCCTTTTCAAAATCTATGCACTTACTGAATCCAGGGGAGCAGCATCCTCCACGCAGAATGCAGCTGTCTGTGCTCACCTTGGCCCATAGGAGGAGCGCCTGTCACATCGCGGTGGGAACGCCCCCAATCCCCCAGAGCACAGTTGATTTCAGCAAGTGGAGAAGACACGGACAAAGACAGAAGGTGTTGAAAGCGCTGTTTCGTGCCACCCCCGCGCCTGGCTTTAATGGGTTACATTTGTGTGTTGTGGATTCTTTCTTTTTTCTCTCGCATGATTGGGTCAATCTGTATTAAATAAAGAACGAAACCTTTTCTCTCAAATCAGATTGCTGTTTTCTTCTGTCTCGAAACTTTGAAAGGCCTTTATGAAATGTTTTGAAATTTGACTTCATCTTTTTTTAATTGAAAAGCATTGTGTGTGTTTAAACTAATTTTGGGAGTCTGTACAATGCCCCTTTGTGGATATTTGCGTTTGTGTGTATGAGACTGTATGCACATGTGTCCCCTTCTTTGTGTACATCTGTGGGTCCAGATTCCAGCTGGGACCAGGTACTGAAATCCTGAAATACAGTTTTTGTCTCACATCCAGCGGCTCTAAAACAGGAAGTACAGGAAATCTTAGTCAACATCCCCCCCCCCCACTGCCTGCCCCCCCAGCCCATCTTGGAAAAAAAAAAGTTCTGTTCTCATGAAATTTGCAGGCTGATATTTGCAGACCCAGGAGGTTCCAGCAGTTTGGGTAAGGTTCATATAAACATCTCTGCCACCATCTGAAACCCATAAATAAGGCCATTGGGAAAAAAAGGAAAAAAAAAAAAACCAGGTCCCTCCTTTTTTCACACCACATCTACATCTTTTATCTTCAGTAAGACATTGTTCGGTGGAGTAGGAGAGTATTTGGGGAGAGCCTGAGCAAGAATTTAATAGATGGACTTAAAAATAAGAGCTCTGGGTGAAACAGAGCACATGGTGTGCCCAGACGCACACAGACCAGAGGACCTGTGAGGAGGGGACGGTCTGGCCTCCCCACTGCTTTGGCGAAGTGCCGGCAAGGTCAGGATCAGGGCTCTGCGGGTCTCGATCTTTCCCCGTATAGGCAGTGCAGGGCACAGGTCACAAGTCTGATCTTTAGTTCAGAGAAAAACAAATAATAAAAGTGAACTGAATGGCAAGTTCTGAAAAGAGTTAGTGGTTACTAGCATATCCTCAGAATCAACGATGCTCTAGGGACACGTAAAAATGTAGCAATACACCCAACTGTGCAAAGGATTTTCTCCTCATTGGCTATAGTAAAAAATAAAATAAAATTCAAGTCTAAATATTCATCACTTGTATATCCAGGGGCTTTGTTTCAGAATCCTGGTTTGAGGATGCAAGATGACTGCATCAGTTGGTTGTATTTTGGACTCACAAGTGGGTGCCCTTGCAGAACTCCAGACATAACGACGCTGAATCAGTCAGAGCTGGTACTTAATGCTGCCACATTTTTTAAGAACTCAAAGCTCCAGGAAACTTTTCCCTTCCTCCTCTTTCAGTCAGTATATAGAGAGCATGTGGTGAAACCAGAGGTGGGGGATAGAGAAGAAACCTTCTCTCCCCTCAAAGGTTGTGTATGAGTATGTTTGTTGTGTTTGTGTAATTCGTTGCTCAGTCATGTCTGACTCTTTGCAACTCCATGGACTGTAACCTGCCAGGCTCCGCTGTCCATGGGATTCTCCAGATAAGAATATCGGAGAGGGTATCTATTTCCTTCTCCATGGGATCTTCCCATCCCAGGGATTGAATCCAGGGCTCCTGCATTGCAGGTAGATTCTTAACCATCTGAGACACAAGGGAAACCCCAAAGGTCATATAGTTGAGTTCAAATACACACACACACACACACACACACACACAGAATCACATACTTTAATCTCATTCATTCTCCTCTGACATTCTTCTTCTCTTTGTATAGAGACCCATGTTTCTGACCGGTATCATTTTCCTTCTACTATAGAACTTCTTTTCTTACAGGGAATACCTGCTGATCACTACTGTACCTCCAGTCCCTAGAATAATGCTGAGCACCTAGTAAGCATTCAGTGAGTATTTATTCAATGGATGGGTTAATAAATACAAACTGACAAGCTTCTGTGAGAAATAATAGTAAATGACTTCCTGATTATTCCCCATGAGTCTTCCTTATTCAACGAGTTGATTACACTGGTTCCTATTTTTCTAAGTAGAGTGCATTGAGAGATGAGCCCAGAACATTTCCTGTATAGTGTTCTGAAGCTCACTGAGCTTAGATTGTGAAGCTGGAAAGGAGAAGGTGAGTTCCAAGTCTGCTGAGAAAAAAAGACACAGCCCTGGACAGCATTTCTCACTGGAGTCTTCAGGTCACCAGCAAGTAGGGCTCTTCTACTCTGCTCAGCCTAGAGGTGTTTCTTAGTTAATGAGTGTCTTAGGTGTCTGAGGAATTCATAATTCCCCTTGGATCGCAGGTCCTAGTGCATCTTGTGTGTGGAAATTCATTTCTCCTGCGGTAACATGAATTATTTTTAGGGGTGGAGCTGGCAGTCTGTCTATAATCGCTTTAAATCCCCCTTTTCTACTTTGCTAGGAACTGTAGATCAATTTCACCCAAGAGTCCTAGGTTCCTGTAAGAGGCAACTCTCCCCAGCTACCTGGGTGCTAGAGTAACAGAGGCCGGGGCCAAACCAACAGCAGGTCTCCTGGGTTAAGAGGCTGCTCCCATTTGAGAGCAGCATGCTCTGGCCCTTTTGGTTAAAGTTGTCTACTTGTTTAAGTGTCATTGGGTTCCTTCTCGTTGCATGTTTACTGAAACCTTTGTAAACGCCTCATACAAATTCTAGGAAGGATTTGTTGTTGTTGTTGTTGTTTAGTCACTCAGTTGTGTCCAGCTCTTTGCAACCCCATGGACTATAGCCCATCAGGTTCCTCTGTTCATGGAATTCTCTAGGTAAGAATAAGGGTGGGATCCCCTTCTCCAGGGGATCTTCCAACCCAAGGATCGAACTTGCATCTCCTGCATTGGTAGGCAGATTCTTTACCACTGAACCACCTAGGGAGAATTAAAAAGAATGAAATAATGCCATTTGCAGCAGCATGGATGGACCTAGGAGAGTGTCATACCGAGCGAAGCAAGTCAGAGAAGGAGAAATAACATATGACATCCCTTATACGTGGAATTTAAAAAAGAAATGATGCAAATGAACTTACAAAACAGAAACAGACTCACAGATTCAGAGAACAAGTTTATGTTTGCCAGGGAGGAACAATGGAGTCGGGGGGAGAGATAGCCAGGCAGTTGGAGTGGACATGCCCACACGGCTATGTTTAAACCCAATAACCAACAAGGACCTGCTGTACAGCACAGGGACATCTTCTCAGTATTACGTGGCAGCCTGGGCAGGAGGGGAGTCTGAGGGAGCATGGAGACATGAATGTGTATGGCTGGGTCCCTTTGCTGTTCACCTAAAACTATCACAACATTGTTAATTGGCTATGGAGTGGAGTGAAAGTCACTCAGTTGTGTCCAACTCTTTGTGACCCCATGAACTATACAGTCCATGGAATTCTCCAGGCCAGAATACTGGAGTCAGTATATTTTCCCTTCTCCAGGAAATCTTCCCAACCCAGGGATTGAACCTAGGTCTCCCACATTGCAGGAGGACTCTACTCGCCGAGCCGCAATTAATTGGCTATAATCCAATATAAAGTAAAAAGGTAAAAAAAAAAAAAATTCTAGGGAGCGTTCCTTCTCAGACTGATGTGTGGGCACTGGTAAATCTAATGACCATACTTTCCTGCCAGCGTTTCTGATTGAATTGGCACATGGTGGACTCCGGGCATCAGAATGGTTTGAAAATCTTTCAGGTGAGTCTAATTCTCCAGGTGATTCTAACAGGGCTGAGAACTGTGAACCCAGAGGGATGCATCTCAAAATTTAATATGCATGAGATTCACCCAGGAAGCTCATAAAAATGCAGAATCAGTAGGTCTTGGTCTTGGGTGAGGCCTGAGACTCGGCATATGTAAGATTTCAAGAGATGCCAACACATATTCCTAGTCCACAGACCACACAGCACGTATTCCTAGTCCACAGACCACACTTCAAGTAGCAAGGTTCTTTAAATAACATGCGGCAATCAAAGCTGAATATGAAGTTTTGTTACTTTATGAAGTAAAATTGAATGAAAGTAACAAATTCAGATCCTCAGTCACACCAGTCACATTCAAGGGCTCAAGGGTCACCTGTGACTAAGGCTATTGTCGTGAACAGGGCAGAGTAGAAACTGCCCTGTTTCTACTTTGTGACTTTCCATCACTGAAAGTACTATGGATAGAACGCCAGACCCTCGGTTCTCTTGTATTTCACTCAGCAGGAAGTCGCGTTTGCCAAGCCTGCAGCTAATGTGTGTCCGCAGCACCCGAGGGCTTTAATAACACATGTATTTTGTGTGCATTTTTGCTTTGGACTTTTAAAGGCAAACTTCTTCCCAGAAGAAACCGGGGGCAGGGGGAACCACAGAAACCTTTGATCCCAGGACCAGCTTTAGGCCTAAGTAGTTGATTTGCTGTGTTATGGTTTCTGTCATTGCTGCTGTTTTAGTTAAAGCAAACTTTCTTGAAGCCTTGGGTGAGTTAATTTATCCTCTATGGCTATTTTAAAGCTCCATTTTTAGGAGGGACTTGCCAGTTTCTCTTGCCAACCTCTCTTACTGGCATTGCCTGAAAAACAACTCTGTCCTAGTGTTTGTTTATCTTCTCTTCAGTCGGGTCCAGCCACTACCTCCTCATCCCTTTCATTCATCCCAGGGCATCAGTACAGGGTGCTCTGAGTCCAGCATTATTCCATAGCAAATGGCGCTTCCCCCTCACTGAGTTTATAATTGAATAGAGGACCTGGATGAGACATGTAAAACTCAAAATCTCATTAAGTCGCTAGCAGTGGCTAGCAAGCGGTAACACATTAAAACAGATTAGATTCTCATATTAGCCAGCTATCACTGAGCAAAGGGCAGGGTCCGGTAACCTGGCACATGGGGGAGGGGGAGTTTAGTGAAGGGGAGGGAGAGGCCAAGGAAAGGGCAGGCCAGGGCTAAGACTGGAAGGGGCTGCTAACGGAGTAGAGTCAGCCCAGCCCAGGAAGTGGCTTGGAAAGGCAGGCAGAGTTCAGTGGAGAGAGCATGGAAGAGAAACAATGAAAGGTCAATGGGAGTGATGGCCAAACTTCAGTTTGTTCTTGGTTCTGCAGAAAGCCATGGTGCCTTTCAAGGCATCTCCATCAAGGCCCTGTGCCCTCTGAGGAAGAAGATGTAAGCATGGGGAAGGGGGCAAGGAAGGAGACAGCTCCTTGCAGGAATGGCCTTTACTCTGCTACCTCCTGATCTGCCCAGGAGGTGAACAAGAGCTCACGTCTCCAGGGCACAATGCCCTCAGGGCTGAACCAGTGCCCTGAGGCTGAACCTCAGCGGGGACGGGGACTCCATGTTCCCATCCCAGTTCCACTCGGTGATCTCAGGATGTGCCTGCTCTTCTCTGGGCTCATTTCCTCAACTGCACCACGGAAGAGTTAAATGCTCTACACCATTGAAATGCTGGAGTCTCTGGTCCTACATCTAAGGCAGTGGTTTGCAGACTGAGCGGGGAAGTTGGGCCTGGGCACCGTTCTTGCACTGGCTTCATGCAGAGCAGCCCCCTGTTGTCTGTTTCCACATCGGACTCCATAGACCCCTGATCAAGACACAGTGTGGGACAGAATTGCCTCTGCCATTGCTTAGAAGCTTCACTTTGATTCCTAAACTCTTACAGAGGTCTTAGAAACTTAAATGTGTGGGAGAGAAGGTGGGAGAGGGGAGTGGAGGGTGGGGGGAAGGGATAGGAGAGAGAGAAAGAGCGAGAGAGGATCTATACTAGGGCCCACCTGGGGCAGGAGAGGGAGAGACTGGACACCTTCACTAGACCAAGCCACAGAGAGCCCTTTCCCATAACCCATCCTCGTTAATGAGACATGGTCATGAAGATCACCTACCCGGCTATGTACAGGAAGCTTCTAAAGAAAGTGGATAGATCAAAACTTGCGTATCCACATCAGCTATCATTTTGGAAAGCTGTATACATCTTTGAATAACATTCCTTTCGTTCACCACTTTGGGTCCTTTAAATTCCTCCTTTGGAGCCTGATGTGTGCCCCAACATACCTTTCCTAATCCTCTGTGATATTGTTAAACTACCTTTCATTTTCTGAGCCATCGCGGCTTACAGCACACTCCTCTGGGGTGAATGCCTTGTTGTGGGGAAAAGGTGAGGCATGTTGATGGAAAGACAGGTGGGGGCCCATACATGAGGCTCTAGCTCTTGTGCCGGGGGTCACCACCTTTGGGAAAGACAACCCTCTTGACACACGCCCTCAACTAGAAGGTCAAGACTGAGAACTCTGAAAACAGAGCCCTCTGGCTGAGAGGAAGAACCCAAGCATGAGTTAGAGAGAAGCCTATTTCTCGTTTCAGATTTTCCAACCTGACATGTTGCTATAGTGCACTTCACATCTGATTACATTAGTCACATCGCATTACACCGTGTCATATGTAACATGATGCAAGGGGATTGTGAACTGTGTATAAAGATGTACCAGCAGCCAAGAGTTCCAACCCGTTCCTGATGCAGGAGACGAGCCCCCTGCCTTCCCGGTAGCCCTGTGTTAATTCAAATAAAACACCTGATTCTCTTGTCAACAGTGGGTCTCCTAAATCTTTACCTGATCATCAGCTAGAAGAGAAATGATTCTACACCCTCACTTAAATCAGGGCTGTTTTCCCTATCATAGACCAACTCTAGAATTTTATCTCTCCCCAGCACTTCCAAAAACCTTGCCTTCAATGTGTCTAGCATTGGGCTAGACAATGTGTTACAATGGGCAAGGTCCTTTCAAAGCCATCATCTTATTGACATTTCACATTCTTAAGAGCCAAGATTTAGCAAAGACATTCACATTTGGTTAGGTGATTCAGGATGTTCAGCAATGGCATTCTCTGACTGGGGTCTTGGGGACAGGGGTGGGGTAGGTCACAGGCCACCATCTCTATCTCCGTCTCTGTGGGAGAAGCATCAGCTGAGCATGGCCCTGAGTGACAGCCCAGGTCTTCATGATGGGCCACTTGCTTTGGGTGCTTCACTTGACTCAGTTTTGTTGTTGTTGCTGTTGAGTTGCTCGGTCATGTCTGACCCTTTGCGACCCCATAGACTGTAGCCCACCAGAATCCTCTGTCCATGGGATTTCCCAGGCAAGAATACTGGACTGCATTGCCATTACCCTTTTCCAGGGGATCTTCCTGACCCAGGAATTGAACCTGCATCTCCTGCAAGTCTCCTCATTGCAGGAGGACTCTTTAACTGAGTCACCAGGGATTCCCTGACTCGGTTTTATCCTACTCTAAATTCTGGCTTCAAGGGAACTATTGGAGACACATATCACAGCTAGGATGATCAGCATTAGAATAATGCTCTGATTTCCCCACAGGGAGAAACAAAGAAAATGACATCATCTACAAAGAAATCCTATGTATGGACAACAACACTATGGTGAGAACCTCTTTAATTCAAAAGTTGTACTTGTCCCTTAACACAGGTTTTCTTTCTTTCATTATTTTCAAAAAAAGTCAAAGAAACCTCCCCATGAAAGATGGTTTCAGATGTAAGTATCAGACCTTGACACAAGTTGCCCTTAAAGAAAAAAGAAAGTCTGGAAGTAGAACAGCTGCAGAATTGATTGATTAATGCAAATCCCATGATGAAGAACCCAGGATCCTGGTTCTGGCTTCAACTGCAAGCCAAGAAAAGAGTGTTGCTGAAGTTGCAGGGTTTCTATCCAGATACAGCAAAATCCAGGGGAACAGCACAGACTCTGTCTTCCTTTCTTTGAAGAGAGAAAACCCTCCTAAGAACCACCATCCCACCCTAAAAGACATCCCCTCAAATTCATGGGCCAGGATTGTGCCACTCATGCCTGTTTTGAAATCGACTTTTGGCAAAAGGAATGGGATTTCTCTAATTAGACAAAGGAAGTAGCCACGGTAAGTCACAATGTTCCATCTGCTGTAGAAGCAAATCCTGAGAAACACCACTTAAGACAAGAGAAATGGGAAACAGCAGGCAGAATGAAGCCCAGCTGGGGAGAGGCTGTTGGTGAGATTCAGCCTGGGGTTATACTCCTACTTGGGGTCCAAAGGGTCAAGAATGGGGGTCTGCCACATCATTATCATGTGACCGGGCTTTTCCCACCACCCTGCCCTGGCCCAGCCCTCAGGTCTAGAGGAAGCTGAGGTTTAATTTCCAAGAACAATGTACTCTCTCCCATTCAGGGTAGATCATCACCAATGTCTATTTGCACAGTATCCATGTATTCTGTTTTGTATACATCAGACCTGTATATATACTTCAAAATAACTGCTGTGACCTCCCTAAGATGACTTCTCCAAGCTAAATATCTCCACTTACTAAAAACATTCCTCAGTACCTAAGCTTGAACTTCTTTTTGGCTCCACTAACTACAACCCAGGGCTATATCATGAAGTTTATTTACTGGCTAACTGCCTCAAATTGTTAGTCACTGGCACTTGTTATGAATTAATTTCATCAAATTAATTTTTTTCATAATGCTTCTGAGGGAGAACCAGGAGGTAATGGAGAAAATGCAACTAGAGCAAACTGACATTTTTAAAAGCCTGCAGAGAAGACAGAGGTATTAAGAACACATCTTGCAGATGACACTAACTTACCTTGTTGTTGTTGTGCTCAGCCGTGTCTGATTCTTTGTGACCCCATGGACTGTAGGCCGCCAGGCTCCTCTGTCCGTGGGATTCTCCAGGCAAGAGTACTGGAGTGGGTTGCCATTTCCTTCTCCAGTGGATATTCTTTACTCAGGGATCAAACCCGCCTCTCTTGCATCACAGGCAGATTCTTTACAGTCTGAGAGTTACCTAAATGCTTAATACTCATCAGTTTTAATTAAAGACTTGGCTGACTTGATTATTAGATTCTTGAAATTTCCTATTCAAATATCAGCTCTTCATTTTAAGAGAGAAGGATGTTTTCTCTCTTCTAACCAGAGCAAATTGCTCCAAAGTATATGAATAAATTCTCTGCTTCCCAGAACCAATGGCAAATTCACAAAGCTCCATAAAACTCATGCATGACTTGCTGCTGCAGCTGCATAATTAAAAGAAAACTAATATATCGACTAGTTCTCCTCAGAGTAGCATCCATAAGTCACCACTGCTTGAGAAAAGCTTGTTGCTAAAAGGATTATGGCCAATATCATTTTTATGATGAAAGAGAGAGAATGGCTGGTTTGCCTTGTCAAGTCTGCTCACAGATAGCCAAAATGCTCCACTGGCTGATTTTTTCATATGTCTTGAACCATCAACACAACCACAGGGAAATAGTTATTCAATGTACAGATTTACCACCAGAGCTATTGCTTTATCCTCGGTACACAGGCTCTCTGCCTCCCAAACTTGATCCATAGAAGGCTTATTTTTAGCAGTGACTAAAGGACTCCATGCTCTAATTTATGCACACATATAAAATCAATAATTACTTAGTCGACCTTTTCATTCGTCTAAATTTGGCCTGGCATAATGGAAGCTGCCGGCATAGTTCCCATTGAGAATGATAAATAGGAGACAGTGGCGCATCTCTATCTCCTCTCTAAGGGTCAGATGAAATCAGAGGCAGCTCAAATCTCAGCCATCCTTGAAGTGAGCCTCGCAAACCTTTTATTTGAGGCAGATTCCATTCTGATGAGCATCATACCTCTTTTGAAAGAAGAATGCAAACTCTGACTATGATCTGCCCTAGCTTGGTGCAGGGCTTATGCCATAAACATGCTTACCCACCTAACTAATGAGAGTGACTCTTACCATGAGTGCCAGTGGTTCCCAAAATGGGCACAAGGCAAAAGGATGCTGGGATAAAAAGTCAGCTACAGGCGCCCCTGCGCAAGGTGTGAAATAAAACATCCATGAGTCCAAACAGACCTCTAGAAATATTTCTCCATGCCTAATTCCCTCGAACTGCCTTTGGCAATTTTGGAGGTTTTCCTGCTATTGTCCATCACCTCTAAGAGGCTGACTTCCAACTGAAGGAACAATATTTGTACTACACTTCACTTTTAAAGACCAGATTTCTGGCTTCAAGAGTGGCCTTTTAATTTTTCCTGAACTTGCTGAGAACAAGAAAGTACCTCTCTTCATCTTAGAAGGACCTCAGGTCAGAAATATCTAAGATGCTTTTTTTTTCTCTCTTTGCTTTAGGATGATATAAACTCTACAGCAAGCCTATCTTCTAGGTTTAATTTCCCTGTTATCAGAGCAGAAGGGGGGCCTCCATGCCTCCTATTAGCCTCATCCTTTATCTTGATCTTTATCTATGCTATTGTTCACAATGAATGAGATACTGGGCCATCTTTGCCAAATGGCCCAAACAGACAAAGCCAGGAACCATCTCCCGAGCGTTACCCCAGAACTGTGTAAAAGACTAGAATTTGCACTGGGACTTTTCCTCTCCTCTCTGGGTCTACAACTTCATGACCTATTCTAGATCCACTGAAGTAAACTTTTTTAGATTGACATTAATTTTATTTTCTTTAATTGGTGGAAAATTGCTTTATAATTTTGTGTTGGTTTCTGCCATGTAACAATGCAAACCAGTCATAATTATATATATATACATATGTATATATATATCTCCCCTCCATCTTGAGCCTCCCTCCCCTTCCTTCATCCCAACCCTGTAGGTCAACACAGAGCACCAGGCCGGCCTTCCTGTGTTATTTAGCAACTTCCCAATAACTATTTTATACACAATCCAATGAAGTTATTAAATTATATAAGAGCTGGTGAATTGGTGATATGCCTAATAACAACAATAATAATATTACTATTTTAACTACCTTTTATTGAACATTTATTTTGCCTCATGGCTCAGATGGTAAAGAATCTGTCTGCAATGCAGGAGACCTAGGTTCAATCCCTGGGTCAAGAAGATACCCTGGAGAAGGGAATGGTAACACACTCCAGTATTCTTGCCTGGAGAATTCCATGGACCAAGGAGCCTGACCAGCTACAGTCCATGGGTCTCAAAGAGTCAGACAAGACTGAGGAGATATATATATATATATGTATATATACACATATATACATATATATATATATATACACACACACACACACACACACATTACATGCTAGGCACTTTTTAAAGTTCTTTATATCTGTCAACCTCTTTAATTTTTATTGCAACCCTGATGTGGGAACTATTACAATTTTGCTGATGAAACAACTAAGATACAGGGAGGATGAAAGACCTTGCCCAAGGTCACAAAATAGTGAGTTGTAGAATTGGGTAAACACCTAAGCAGTTTGATTTCAGGGTCCAAGGTCATATCTGAGGCTCTTACTCTTCTTGAATTCTGCACACATTATCTGATTTCAGCCTCATAACTGACTCTGCTCTCCCACCCCTGTATTGGATCCACTCTGCTAATACAGAACTTCTTTGGAAGACTTGAGCAAAAGCTCAGCAGAGAGGACCTACTAAGTGCCAGACCTTGTCTGACACCACTCCCTGTGTTTACCAACCACTGTTTATTAAAGTTCAACATTTCTCAGCATGGATGCCTGGCATGTGAAAAGCACAGAGCACATCCAGCGGATGCTGACGCAAGGGAGTGGTGGAGAAAAGATCACCCGGCCTGGAAGCCAGGAGGGGAGGGAAAAGAAGGCAGAGAAGAGGCTTTGGAACACAAAGGCCCCAGACTCTCAGGGGCTTGGTGGCCAGCTGCTCACATCTTTGCATAAAACATGGGCACAGGGCTGTTGGGGATACGGGTAAGTGTGACTTCCTCCACCCCAGCCCTGGGGGGGAAGCCAGAAAATTGGAGAATGGGCCTTGGTGTAAAGAAGAATTAAGGAAAAAGGGAGAAAGGAGGCTTTTCTTTTGCACATGCCTAAGAAATGCATACTGCGGAGAGCTAGAGGGAAAATCAGAACAATTCAAGTGCTAAGACACTGCCTATGTTGCTTTAAATTCTCCTGGCAACATCTCACATCCTCACTCACACAGAGGGGAATCTAGCCACCTGTCAACCCCTAGACACACTACCTACTGTTCGGGAGGGATTCTAGACAGGAAGGAGCCTGCCACAATAATTACAGCGCATTGTGATGGCCTTAAACAGTACCATACTCACTGCATTATCTGAGGTCTTTTGTCAGCCCCTCTGAAAGCCATCAGCTAACAAGGCATGTTTTTTACTGGCCAAAGAAACTGATGTTTGGCTCTGAGTGATTTGTGGGATCTAAATTCTCATTATTCTGAAAGTATTACAGTCCGCAATTGAAAACCTCTAAGGAAGGCATACCAGGTGCCAGAAATGACAGAGAAATCTAGGGACACCAAGATTGTTTAATTACACACATAGGATTTTTAATGGATTCATTCCACTCGAAGAATGTGCAAGTATTTTAAATTTTTAAATCAAAAATAAGATCTTAAATACTTCTATTCAGTGAAAGACGGGAGCTGAAGAGTTTGAAAATTATTTACAATATAACTAAAATAGAATCAATGGGCAATAAAAGTCTGCAAGTTTATGGAATGAAAATTCCAGATCAGATGGCAAAGACTGAAGGAGACCTAAGTCCTGTTCCTCAGAAAAACATGGCCAGAAGAAAGATGCCTTGTTCACACCTTCTTCATTCCTACCCAGACAGAGAACAAGATGTTGCAACCAGCATGACTGGGGAGTTCAAGAGGTTGATTTATGGGGGTACATTAAAATAATTAAATATGTATAGCCTGGTTAAATGATGACTGGCAGGGGATGTAATGTGTCTACTAAAATTTGAAGGTATAAAAAACATTAAGAATATAAAGAATTGCTTACTTTAATTCAAGAGGACAAACTCTTAGAAGTAGGGAAATCCTAGGATTAAAAAGAGTCTGAAAATTGAGAAATCCTTCATGATGGGAGGCCCAGAGGGAAGTGGTGAAGATACATCAGCTGATGCTTTTAAGTTAAAGCTTTTCAGAATGCTCAAAAGTTGGCATAATCAGGGCCTGATATCACTGTGGAAGGTCACATGCATTTGTGGGTCCAAATCCTGAATGCACATCAGAATAAAGACGAATGCTTTCTAACACCATTTAAGAGATTCTGAATCAGCAGGTTTGGGTAGGATATTTGAATCAACATATTTTAAAAGATCCTTAGGAGTCCACCAAGACTGATATAACAAGCATCACACTTACCTACCACTATAATCAATTATCAAACTGGACAGGGATTCTCTGGTGGCTCGTGAGGCACAGGTTCTATCCCTAGTCCAGGAAGATCTGTGCATGCCCCAGAGCAGCTAATCCCATGTGCCACAACTACTGAGCCCACGCTCCGGAGCTTTGGAGCTGTGACTACCGGAGCCTGTGCACTCTGGAGCCTGTGCTCCACAATAGGAGAAGCCTCCACAATGAGAGGCCCGAGCACCACAACTAGAGAGCAGCCTCCTGTGACTGTAGCTAGAGAAGAGCCTGAACAGGAAGGAAGACCTAGCACAGCCAAACATAAACTAATAAAATGTAAAAATAAATAAATAGAATCCGCTTCATCTGCATATTTTTAAAAAATTGAACAAAATCTTCAGGCATTTTGTAACATACAGAGAATGGGAAAAAACTAAAAGGTGAGCACAGGAAAATGAAGCCCAATCACAGGTCTTACTGGAACAAGTGCCATGACAATTAAGTGAGATAATCCATGTAAAGCTATTAACACACATACTAACATTTAATTATTATTAGAACTCATCTCCAAAATAACTGCTTTCCCCAAAAGAACACTGCCACCTTGCAGACGTCAGGGAAACTTCTGTTAAAGAGACAGAAATAACAATTGAATTTTTGTAACTATAGAAACATAATTCATTTTGTTTTAATTGCTATAGTGACATTTATTTAAGATATGTTTTATTTTTACATTCAATTCGAGTTTGATGTTACAGAGGCAGATTAAATTTATGGGGTAGACAGCAGAGAGGAAACAAGTACACAGAGAATGACCCCCAGCAATCTACATAAAAGTTCCCTTACATCTTTAGTCAAATAATAACCTGCACACTGACAGAGTTAAGACTGTGAGTCTTAACTCACTGAGTATATAACCTTGCAGTCTCTCTCTCTCTAGCAGAGAATATTTACTGGGAAGGCATGGACAGAATGACATTCTCAAGGTGCACAGGACTAGGAGATGTTAGAGTTCTGACCAACCAGATGGGAAAGAACGCTCTGAAACTCTCCAGCATTAGTTAAGACCCTAGAAGTCCACATCTTAGTAACAAGGTTTCTCTAGACTTCTATAACAAAGCCTGAAGTCAAGCCTTAGTAGGATAAAGCTGATTTGCTATTAAATCAGCTGTCTGCTGGTCGAAAACTCAGCTTTCTTTTTAGAAGGGCAATTAAAAAAATCCATATTTTCAATAATATAGTATCCACAATGTCTAACACATAATAAACATTATTAGACATTCAAAGCAGTATAAAGAGACACAAAGATAATGCACATACTTACTGGAATTGTCAGAGAATACTTTAAAGCAGATATTATAAATATTTTCAGTAATTTAATGGAAAAGATAGACATATGAGAAAAATCGAGGCTCTAAGGAGATAAATGAAACTGTTTAAAAAGAACCAAATGAAGATTCTAGAATTAGTATAACACCTGAACTAAAACATTCAGTAGGCAAGTTTGAGAATGCACTAGAGACTGCAGAAGAGAAGATCAGTGTACTTAAAACAGGCAAACAGAAACTATCCAAACAGAAATATTAAAATAAAAAGACTGGGAAAAAATAAACTGATCCACAAGGACCGAATAAGCAAGATCAAATGGGCTAATCTATGTGTAAGTTAATAAAAGGAGAAAAAAAAAAGAAGAAGAAAGGGATTGGAGCAAATTGGGGATACATTAAACCAGAAAAAAATATTTTTAAGAAATAATAACCAAATATATTCCAAATTTAATATCAATATACAGATTCAAGAAGCCTCAACAAAGCCCAAACAGCATGAATATTTTTTTAAATAACTCTATGTGGGTATAATATAGTAACATTACTTAATACCAAATCCAATAAAATCAAAAAGCAGTCAGAGAAAAAGACACATTAAATTTAGGCAACGATGAAAAGAAGAAAAGGTGATTTCTCTTTAGAAACAATGCAAAGAAGAAGACAGTAGAATGATATCTTTTAAATGGTGAAAGAAAAATAGCTACCAACCTGGAATTCTACATCCAACTAAAAGTACCCATCAAAATGAAACAATCAGGCATTTTTAGATAAACATAAGCTGAGAGAATTCATCAAGAGGAGACTTGCACTATAAAAATGTTAAAGGAAGCTCTTCAGCATACAGAGAAATTACACCAGAACTCAATCCTGCTAAAAAAACGAAAAGTGCTAGAAACAGCAAATATGCAGGGAAACCAAAGAATTTTTCTTGATTTTTTTTCTCTTTAATGATTGTTCTTTTAAAGCAAAAATATTAAAAATGTATTTTAGGATTTATAACATACATGAGAGAAATATACTATTGATATAATAAGGCAAATGGAAGTATATCATAATATGGTCCTTATATGTTATAAAATGATAAAATAATAATTCAAAGTAGGCTCTGACAATTAGGAATACATATTACAATGCAGACAACCACTTTAAAAAATAAAACAAAGAGCTAGATAAGCCAATAGTAGACATATTATAAAATAATTAATCCAAGAGAATGCAGAAAAGAAGAAAGATAGCAAAGAATAGGCTGCACAAAGAAATAAATAGCAAGATGGTAAATTTAAATTTAATCACATTACCACTAAACACTGCAATTGAAAGGCAGAGATGATCAGACTAGATGAAAAGAAAGATCTAAACACATACTGTTTAAAAGAGGTGACTTTTCCAAATACACACATATTATTAATAGCTAAAAACAAAAGAAGAGAAACCACAAATTATATAAACACTAATCCAAAAAAGCTTAAATGGTCATATAGGTATCAGACAAAGTATACTTTAAGATAAAAGGGAGATGAAGAAAAATGTCTTATATGATAGTAAGGTCAATTTTTTTTTAAGGAAGAAAAGCCTACAGATGTATAAACAAATAACTGAGCTCCAAATACTTAAAACAAAGTGTCAGAAATAAGAAAGAGACAAATCTACAATTAAAACTGGAGAGTTAGCACTCAGTATTTCATCTCCCCAAAACAGACAATAGGTAAGGATAAGGATTTATTTGAACAACACTGTAAAAACTTCCCCAAGTGAATCTAATGCTCTCCATCCTTGCACTTATTTGAAACCTACTGACTTACTCCATCTTTTCAACTTTCAGCAAAATCACTCCAACCAGACAAGTCACTAGTTTATTTAATTAGGAGGCTAAACAGAAACCTCTTTGAGTACCACATCTGGTTTCTAACCAGGAAATTCTTGCTTTTTCACAATCTGAAGCCACATGATTCTGCTTAAATACATTTTCTTCCCTGCAGTTTTATACAGAATAAACTTAGAAATGAAAGAGTTTTAAAGATCCCATATTTCAAATGCTCCATTTTACAGAAGAGAATCTATTGATCCTCTGTGTCTCAGTTTAATTGCCATGTTCCCATTTAAAGATAAGCAAGCAGTGTCTCAGAAAAGATAAATAACTTGTTCAAGATCACACATGGTAGAGCCTGGATTGTAACCCACAGTCTAACTGTAAAGTCCACTATCCTCATAAGAGACTTGGTAAATGCTTATTGAACTGGGATAATCAAGGTACCATAAGTTCCTATGATGTGACTGCTCTTGGACATTGATGATTATGGATGGAGCCAATAGTAGACCCCAGATCCTCTGAACCCTACACCCTCCATTCTACTACATTGTCTAAAAAAAGACAAATTAAAGCAAGACAATTAACTTTTCAGTCTAATCTATTTCAACCTAACCTGCAGGTTTTTCAATCTAATCTCCTATGATTAAAATTGTGATTGTTTCAAATCAGTTCAATCCACTCTGAAGCACAAGAAAATGTGTGGCATCTCTCTTTTAAACTCATTGAACCTAAAATCTAACCAATAACTGGGAATGACCAAGGGAGGCATCCTTGTCAAGCAGCAACACTCACTATGGCTTTTCAACAGCAATCAAGTACACGCTATGATTGAACAGTCTGACATTAATATAATAGTTTTATTGCTCTCCAATGGCTGCCTTTACCTCATCAGATCTCCATTTCCTGGTCCTAATTCCCAACAATAATCCACAGCTCCCCTCATCACATGCTCATCCCAGTATATTCCAGCATTGTAATCTCATCTCCAATTTAATATTTAACTTTTCTGGTTACTCAGGAGCATCCTGGCATAAGCCCAAGAGAAAAACTCACATGATTTTCTCAAATCTCTTCTTCACCAAACTTAGTAGGGGGCACAGTCCTCCCCAGGACACATCAAACTCCTCCTTCTGGATACCTAGCTCCTCAGTGTGCCAAAGCCGGGAACAAGGATAAAAACGATCACAGGTATTGTCTGATACAAGGGACTGACTTCTGGGATAGTCTTCCTCTGGCTTGATCTGGTTTCATCTTCTGTGCAATTCCTCCTGATGTATAGATGATGTACTAAGAATAGCCTCCAGTGTACTAAGAGCTTCTTCAGAGAGGAGACAGTCAAACCTTTCTCTGCCACTGTTCAGTGGCCCCTAGACCCTTTCTGGGCAGGTGGGAGGAGATAAATCTTGCCAGTTTCATGAATATCGTATGGTTCATGCCTCCTTTTTAATCCCCCTGATTCTTCACTTGGAGTTGAGACCAGTGAGGATTATCTATGCCCTCTAAGGTCCTCAGGGAATTGGCACTTGCTTGATGCCCCCATCTTCTTCCCAACATTTCTTACTGCAATGTATCCTATCAAACTCCTTACTTTTGGAGATTAATGACAGATGAAACTGGGCACTGGGCACTGGGGTCCTGGGTGCCTCCAAGACTCAGGAGAAACAGCAGACTCTTCCAAGAACTTTCTATCCATGATTGCCTCACCGCCACTGGGAACCACTGGTATAGACTCTGTAAGAATCCTGCAAGAGGCTTGGATGACAGCTACTATTACCTGTTCTTCCAGGCACACCCAACCCTTGTAAGAGATTCTCTGGGCACTTCCCTTATATGGCTTGGAGAGACAAGAGGGACAGGCAAGTAC
Organism: Antilocapra americana; assembly: GCA_007570785.1. NCBI lineage: Eukaryota > Metazoa > Chordata > Mammalia > Artiodactyla > Antilocapridae > Antilocapra > Antilocapra americana. Next base: position 29,520,018 of record ML662445.1, read on the forward strand.
CCCATCTTCCTCCTATGCTTGGGAAAGGAAGTGAAAACCTCTTGACCACAGATATTGCTGACCAGCCCCCTAGCCCCCTCACTCATTTACCTGGTGATTTTCTCATATAGATTTTGGGGTGGAATGATTGGGAAGGCAGCAGAGAAGGTATGGCCACCTTTTGAGAAACCCTGAGGATGTATCTGGACATGACTGTCATTAGATCCTGTTATGGGCTGAACTGTGTGACCCCAAAAATTAATATGCTTAAGTCCTAACCCCTAGTACCTCAGAGTATGACCTTATTTGGACATAGGGTCTTTGAAGAGGTAATTAAGATTAAATGAGGTCATCAGGGTAGACTCTCGTCCAATCTTACTGGTGTCTTCATAAGAAAAGGAACTTAGGACACAGATATGTACCAAGAGAAGACCATGCAAGGTTACAGGGAGAAGATAGCCATTTACAAGGCAAGTAGAGAAGCCTCAGAAGAAACCAACCCTGCCAACACCTTGATCTTGGGCTTCTAGCCTCCAGAATTATGAGAAAATATTAATAAATGTCTGTTATTGAAGCCACTGAGTCTGTGATGTTTTGCTCCAGCAGCCCAGGTAAACTAATACAGATTCTTTTAGAAGATGGGTATCATGAATGGTGATTTGTCCTCAGGTTTAGGTTCTAGTTGTGAGGCCACAAGAAAAGTCCCACTCAGTAATTAGGTGTAAGAAACAAAAGTTGGCATGTATCAATACTGCAAAATACAGGAAGGAAGATGCAGTCAATCTTCCTTCAGCAGAAGATTGGGTTCAACCCAATGGGTTCAACCCATTCAACAGAAGGAATGGGTTAAGAAAACAAAGTAGGAAAAAGACTGGGCTGAGTTTTAGAAGATTATGCCAGTGAGACGATGCAAACATGAGTGTCAACAAATCACATACACAAAGAACACAGCCAACGCATGAGGTGAAACAGTGGATGAGGACACTGGCTATGTCGAAACAGGAAAGACCAGGTCATTGTGGGGATGATGAATAGGGCCTGGTTTAGAGGCCATGCCTCCTTTTTAATCCCCCTGATTCTTCACTTGGAGTTGAGACCAGTGAGGATTATCTATGCCCTCTAAGGTCCTCAGGGAATTGGCACTTGCTTGATGCCCCCATCTTCTTCCCAACATTTCTTACTGCAATGTATCCTATCAAACTCCTTACCTTCCACCGTGTGGAAGTATTTGAGGGACCCCTAGTTGAGTGTGAACTTGATCTGATCAAAAGATCATCCCCATAAACCTGTCTCGGGCTGAAGACTTGACTCTAAAGGGTTATAGGGGAATAAGAGAATTTTAACTGATTTAAGAAAGTATATAACTTTGCAGTGACTTCATTAGGAACAGTTAGTTGTGAATGGCCCTTGTTGAAGTCAGATATGCTGAAATTCCAACTCTGACTCTACTCCTTGCTTGCAATGTGCCCCTAGGCAAGTCACTTGGTCTGTAGGAACCTCAGTGTTCTCATCTGTAAAATGGAGACACTCACATGCATAGCTGTGATCCAATGTACTAACACAGGTACACCTTCCTGAAGGAGAGCCAATCACCACGGGTACTCAGTAAGTATCAGCTCCCCATTCATTTCCCTTCTAGGATCACAAGGGCAGAAATCAGGACTTTTACAGGCTAAAACAATGGATGACTAGATTTTGAAGGTGAGCCAAAAAGGAGGAAAAGAAATCCAGAGAAACAGAACTGGCGGGAGAAGGAGATTGGGAACCAAGCAGAGGGACACTGAAATAGATGCTACCAGAGTTGTCTGTTTCATTATCTTTAGACAAAGGCCAGTTCAAGGAAGAGTGGATCTTCTCCAATCACTGGGTAAGCACTGCCATCGGGTTAGGATTCTAAACAATGATCCAGGGATGGAGCTGAGGAGATGAAAGCTGTTTGCTGATCAGGCTGGCTAGACAGTCATCAGCATGCCATGGGCAGGTCACTCCCAAATCTGTACCCTGCTCTGAAGAGAACAGCCTTCCCAGATAAAGAAAAGCAGTTCTCCAGGCAGTCACCAAGAATAGCTGCCTTTCTCAGCTAGAAACTCCTCCAAGTCTATCTGTCCTGACCTTGATCAAAGTTTCCCTGCTGTGGTTTGGGATATTATAGCGCAGGGTCGGATAGAAAGAATTTACTCAACAGAGAAGAATTCTCAGCTAGCCACCCAGAGGACACCGATTATAAAGTACTCATGTGACAGAGCCCTCAGTCCTCACATTCAGATGTCAGAAGTTGGTTAATTAAGATTAAGACATATTTGCTTTAGCAAGTCCAGTCAATCCAATTCCAGCATGGTTCTTTTTTTTTTTTTCCTATTGTTCATTTCTACAGAAATTTCTTTGTCTCTGTAGAGCAGCCATAAGTAGTAGGAAAAACCAGAATTTCACAATAGCGTTTCTCAAGCAACAATGGAGAATAACTTATTTATTTGAAAAGAGAAGGGGAGATTTTTAGAAAGAAATTGGATGGTCTAGTCATCAAGATCTCATTTTTAGATAAAAAGCCTTGTGCCCAAACTTCTGACGGTATAGAAGGTAAAGCTGATGGTTTCAACTGACCATGGCTGTGATGGAAAAGTAAAGCTCAGGACCAAGACTCACACAGACTTCAGCAGTGCACTTGGGTAACACGCTCCATCTGCACTGAGATGGAAAAGTTTGCCCACCAAGTCAGTCATAAAGCTGCTGCTGACATTTCCATTTCTCTCTTTGCCTGACTATAGTACCAAGACCCAGAGAACAGTGCTTGTGCAATTTGCAAATTAAGATGATTTTTCGGCAGCTGTAAACTTCAAGCTGAAGAGGCTATTCAAAAAGCGGTGGTAAAAGGAGGCAGTAACTGTTTTATCTTTTTCCATAAAACTCTAATGCATTGGAGGGAAAATAAAGAAACCCCAGGTATAAACACTGCTATTGTAAGTTCAGTACACAACCTCTGTGCTCTATCTACAACAAAGTTAAGAGCTGTTGAGTGTGGCTAATGATAATATTCTAAACAGAACTCATGAGAGGAGCCAAAATGATCTGAAAAAGAGAATTTTAATGGGATTTATTAGCAAGACCATCCTTGGGAATTATGGTGACATACATATAAGAGTTTTGCAAAGGCAAATTACACTATGTTGGGCATTATTCTACCTCAATTTAAAGGTAAAAGGCAAAAAACCAAAGGTCATCAGCCCAAGAGTATATTAATTTATATCTAATGTAGGGGTTTTTCCACACATGAAGAAGTCCAAAGGGGAAAAAATTATAGCTCCCACAAGAAACTTGAGGCAATAATCTTACATAATTTACAACATAAAAGGACATTTCCGTGTCTAGGAATTGTGGCTCATCAGCATTGTAAAAGTGGACCCAAGCAACTCATTTGATGCAGAGTCGTATTAAAATCTTCAGGCAGCTGACTGCTCCACCCAGCCCATTCCTCCCATTGAAAGTCACCCTCACAACAGGTAATATTTGAGGACACTCGAGTGGAAAGACAGATACATGACCTTCGGGGGGAAGAGGGCAAACTAAAGGGACAAGCTCAATTCTTGGGATCCTGGAGAAGCATCACTCAGTGACTGGAGAAGCCTATGCCAGTTCTCTTTCTAGCCAAGCACAGGCTCAGGGAAGCCCTGAATGATTTCATTATCGCCTGCCTTCTAAAGGGAGAAAGGAGGCTGCTTTCCTATTTCATAATAATTGGATGAAGAAATGTGGGTGGGAGGACAATTCATTTCAGGGTTTGATGAATTATTTACCAATTAAGGAGATGAGCCGAGGAAGGGGAGGGCTACATAACTTTGATATGACTGTTCCTTTTATTATATTATTTATACACATGAAACTGTTGCTTTTATTAACTAAGAGGTTAATCACTTGAATGGGATGCCTTGCATTCTTTGCAATCCGTACACAGGCAAATTGGCTAATTTTATGTTAGGAAAATAACCTGGCAATTTTTCTAGTACTTATCTGTGTGGTGCAGTTTAATAACGTTTTATAGAATGAAAAATGAGTAAATAGTTGGGCTGCTGGTGGTGCAAAGCCACTCTGTTTCAGTGATGAAGGAAAAGGGAAGAGTTCATGGTATTCTGGTGGAAAATGGATCCCAAGAAAAGGACCTCTTGCTGCTTATCAGGCAGCTATGTGAACGTCTATAATATGTGGAATCAAAGCACACACTGCGGGGTCAGAAGCATGTGGTCAGAGACTCAGTCCCTCCATTGAATCACTATCCAAGGACTCTCAGAGAAGGCAATGGCACCCCACTCCAGTGCTCTTGCCTGGAAAATCGCATGGATGGAGGAGCCTGGTAGGCTGCAGTCCATGGGGTCACGAGTCGGATACGGCTGAGCGACTTCACTTTCACTTTTCACTTTCATGCACTGGAGAAGGAAATGGTCAACCCACTCCAGTGTGCTTGCCTGGAGAATCCCAGGGACGGTGGAGCCTGGCGGGTCGCACAGAGTCGGACACGACTGAAGCTTAGCAACAGCAGCAGCAGCATGGACTCTAAGCACATCACCTGTTTTCTCTCTTGTCTCCACTTGCAAAGTACGTATAATAATCATTCATTGATCCAAACAGGCTATGAGAGCATTCTATGTACTCTCATTACACAGGGTGCATGGATTGCAGTGGTGAACAAGAGGGACAAGATTCTTGTCCTCCTGAAATTTTCCTTGTTTTAAGGAGAACAAAACACATTAAAAAAAAATGAACATTTGCAGGTTGTGATAAATACTCTTAGAGAAATGAATAGGAATAGTTGGAAAATAACAAAAATACCAACACTTGATAGAGGAGTCTGAGAAAAACTCTCTGAAGATTGACAGTTAGGCTAAAATCTAAGAAACAAGAAGAAATAAACAGTTTCAAGAGCCAATGGAACAACATTCTAGGTCAAAGGAATGGCAGGAGCAAAGGCACTGATGCCCTAAAGACTTGGTTTGTTCTTGTAACTGAGAAATGGTCAGTGTATGTGCAGGTTACTGAGGTAAAAAATAAGGCTGGAGAGATAGAAGGAGCCAGATTACGTAGGACCTTGTAGTATATGGTAAGAAATCTGGATTTCTATTCTAAGTTTAATGGGAAGTCATTGCAGGTGGTTAATATGATCTCTTATAAATTTTTTAAAAGATCTTCTGGCTACTGTACATAGAATCAATTGTAATGACACAGAGAGGGAGAGGCCACTGCAGTGATCTAGATGCGAGATTGGAGGCTCTGACTAGGATGCTGGCAATAAATATGCAGACCAGTGGTAGAAACAAGCTCTGTACTGGAGAGCCATCACATCTGAGTGATGGGATGATTAAGGGCCATCATATTTGCCATAAAATAGTGAAGCTTATGACAACAGTGACTTTAGTAACAGAGAACATGCTCATACTAACTAGTACTAAATGCTGACACAAGATAGGAGACCTGAAATCTGGGAGACATTTACAAGTTCAGTTTGCACATAATTTGAAGTTTGCATGTAATTTGAAGTTTGCACATAATACAAGTTCATTGCGTATAATGAGGCATCATTTGAGACATCCAAGTGGATATGTCAGGTGGGGTGGTTAGATTTGTAGACATGTGAGCTCAGAGAAGAAGCATGGGCTACAAATGTGAAGTTTGGGAGTCTTCGGATGAGATGGTATTGGAAAGATGTTAATAATGTCTTCCCTACACATCTCATAGGTCTTTTATCATTTCGCAAGCTGCCTATCTCACTTAGGCAAGCTAAGTTATGCTACAGTCACAAAAACTTGAAATTATCAGTGGCTAAAAACAATAAAGGTTGATTATTATTTTTCTTTCCATATGCCCAAAGTAGGTTGGCTAGGATTTAGCTCTGTATCTTTTTTTATCATCACTAGGACCCAGGCTGGAAGAGCTGCCAAATCTAGAGAATTGTTAGTCATAGTAGCAGAGGGAAAATTAAACAATGACATTCACATTCCAGCAAAGAAGTAACATACATTCCTTTTGCTTTCAACTCATTGGCCAGGACTAGTCACATGATCCCATCAACTAGAAGGGAGTCAGGAAATACAATCATCATGTGCACCAGGCTGGGGAGAAAGTGGACCATTTGGTAAACATCATCAATAACCACCACCCTAAGAAAAGGTACCTTTGAGAGCTGGTGGTTCTCAGTTCTGCCAACTTCTGGGTCCCAATTTATGTCTTCTGAAGCACTCTGCCGATGTGCTATAAAATGTTAAAAAGGAAAATAAAGTATGAAAAGTAATGGGGTAAGTTTTAGAAAAGAGTGCTTTTAAAATTTAAGTTCAAAACCCCAGACTGAAGTGTGATGAGGACGCTGTGACACACACAGATCATTAAGTATTTAGTAACCATTGGTTATCAGAGCCTTGGCTTGACAGCCTCATTTAGGAGACAGCTGCACTTGCTTATATTGATTGAGGTGGTCTGCACTAACAAAAGCTGAAACCTTCAGGTTTAATGAAGGCAAGGAGCCATCCTTGGGCAGAAAGCAACTATCGAACTGATTGCAGTAGACAAACCCAAAGTTTGATTAATTCCACGGAACATTGGGCCTAAGAAGAAATTCACTATAGTTTATATGAGTCAACTCAATCAGGATCAGAGAAATCTGGTAAATTCCCATTGGGTGGTGGGTAGAGTGACTCAGATAGGCAGTCAGTTAGACCACAGATAATTACCGGCCCAGATTTTCCCAAGCCCCTCGCTGTTAACAAGTTACGTGTTGAAGGAAGCCTACTCATTCTCTTGGGTCAGTTGAATACTCTTGATACCGTCTCCTCTCTAAAGCCCTTTATCTTGCCAGGTAAGGCTCTGAGAAGGCTAGAGCTCTCAAAGAGGCTATTCTGTGCTGGGTCAAATGCTACTTAAGCATAAAACTCAAAGGTTTCAGTCCTTACTCTGAGAACTTTATTAATTTAACATTGCAGAACACTCTCTCCTTCCAATTACATGTATTTAACCAACCTGCTTGTCCATCTTTTCTTAAGTAGGCTATTTTAACTTGAGTGCACAGGTGGAATAGAGACAAGGAAGCTGTGGATTCTAACCAGGTAAGGGGACTGGCAGGGCAGGTGAATAACGACCTCTCGGGGCAAAGAGAATTGACTGCTCTTGACTGTTCAACAAATGGACTCTGACCCTGGGGGACAGTTGCATGTAGCAAAAGGACAAAGGCCAAACATAGAGATGGAAACGAGGAGCAGCAGAAATCTTTGACTCACTGGGATGGAAGTGGTTTGAGAAACAGCAGGAAGAGACTGAGGGGAGAGGATTTTGATTGCACCCATAAAGTCTTGAGACTCACTTCTTAAGAAAAAGGGAAATCCTTAAAGGTATTTCTAGCTGGAGGGTGACTTGATAAAAGTGTGTTGTTTCTTAAAGGGCGAGAAATCAAGGTAATATTTAGGATAGACCAGAAGGAAGAACAACCACAGAAGGACATCAGTTTTGAGGCTATTGTGCTGATCCACAAAAATCATCCTTTCAAACTGATTTCTAGCTTCAGTCTCCCCAGATCACCAGCAACAGACCACTGTCACCCACACAGCATATCCTTTATTTTCTCCAGAGATACAGCTCCTTTTCTGAGCACCAGGAATTGAAATGGTGACGAGTCACTTTCTCCACACCTCTCTCCTCTTTCTAGAACCAAAAGACCAGGAAGACAATCTTAGGCTTTCGCTATTGTCATTTGATTCAACTCTGCCCTGCCTAAGAAGAGCGGCTCTCCTCAGACTTTGTATTGAGGCCCTGTCTTGTACCAGGCACTGTGCACGCAGCATACAATCTCCAAATCAGTGCCTGAAGATGCTCAGAGGTAACCAGGGAGCCAGTAAACCAGCTGTACCATTGGAGATAACCAGTGGGGCTGAACAGCGTGAGCTGCCTGGTGCCCTCCTTGGTTTGAGACCCAGAACGCCATGAGGTAAGGTGGCAACACCAGAAGAAAATCATGTGTGCACCAGGAGAAAAAAAAAGAAAAAGTACCAAACATTCCTGGGCTAATGGAGAGACTGATCTTCAAGAAGAAGGCAGCTATGCAACTAAGAGTTTACATGTTGCAATGAAGGTCCTGTGCCCCCCAGCTAAGACCTGGTACAGTCAAATAAACAAATAGATATTTGTTTCAGAAAAGAAACAGGCAGCTACTAAGCCGAAGGTTGAACAAAGAGAACTAAGTTCTGATGCAGATGCAGGAAAAGTCTCAGGTGATGAAGAGGGAGGTGTGGAGTCAAGGGAAGGCTTTCTGGGAGACAGGAAGCAGAGAGAGACAAAAGGCCACGCCTGTTTCTTAAGCCATGGCTTTCTGCCAAGCACCCTACCTGTCATCTCACTTAACCCTCTGCATGAGGACAATGAAATCAGTCCTACTAGTATCCCCCTTTTGCAGAGGAAGAAACTGAGGCTTGTCCAAGAACACACAGTTAATAAGCGGTCGGTTAGGAATTTCAAACAGTTAAGCCCTAGAGTTTGTGGGCTGGAACACCACAGCTATACCGTCTCTGCCGTATTTAGTCTCTAAAGCCTCAGGATTAGGTGCAGTGATCCATTTCTCCCGCAGGGCAGCTACCTCTAACTCATTTTCATGTGCTTCCTAAGTGTCTCCGACATAGGTATAATGCAAGTACTTCATCTTGAAATGTCTGAAGAAACCGTGTCTCTCCTACCACCCGACTCCTTCTCCTGAATTCCTCAGCTTTCCCCATTACTCAATTATTCTGGAGTGGGGTGATATCTTCCACAATACACAGTCAGTTGCTAAATCATTTTTGGTCTTGCATGAGATATTTCTTATGATTCTAGGGTAACTTCCTAGCTACATTTTCTGTCCCTATTCTCTCCCTCATGCCTTCCACTGTCTACCTGCCTCATCCTGCCAACAGGGCTAGTTTTCTTCAACCAGTATTGGGACTCCTCAGTCATAACTCTGTTTAGCCCCCAGATTCTGGAATCAGATAGCCAGGGTTCAAATCCAGTCCCTACCCTGACTTGGGCAGTAACTGAAATTCTATTAGTTTCAGTTTCTAAATCTATTAAGTTGAGGAAATAATAGTCTCTCATAAGGTCATTGGGAAAATTAAATGAGACATGTCTGCTTCAGTCACAAAACTAGGACCGTCTAAAATGTTATTGAGATCATTTAAGTTAATGATGGTGTTTCTTTCCTTATCAAAGTCTCCATTGACTTCACAATGCTTATAAAATGAAGCCTGGGGATTTAGCGCAGTATCCAAATCCCTCCAGAAAACTGCTTTCTCCTGCTTTCCTGGGCTTTTTTCCTTTTACTCAAGTTCTCTTTTCCAACTTGCTCTAAGCATGAAGTCCATCCACAACTCACCAGCCGCCTCCTCACCTTTAAGATATTCCTTGTGCCTAGAATAGCTTTCATCCTGCCAAAACCCATTTCTCGGGTTTAAACATCACCTTCTCCATGAAGCATCCCAATGTCCTCTCCTTCCAGACACCCTGGCCACCTCTCATTGTTGTTGTTCAGTCACCCAGCCATGTCTGATTCTTCATGACCCCATGGACTGCAACACACCAGGCCTCTCTATCCCTCACCTTATCCTGAAGTTTTCCTAAATTCATGTCCATTGCACTGGTGATGCCAACCAGCCATCTCACCCTCTAATGCTCCCTTCTCCTTCTGCCCTCAATCTTTCCCAGCATCAGGGACCTTTCCAATGACTTTGAGCTGATGACCAAAATACTGGAGTTTCAGCTTTAGCATCAGTTCTTCCAATGAGTATTCAGAGTTGATTTCCTTTAAGATTGACTAGTTTGATCTCTTTACTGTCCAAGGGACTCTCAGGAATCTTCTCCAGCACCCCAGTTTGAAGGCATCAATTCTTTGGCATTTTGACTTCTTTACAGTCCAGCTCTCACAACCATACATGTCCACTGGGAAGACCATAGCCTTGGCTGTATGGACCTTTGCTTCTCATAGGGCTCTATTTCAGAAGTGTTTGTATCTCTGGATTGCACGCAACCTTACTGATCATTCCTTCTCCCCCTGTGATGGTTTTCTACTGTACTGTCTGTAAGGGAAGCACTCATTCTGCTCCTTACCATCTTCCATTCTCTTGTCTGGCACCTCTTACTTTATGCCTAGGTGCACAGCCTCCACAACAGTTTCTCCCATGAACCGGAGCACTGAGAATGACCCTCTAAATCTCCACATGCACTAACCATTGTAAATACCTGATCAACACCACCCAATTCTTTAGAAGGTGGTACAGCAAGCATCAGCATAGGATGGCAAATCTACCCCAGGCCTCATCAAGAGTCAGGGTTTCTTCTCCCAAAGTTGCACAATAAATTCTTAAGGAAAGAGAATTAATGTATAGCAAAGGTTCTCAAACTCATCTGCACCCTGGAATCATGTGTGTGTTCAGTCACTCAGTCATTTCTGACTCTTCATAGCTGCAGGGAGTATCGCCCACCAGACTCCTCTGCCCATGGAATTTTCCAGGCAATACCAGAGTGGACTGCCATTTCCTGCCACTCCAGGGGATCTTCTTGACCCTGGGATCAGAATCATGTCTCTTGTATCTCCTGAATTGGCAGGTGGATTCTTTAGCACTTGGAGTCACATAGAGAGCTGTATTCATTTCCTAGGGCTACCCATAGCCAAGACCTACAAAATGCAGCACGCATGTATTGTCTCTGGAGACTGTAAGTCTAAATTCTGGTGTTGGCAGGGCTGTGTTCCCTCTGAAACCTGTAGGGAAGAATCCTTCCTCATCTCTCCCTGACCTCTGGTGGTTTCTTGGTAATCTTTGATGTTCCTTGGGTTGCAGGTGTCTGACTCTAATCTCTGCCTTCAGCATCACATGGCCTTCTCCCCATGTCTCTGTCTTTACATGGCCATCTTCTTATAAAGATACCATTCATTTGGATTAAAAGCACACCCTATTCGAGTATGCGCCCTCATTTTTAGTTAAGTAATTACATTCAGCAACGATACTATTTCCAAATAACATTACATTCTGGGGTATAGGTGATTAGAGCCTCAACATATTTTTTGGAGGACATAATTCAACTCCTAAAAGCAGGTTTTTTTAAATGCTATCAGTAAGGTTCTACCACAGGCATTGATCTTGAATATAGCCTGGGCTTGGGAAAGATATACCCATTTGAATGCAGAGTTCCAAAGAATAGCAAGGAGAGATAAGAAAGCCTTCCTGAGAGATCAATGCAAAGAAATAGAGGAAAACAATAGAATGCAAAAGACTAGAGATCTGTTCAAGAAAATTAGAGAAACAAGGGAACATTTCATGCAAAGATGGGCACAATAAAGGACAGAATTGGTATGGACGTAACAGAAGCAGAAGATATTAAGAAGAGGTGGCAAGAATACAAAGAAGAACTATATAAAAAAGATTTTCATGACCCAGATAACCATGATGGTGTGTTCACTCACCTAGAGCCAGACATTCTGGACTGTGAAGTCAAGTGGGCTTTAGGAAGCATCACTATGAAAAAAGCTAGTGGAGGTGATGGAATTCCAGTTGAGCTATTTCAAATCCTAAAAGATGGTGCTATGAAAGTGCTGCACTCAATATGCCAGCAAATTTGCAAAATTCAGCAGTGGCCACAGGACTGGAAAAGGTCAGTTTTTATTCCAATCCCAAAAAAAGGCAACACCAAAAAATGTTCAAACTACAATTGCACTCATTTCACATGCTAGCTAAGTAATGCTCAAAATTCTCCAGGCCAGGCTTCAACAGTATGTGAACTGTGAACTTCCAGATGTTCAAGCTGGATTTAGAAAAGGCAGAGGAATCAGAGATCAAATTGTTAACAGAGGAACCAGAGATCAAATTGCCAACATCCGTTGAATCATACAAAAAGCAAAAGAGTCCGAGAAAAACATCTATTTTTGATTTATTGACTATGACAAAGCCTTTGACTATATGGATAACAACAAACTGTATAAAGTTCTTCAAGATATGGGAATACCAAACCACCTGATCTGCCTCCTGAGAAATCTGTATGCAGGTCAAGAAGCAATAGTTAGAACTGGACATGGAACAACAGACTGGTTCCAAATTGGGAAAGGAGTACGTCAAGGCTGTATATTGTCACCCTGCTTATTTAACTTATATGCAGAGTACATCATGGGAGATGCCAAGCTGGATGAAGCACAAGCTGGAATCAAGATTCTGGGAGAAATATCAATAACCTCAAATATGTAGATGACGCCACCCTTATGGCACAAAGTGAAGAAGAACTAAAGAGCCTCTTAATGAAAGTGAAAGAGGAGAGTGAAAAAGCTGGCTTAAAACTCAACATTTAGAAAACTAAGATAATGGCATCTGGCCCCATCACTTCATGGCAAACAGATGGGGAAATAAAGGAATCTATTTATTTTGGGGGGCTCCAAAATCACTGCAGATGGTGACTGCAGCCATGAAATTAAAAGATGCTTGCTCCTTGGAAGAAAAATTATGACCAACCTAGACAGCATATTAAAAAACAGAGGCATTACTTTACCAACAAAGGTCCTTCTAGTCAAAGCTATGGTTTTTCCAGTAGTCATGTATGGATGTGAGAGTTGGACTATAATGAAAGCTGCTGCTGCTGTTGCTAAGTCGCTTCAGCCATGTCCGATCCTGTGTGACCCCATAGGTGGCAGCCCACCAGGCTCCTCTGTCCCTGGGATTCTCCAGGCAAGAATACTAGAGTGAGTTGCCATTTCATTCTCCAATGCATGCATGCTTGCTAAGTCGCTTCAGTCGTGTCTGACTCTGTGCAACCCTTTGGACAGCAGCCCTTCAGGCTCCTCTGTCCTCAGGATTCTCTAGGCAAGAATACTGGAGTAGATTGCCATTTCCTCCTCCCAATGAAAGCTGGGTACCAAAGAATTGATTCTGAACTGTGGTGTCGGAGAAGACTCTTGAGATTCCCTTGGACTGCAAGGAGATCCAACCAGTCAATCCTAAAGGCAACCAGTCCTGAATAGTCATTGGAAGGACTGATGCTGAAGCTGAAGCTCCAATACTTTGACCACCTGATGGAAAGAATTGACTCATTGGAAAAGACCCTGATGCTGGGAAAGACTGAAGGCAGAAGAAGGGGACGACAGAGGATGAGATGGTTGGATGGCATCACCAACTCGACAGACTTGAGTTTGAGTAAGCTCCAGGAGTTGGTGATGGACAGGGAAGCCTGGTGTGCTGCAGTCCATGGGGTTGCAAAGCATCGGACATGACTGAGCAACTGCACTGAACTGAACTGAACTAAGAGATTCTAACGTTCTAACTGAGTTTAAAAACCAAGAGTCAGGGGTTAAGATCAAGGTGTTGAATTGTCCCTATATTAATTAAAAACTGAATGGCCTTGGGAAATTTGTATACCTTCTCTGGATAGTAACAGTACCTGCCCCATAGGGAGGTTATAAGGATTATATGACGTTACATGGGAAAGTATTTAGACTTATGCCTGGAACCTTATAATCCCCATCATTATTATAGTTTCGGTAAACTTGCATCCTAAGTTTTAAAAGCCTAATTGTAATATGTAATGAAGAGTATTTAGTCTCTATTTTAACAATAAAATAAAGGGAGCATGTAGATATTCCAACAGTTTACTCAAAAGTCAGTGGGTAAGCTAGAAAGAAATTCAGATCTCTCATCTACAGTTCACAACCCAACACTCCAGGACGCCAGCAGTTTTTTAGTCTAGGTCTCAGGAGCCACTGTGATGGGGTGGGGGCCAGTGAGGGTATGGAGCAGAACAGCTCACTTGTATCTATTTCACATGTTAATTGCCCATAGGATTTTGTGTGAAAAAATAGTGGGGGGGAGGGTGCAGTGCCCGATTATGTTACTATAAACCTCCTAAACCAACAGACTTTATCCTGGCCTCTGCTTCCTCCCTTTTCCCTATGGAGCAGAAAAGCCCCAGAGTTTCAGGTGGTTGAAGATACTATATGAAGGGAGGTCAGGGTAAGAGGAGGGATGCAAACCGGCCCCACTGTAGCATTTCATCGTGTCTGCTCCCAACTGATTACTCAAATTTGTATGAGGGAGGCAGAGAATTAAGACCTCCTAAGGCCCCAGTCAGAGCCATCTCCACTGAGAAATGCAGCCTGAAATGGATGGAGCACTGTCTTGCCCTATGCTTCTAATCACTGGGAAGCTCAGGAAATTGGAAAAGCCCCAGAAACAACTTGACATATCAAATGCCAGAGCCCAGGCGATCCATCACCATCTTCACCACCGTGGCCATTACCATTCACTTCCACTCCATGGACAGCCCGTAAATCAGCCTGTGGAGCTCTTTGGGATCACTGAGCGAAAGGCACTGAATAAATGTCAACTGGGATCATTAGAGACACCTTTCACTTTAGACAGATAAATGTTAGTGAGCCCATGTTCAAGGAAGCACCAGTGGGGACCCTAGATGCTTCCAAGGGCCCCACGATGCTAATAATGGTTCACATAGTCAGAAAATTAAGATGGCAAAGGAGAGGCTTTTCTCATTTCATAATATTAAAAATATTCCACAAGCACAGAAACTCATTTACTATACTTGGCTTGTGCAGGGACATATTTCTGGTCCCACATGCTTTCTCCAAGATCTGAAAACAGGCAGAGAACCAAACAGTTTGGGATATTATTCCAAATCCATCAGGGTGAACCTTTCAGAGACATAAAGCACGGAACAAGGATGCTTACAGGAAGGGTGTGTTCCATTCTGCCACCCTGAGCCCTCTTGTATCTTCTTCCCGAACCTTCTGTTTATAGGTGAAGGTTCTCTGTAGCATGCCCACTCTTTTCAGGACAGGCAAGATCTCCTACAATAACTATAGAAATGATTAGAGATTATGACCACTCCCATGGAAGAGTTTCCAAGACTTCCCAGCATTGGGATGCTGTGCTTTCCAGATCTGAACTGATCTGTCTCCCTTGCTAGGAAAGCAAAAGCTTCATCTCCTGACATATTCCCTTGTGTGTTACTTTAGCCCAGGTTCTTGGTTTAACCACTGAACTGGGTACCAGACCTAGGTTCCCATGCACCCTGAGGAGGGGAGTCAGCCTTTTTAGAAGGATTTCTATTGTTCATTGTTTACTGAGCGCTGAAAGCCGTCTCAGTACAGTATTGGATAGATCCTTATGATCCCCAGAGGCAAAAAGTCCAAAATAAAGAGACAGAAGTAAGTGACTCATACAGAAAACTGCTCTGCTGGGAAGAAAAGCCAAGTTGTTCATGGTCTGTACATGAGCCAGGTGGGTGGGAGTATGTTTATGTTAGAACTTTCAAAGACCAACTTCCAATGAGGCCCTCTGGGGACATGAGGCTCTAGTCAGTTCTGTCTTTGGGGAAAAACTTCTTCCTGAAAAATAGGAGGCAAAGCCACAGGAGGATTCTGGAATTTCCCGTTTAACGACCAAATGGATTATATTTGTCACTGGAACACAAACACCTTTTTTTCAGTGTCCTATTTTTTTAAGTCCTTAGAAATGGGGTAGAATTAATAAGCCCAGAATGAACAAATCCAGGATTCTCGGAAGATGTTAGCATATTGTGCTCGGTTCTGCTCTTTGTGGAGAAGGAAATGGCTGCCCTCCCCAGTATTCTTGCCTTGGAAGTCCCACGAACAGAGAAGCCTGGAGGGCTACAGTCCACAGGATCACAAGGGTCAGGCACAACTTAGTGACTAAACCACGTCTGCTCTTTAAGGATCCCCTTCGTTAGGGACTGGGCTTTCAACCTGCAGACCCAGTCTGCCTTCCAGAATTCTGAGAGCTCCCACACAGTGGCTGCCTAGAGCTGACTGGAGCCTGAGCTTCCGTCAGACCAGTGTCTCTCCACTGGAAACTGGGCTGGGAAAAACCTAGTGAATGCCTGGAGTGTAAGTACTTCACAACATCACGTTTTATTCTTGACACAAATATACCACAGACCAGTCTCTTGCTGGGAGAGAGGATAAGGTTCTTCTTTCTTATTATAATCTAACCCACATTATCTGTTTGCTGTTTACAGTCCAAATAGGTTGAAAGAGAAGATAATAAAGCCATTCCCTTACTTGAGCCAGTGCTGTCCTAAGGTGGTGTCCCAGTCATCTCAGGCAGCTGGAACATTACCACACTGGGTGGCTTAAACAACAGGAATCTATTTCACATAGTTCTGGAGGCTGGGAATTTTAAGATCAAGCTACTGGCTAGTCTAGTGTCTGATGAGAGCTTTCTCCCTGATTTGGTCATCTTCTCATTGTCTCCTCACATGGCAGAGAGCAAAAAATAGAGGTAAGTTCTCAAGTCTCTTCTTGCAAAGGAACTAATCCCATCCATGAGGGTCCCACCCTCAGATCCAATTACCTCCTGAAGTCCCCACCTCCAAATATCACTTTGGGAGTTGGAATCGCAACATAACAATTTGGGGGGAACACATTCAGTCCATAGAAGATGGCATCTTGTTCTTTGGGCAACCGGATGATTAAGCTGATTCTTGGTCTCTTGTGGGCATTTCTGTGGATTTACCTGAAACTGTTTTGCTGGAATTCACCTGGCTGCAACTTCTGTGACTCTAGATTTTTCTTCTTATTTTGTCTACTCCCATCCTCACCATCTTCCCCTAGTTTTCTTGCAGTCTACTTTACACAGACTTTTTGCCATAGGAGCCCCATTATACGTTTCAAGTGTTCCTTCAGTCTTAAAAGACCAAAATGCTGGAGAGAAGAAAAACACATAGAAATGAGCACTAAGCTAGTTGCTACTTACGCCCCTCAGGGCAGTTGCTAATTTTCTTTTTGGAACATAGTTGCTGAGCAAAGAACAGCAGCCAAGATTTTATAACGGTCTCACCAACAGAGAAGTTGAAAATTGGTGAACAGGGCTACCAAGGCAGCTAGGACTTGATTTGAGAGAAAAACTAACTGCAGAACATGTGGAGTGACTAGTATATGTACAATTTTTCTTTGAGGTATTTTCCAACTCCTGCACATGTATGAGGCAAATTGCCAAGAAACCAAGCAGAACACAGCTGCTTAAAAGCTAAAAATCTAAGTAGATATTTCAGTAGTCTCTTGGTTCTAAGAAGACAAAAATTGAAGCTCATACTCTGCCAAGAAAGAGAATCTCTAATAAACATACCAGGCTTATCCTTGGGATTCTTGAAGAGGTACATTCAGAAGGAAGTTCTAGGAATAAAGACAACATGAAATAGAACAGAGCTCACCAGCCCTCACATTGAGTCTGAAACCTAAATCCAGCGGATCAAGTTTATTTGCCTGTGGTTTCACAATCTGTCTGAAAAACATCAAATCCTCTCTAAAGAGAGATATCATTCATAGCATCTATTTTTCATACATAATGCTTGGCATTAGATCAAATTTACCAAGTAACTCAGAATATAGGATCAAATAACCAACAGTTAAAAAGAAAAAAGAGCAGACTTTAGGATAGGTTCAAAGGTAAATACTTGAATTATTGGTCACAGAATTTTAAATAATTATAGATACCATAATCAAAATATAAAAAAGATGAAAAATTTGATCAGAGTACTGGAATTTACTTAAAAGTTAATTATAATACATACAGCTCTTTAATACAACACTGAAATTAAAAACTCAATACATGGGTTCAGGAGCAAATTAGACATAACAGAAGAGAGGATAAGTGAACTGGATTATAGATCAGCAGAAAATATTATGATTTATATTTCATCAGAAAAACAAAAAGAAAAAAGGCACAGAAAAACAGTTTAAAAGACATATGGAATATGACGAAAAGAACTTTCATAAGTGTAATTGGAGCCTGAAAAGGAAAGGAGAGAGAGATGGAAGAAAAAAGAAAGTCTCAGAATTTTCCAAAACAAAACATATTACCACACTGACAAAACACTACAAATTCCAGCCAAAATTAATATAAATCAAACCATATTCATGAAGCTGCTTTTAAAAAAAAGATAAGAAAAGACTATCTTATAAACATGAAAAGAAAATATATGCAAGACTTTTCGGGGGGGCAACAATAGAATTATGGCAGACTTTTCAACAAAAACTATGAAGAAAAAAAAGACTGTAAAATGATAGCTCTAACATACTGAAAGAAATTTATTGCCTACCTAGTTTTACGTACACAAGGAAAACAGATTTTGAAAATAAAGGCTAAACAGAGGCATTTTCAAACAAATAAGAAAACAATTAACGACACTGTAACCAGCAAGAACAAACTTCTAAAAAATAAAAATAAATTTTAAAAAATAAGGCAGAAAAAAAATGATCCCAGATAGAAACATGTTAATGAAGGAGGGAACAAAGAGAACCAGAAAAGATAAGTATTTATAATTCCAAAGAAATATTGTCTCTTTATAACAATAGTAATAATGTCTTTTGTAATTTAAAATACATGTAGAATCAAAACACATAGCAACAATAGCATAAAAGTGAGCAACAAACAAATGAAGTTAGAGCATTATAAGACCTTGTCCATAAGTTAAACACATTAATTTAAGCTAGAAATTCATCACTCAATAGTGAACTTTGGAGTTGCTAAAAAATAAATAAATAAATAAATAATAGCAGAAAGCATAACTTCCTGCTAATGGTAGAAATTAAATAATCTTCAAAATTATATGACTGATGAAAAAGAAGCCTGCAGATGAAAAAAAAAAAAGAACACACGGAAAAACAGAAAACAAATAACAATACATGTAAATCTAGACATATCTGCAATTACACAGAACAGAAAAATAAGACACACTCCAGTTAAAGAGCTAATATGATCAGGATAGATAAAGCAAGTAAAATCTGACTATCTCAGCTTGTCAGAGACAGCAATATATCTTCAGGGTTTAAAGTAAAGGATTGGAAAATACATGCCACATACCTGAAATCCAAAAAAATTTGTTGTAGCTATAATAATATGAGACAAAGTAAACTTCAAAGCATTAAGTATTACTAGAGGTAAAAAAAAGATATTCCATAATGATAAAAGCATCATTTCACAAAATATATAATAATTCTAAAACTATATGCACCAATGTATATAGCTTCAAAATATTTAAAACAAAACCTGATTGAACTACATGGAGAAATGAATAAATCCACATACTTGTTCACTTATAACTTTTCTAGTAATTAACAGAACAAGCAGATCAATAATACTAGAAAATACATTACAGATGATTGAAAGTGAAAGTGACTCTATACAGTCCATGGAATTCTCCAGGCCAGAATACAAGAGTAGGTAGCCATTCCCTTCTCCAGGGAATCTTCCTGACTCAGGAATCAAAACAGGGTCTCCTGCATTGCAGGTGGATTCTTTACCAGCTGAGCTACCAGGGAAGTCCTGTTAGAACAATGCAATTAGTGGGCTTAATCTAGTGGAATAACAAGCCACTGCATCCAAAAATTTTAGAATATATATTCCTTTAAAGTGTACTAACAGGATTATCTACTAAAATAGGCCATAGAGAAAATCTCCAACATATTTCAAACGAATTTGAATTGTTCAGAATATATTCTAACCTCAATTAGCCTAAAAATCTACAAATGCTTGAAAATTAAGCAAAACACTTCTAAATAACCCATGAATAAATGAAAAACACGTATCACAATGGAAATTAGAAAATATCGTTAATTCAATGTTAAAAATATAACACACCAAAGCTTGCATAAAGGAGTGCTTGCAGGAAACATATAGCCTTAAATTCACAAACTAGAAAGGAAAAAGGCTTAACATCTGCAATGTAAGCATCAAAAAAAAAAAAAACCTGAAAATTAAGCTAAAAGAAAGTAGAGGTAGGTAGGAAAAAATATAAAGATAAAGCAGAAAATACTGAAATAGAAAGCAATACAATAGAGGAAATCATCAAGGCAATGAAATGAATTTTTTAAAATATTAATAAAATTAGTAACTGCTTAGGGGACTAATCAAGAAAAAATAAGGAACCCATTACCAATATTAAAAACAATTAAGAGGCTATCACTACAGATCCAACAGATGTTTAAAACAATAAGAGGGGCTTCCCTGGTGACTCAGTGGTAAAGAATCCACCTGCCAATGCAGGAGACATGGGTTTGATCCCTGGTCTGGGGAGATCCCACATGATGCAGAGCAACTGAGCCCATGCGCCAAAATTACCGTGTCTGTGCTCTATAACCTGTGAGCTGCAACTACTGAGCCCACGTGCCGCAACTACCAGTCTGCCTGCTCTAAAGCCCTTTCTCTGAAACAAGAGAAGCCACAGTGAGAAGCCCATGCAGCAATGAACACCCAGCACAGCCAAAAGTGAATAAACAAAATTATTTTAAAAAACAGTAAGAGATTACTATAAGTAAATTTGTGATTTTAAATTTGAAAAATCAAATGAACACATTCTGTGAAAAACACAACTTATCAGAGCCAACGTAAGAATTAGAAAATGGGAATATTCCTCGGTACTCAGACACTCAGTTGTACCCAACTCTTTCTGGCCCCATGGACTTAGCTCGCCAGGCTCCTCTGTCCACGGTATTTCCCAAACAAGAATACTGGAGTGGGTTGCCATTTCTTCCTGCAGCGGATCTTCCCAATCCAGGGATAGAACCCATGTCTCTTAAGTTTCCTGCATTGGCAGGCACGTTCTTTGCCACTAGCGCCACCTGGGAAGCCCAAAGATTCCCCTATTTGCCTACAAAATTTAATCTAAGTGTGCCAGTTATTTCTCAGCTCTAAATCCACTCTTCATTACTTTGTTTGTAATACATTTCTTCTATGCAGGCTGGAATAAAGCTGAGCTTATCACTTTAAAAGGGGGAAACACTCTTTCTCCCTGATTCCCAGGGTACTGTTCTGAGTTCTTTCCTATGGTGCACATGGCCAGCAGCAGGCAGACACCTAGAGGCACTCACCTGCCAACTTGCAAGCCCTGGTCCATAGTTCCCTGCCCATCAGCCTTCCATCTACCTGCATCCCAACAGGGGCTGCCTACTTCAAGTTTCCTTTATGGCAGCCTTGACCAGCTAGCACTCAGCTAGAGGCTTTCAGTTTGCCATTTCAAACCCATGATTCTCTGTCTGCCAAACCCAGCCCACCACCTGTGGACCTGCTCTGCCCCAGGCAAACATTCCTCCAATATACAGTGGGCTGCAGCCATGTCTACTTCCATGGAATTTGAATCCTAGACTAAGAGAAGGAACACCTCACTTCCAAGTTTGTTTCTGCCTTGGCTCTTCTGCTTCAGTCCTAGGATCTTCTTTAGAGTTCTCTTTTATTCCTTCTTAATAGCTAAAACATTGTAAAGAGTTAATAATCCTTTATTCTAAACTTTTTAAATTCAAATTATTATATGGTATCTGTCCCCTGTCTAGATCTTGACTGATGAACTGATTATTTTTTAAAATCTTCCCACAAAATAAATTCAGGGCCAAATGATTTCACCAGTGATTTCCACCAAATATTGGGAAAAGAACAATATTGATCTGACAAAGAATAAAAATAGATAATATTTCCTAACTCATTATATGAGGCTTTTATAATGTTAACACCACAACTTGCCAAAACTACAAAAGAAAGAAAAGGCCAATACTATTTCTCATCAACATAGACACAAAACACTTAGACATAAACTTGAAAATATAAATCTACTAATATTTAAAAATAATAATACATCATGATCAAGCTGGATTTATTCCTGAAATTCAAGCCTGGCTTAATATTTTAAAATCAATCAATAGAGTTTACCACATTATAATAAAGGCTTAAAAACTTGTGTCCATTTCAATAAATTCAGAAGTTCAACACTAATTCACAATTTTTTTAAAGTACTATTAGAATTATTAAGTAAATTTAGCAAGACTATTGTAAATACAATACACCAAAATCAAATACATTTCCATATGCTAGCAACAAAACTGCATTATTAAAGTGCCATTTAAATTAACATAAAAATATCAAATATTGGGGCAAATCTAATAAAAGATGTACCAAACCATACACACCATAAAATATTAGCAGTAGAAATTTAAAAAGAATAAACGGAGGAGTATATATGTTTATGAATTGGAAGACAATATTGTAAAGATGTTGATTCCTACCAAAATTTATATTTGAAGCTATCTGATATTTGATTTCTAGTTTCAGTGAAATTACAATAAAAAGTCTATCAATTTTTATAGAAATTAAGTTTATATAGAATGCAAAAGATCAAAAGGGGTGAAGATGATCTTGAAGAACAAACTTGAAATACATTTATCAGGTATTCCAGTTTTATCATAAAGCCATAGTAACAAAAGCAGAGTAGCATTGGTACAAAGACCTACAAAGAGATCAAAGATAACAGAATAGAATGTGCACAACAGATCCACACTTACACAGTCATGTGATTAATGACAAAGGACCTCTGCAATTCAGTGGGGAAGGGATTGTCTATTCAATAAATGGTGCTGGGGTAATTGAATATCCATATGGGAATAAAATGAACCTTGATCCATGCCTCAAACCAAACACAAAAATCAATTCCAGATGGATGATAGACCTAAAATGCAAAAGGAAAAGCAATAAAGCTTCTCAAAGATAACACAAGAGAATAACTTTCTAACCTGGGGGTAAGCAAAGATTTCTTAAACTGGACAATACACACACATACACACACAAATAGTAACCATGCAGAAAATAATTGCTGCATTAGACTTTATAAACAAAATTGTTTGCTTATCAAGAGTGCAAAGTAGGAGTATTATTTATAAGACATATACCTAATAAGGACCTCTGATGACAACTGAAGTGACAACAGATGGGTGGGGTACCCACAGCATCTGTTAACAGTCTCCAAACTTAAGAGACACTCTTCATACCACATGAAAAGTGAGTAATGAGCATCCAATAGATAACATTTCTAATAGTGTTTTCTAGGATAATTTCATCAAAGCCTAATCTTCTAAGGCTGATATATGAGAACCACCAAAAGTGAAAGTCACTCAGTCGTGTCCAACTCTGCAACCCAATGGGCTATAAAGTCCATGGAATTCTCCAGGTCAGAATACTGGAGTGGGTAGCCTTTCCCTTCTCCAGAGTATCTTCCCAACCCAGGGATCAAAATTCTTTCCCAGCTGTGCCACAGGGAACCCCAAGAATATCGGAGTGTGTAGCTTATTCCCTCTCCAGCAGATCTTCCCAGCCCAAGAGTTGAACTGGGGTCTCCTGCATTGCAGGCGGATTCTTCACTAGGTGAGCTATCAGGGAAACTCCAACCAGCATGATATCAAATTTATAAGTGCTAGCATGGCTTGTTTATGCTCCTTATCCATTCATGAATTCAGCAAAGATTTACCTGAGGTTCTCCAATGAATTCAAACCAGTTCTACATGCGAGAGGAACAAAACCAAATGATACAGGACCTGGGCCCACAAGCTCAGTCAGCAACTGCAGATGGGATGGTAAGGGCTCTGACAGACATATACACAGATGCTAGGGCAACCCAGGGAGAGAGCATGCAATCAGATGGGAGGGGTCAGAGAAGGGCTCCAGGAAGAGTAGCTTCTCTGGCTGAGTTTTGAAAGACAAGTAGTAGTTAGCTAGATTCACATGGGAAATAAGGCATTGCTCGTAGACAGAGCAGTAAGTGCACAGAACCGGGGGGATCAGCTGATGTAATTATTCATGTATGCCTTTTAGCAAAAGTAATGTTGATGGCGAAGGAAAGAAGGTGGCCAGACCTAAAAGTGGGAACATCTGCTGTGAGCCTTGTCTACTCCAGACACAAGAATGCCAAGGCGACTTTGACACAGTCATGGCCCTAGAGGAACTGGCTGCCCAGAAAGTGAACCAGGGAGGTAAAGAAATAAGAGTGTGACAGGCCGTGTCATAGCGGAAGGTACCGAGTGCCATTTGAGCACAACGAGTGATCCTTCAGGCTCGGACTGGTTCCAGCTCACTTGCATGCTAAGTCACTTCAGTCATGTCCAACGCTTTGAGACCTTGTGGATGGTAGCCCACCAGGCTCCTCTGTCTATGGAATTCTCCAGGCAAGAATACTAGAGGGGGTTGCCATGCCCTAGTCCAGGGATCTTCCTGACCCAGGGATCAAATTTGTGTCTTCTGCAGCTCCTGTATCGCAGGTGGATTCTTTACCAGTAACGCCACCTGGGAAGCCCTCCAGCTATCATAGATAGTGGTAAGTACAACAAAGTGTTCAACTCCTTATCTCTAGTTGGGGACTAGGATCTCTCAGACCTGTAAATTGGTAGCAATATGGAAAGAGCGTACTTCACCCTTTTCTGTTTTCGGTTTTCACTCCAGCCCAGTTACTAACACTTTACTAGAATAAAGTATCTTTGTCCCTGTAGGAGTCATTGCAAGTGAATTGCAATGAGAATTTTAAGATTACTAAATCCACACCAAAAATCTTTCATATTTATCTGAAAAGCGTGTAATTATAAAGAAAATACATACCTGGGGAACGAATAATTGGATCATAAAATCCATCAAATGTCATTGTAGTCATTTTGCCCAAGTGTCTGTTTGAAATGCTTCTGAGTGGTGTGACGTCAATATCGGTTGAATGCCAACACTACGCAGGGATGCATAAATTAGCCTCCATGAGAATTAATGGCACATAAATATATCTCCATTAAATATGTTTCAGATTTACTTGTTATGCATTCACTAAATGTATATAGGCTTTTTAAAGTTACATTTTTGACTGAGTCTCTTTTAAAACCACAAGATTTTTTCTTTTTTGAGATGGAGTGGAGCCCCACACCAGGACTGTGTATCAGGTGATGATAGTGGGCAGCTCAGATTACCACCTCCATGACACCCGGATGAGAGCACAGAGAGACCTGGCTTGTTCTAGGCTGTTATGAATTAGAGGCCCCATTGTGAGTTCTCCAAGTATTTCTCAGGCAATTCCTTCACGCTGTTCTCTCTGAGGGTTGGTTCATCTGGAGTTGATGAAGGAAGAGCAATTTCAGAGCCAGACTCTGCAGTTCTCTACAGCCTCTCACAGACCCCTGGGGGTCCAGGAACCATTGTGGGTGGCTCTTCCTCCTCGACCCAGAGAGGGCTAGGGTAATCCCTGTCCACACTATACCCCATGTTCAGCCTTTCTTCCCTGATGTTATGGGGGAATGTATTTTCCCACTTTTACTCAATAAAGGAGTAGTAATCATTTTTCAAGATGAGGATTCCAAGAAATTGAATATTTTTAATTAAACAACTGTAGAAAGATAAAGAAAGAAAACCTTCTTTGATTAATCACCTAACAATGCATGCAGTCTTCATAGGATACATCAGTGAGGCAGGAGTTTGTACTCGGTCTTGTGTAGGAAGCAAAGGTACTTAAAACCATGGAAGCCAGAGTGGAGCACATGGACTCAAATCCTGGCTTTGGTGCTTCCTAGTTGGGTAAGTAACATATCCATGCCCTGTTTCCTTATTTATGAAACAGAAAAAAAAATGTTTTATTTCCTAAGATTACTATAAGTATTAAATAAAATAATATCTTAAAAGCACTTAGAATAGTACTTGGCATAGTAAGCACACAGCCAAGAGTTACAGTTATTATGTCATTTTATATAGGAGCAAACTGACATTCAGTCACTCCAAAAGTTACAAATATGTTCAGAATAGAATTGGGATTTGAACCCAGATCTTGATGGTTCACTCATTCATTAGTCCATTACCCATTATGAGCACTTTCCATTACCCATTATGAGTTGTTACTGGACTTATTCTTGGAACACAACTCCTCATGGACCTCTTGTCTTTCAGCAGATCTTGCAAGTCAGGCACTAATTGTCCTTTGTTTTGAACTATCTATTTAAGGGCACGCATGAAGCAAATGGGGCTTCCCAGGTGGCACTAGTGGTAAAGAACCCTCCTGTCAATGCAGGAGATGCAAGAGACACAGGTTCACTCCCTGGGTCAAGAAGATCCCCTGGAGGAGGAAATGGCAACCTGATCCAGTATTCTTGCCTGGAAAATTCCATAGACAGAGGAGCCTGGTGGGCTACAGTCTGTGGGACTACAAAGAGTTGGACACAATTGAGCAACTGACCACATGAAGCAAATACTGTTGGAAGACAGAGATACAAAGGGTATCTCTGTTTTGCACCCTGCCGAAACAAAGGGTAGACATGCTTATTGTCCACAATAAAAGATTCTTTCCTATAATGCAACCTACTGCATATACAGGCATCTATCTTGGTCTATCGGCACCTCCCCAAGGGGTTTGGGCGCCAAGGGAACTGACACACATGTATTGATGCCCATGTGGCTCTCTGGGCCATGGTATCTCTAACCCAGGGGTCTCATGGCTTCTGTCAGCATCCCGTTATCATCTAATAGGCTAATGTGAGGGTCTATTTGGGCTGCTAAAACAAAATATTAATACCACAGACTGGGTGGCTTAAACAAGACACATTTATTTCTCACCTTCTGGAGGCTAGGAAATCAAGATCAAGGTGCCAGCATGGTCGTGCTCAGCTGAATGTCCTCTTCCTGATCCATGCGTGTGTGTGTGTGTGTGTGTGTGTGCGTGTGTGTGTGTGTGTGTGTGTGTGTGTGTGTGTGTGTGTGTGTTAGTTGCTCACAAGGGATCAAATTCGGGTCTCCTGCATTGCAAGCAGACTCTTTACCATCTGAGCCACCAGGAAAGCTCCTTCCTGGTCCATAGCTGGTGTCTTCTTGCTGTGTTCTCACATGGTAGAAGGGGTGAGAGAATCTCTCAGGAGCCTCTATAATTAAGGCACTAAACCCAATCAATGAAGGCTCCACCCTCATAACCTAAACATCAACCTAAGGTCCACGTCCTAACACCATCATCTTTATGGGCTAGGAGTTCAACAAAAGAACTGGGAGGGAACAATTTCAGACCACAGCAGCAACTTGTTAGTTTACAAGCATGGTAAAATCTCAGACTCCTCTCAGTTCCTGGCTTTATCGGTAATGAGAATGGGACGCTGACAGACACCTGGCTTTGCTTCTGGAAGAGGAAAAAGGGACCTGCAGGGCATGTTCAAGTATGACAGAGGACTCCTTGAGATGGTGTAGAATCTTCTCCTCAAAGTGATGGGCAACTGGGGAGTCACAGATGGCAATGGATGTTCAGAGGATGAGGTTGGATTGAACATGCACCCAAACAGTGATGTGGGTTTTACTCACTCTCCTTCAGAGAAGAAAAAGAAGAAAGTTACCCCTACAGGAATGTAGCAGCCCACAGCCCCAGACAAAAGGCAATACACTGCAACTGCTGAATATGGAGGCTTCCCCAGTGTCTCAGCAGTAAAGCATTTGCCTGCAATGCAGGAGGCCCAGGTTTGATCCTTGGGTTGGGACAATCTCCTGGAGGAGGGTGCAGCAATCCACTCCAGTATTCTTGCCTGGAGAATCCCAGGGACCGAGGAGCCTGGCAGGCTACAGTCCATGGGGTTGCAAAGAAAGGGACACAACTGAAGCTACTGAGCGCACATGCATGCATGATGAGCATGGGGTCCCCAAAGCTGAAATGACCAGTGTCAAAGTGAGCAGAATATTAGGTAGACCAAGAGCATTAGAAGTTGGTTGGTTGACCTGGAAATGGTTGCACATGGCCACTGGAAAGTGAAAGTGAAGGTAAAGCCTTGCTTAGTGACCTACCTGGTCTCTGGACCCTCCCTCTCTCTACCTGACCATAATTGCTTTAAAGAAAGACGTTTTAAGGTGAGGCTGAAGGTCATGTGCACCCATCTGAGTACACTAGGGAGTTATGGGGAAAGAGTAGAAATCTAGCTGTATGACACAGCTGGATACAGGCACTCAAGTCACTATTGTACCTGGTCCCATGGGAGAAGCCAGGCCCCCAAATTCAACTGATGAGATCTGAGCAAGGTTAACAGTGAACAAAAGAAGCTAAAGGGACCTTGAGTCTCGGTGACTCATGATTCTGCCTATTGGAGCCTCTGGTGAAGGGAAGCAGGTTCCACTCAAGAGATGCCCTTGGGGTTCTGGACATGTCATCCCTCCAACATGACTGCCAGCTACATCCTTTGGGAGAAGCAGCTTCTAGCTTGCTTCAGGGCTCTGGCTGAAACTGAACATCTGATTTACAGAGGGCTGTGACTTTCTGGTATTCCTGTTTTAGCATGGATCAGTTAGAACTCAACAACTAACAAGGTGAGAAAGTAACACCCCATGTGTCAAAAAAGATGAGGCCAGCCTGTCCAGCAGTACCTTGGCTTTACATGGATGAGTGGTAACCATCCCTTGGGAAGATTTTACCCCTCATTCCACCACCTGAAGCAAAGTCACTGATTAAGGGGGCTCCCGGTTTACAGAGGTTTCCCTGATGGTGTCCACAGAGGCTGCTGGGGCTGTTCAACTTCACTGCTAGCTACATGAAAAAACCGGGATGTGGTCGCTCTGCTCAATGGGTAGAATGCAAAACCATTCTCATAGCTCTGGTTGGTACTCCCTTGGATGAACCAGATTATAATTTTCCTGACTCTTGGGCTGTTGCCAATGACTTAGCTATTTGCTCTGCCATTTGGAAAACTAGAGGCTGGCAGATTAAAGACACCGCTCTTTGGGGCCATGAAATGTGGAAACATATCATGGCTGCTAATCAAACCATCTGGGTCACTCCTGTCACTGCCCACAATAAGGTCACTCCTGTCACTGCCCACAATAAGGCTGTGCTGAGACTGTCTGGAATCGAGTTTGTGATTAGCCTCCAGTGTCCAGATTGCCACTGTTGTTGCCTGGATTCATCATCTTCCCAGATACAGAAACATGTTCACCATCATGGACTGGGCGCAAAGGTAAGGACTCAACATTTCTGATGCATGAGCCACCACTGCCTGCCCCAGTCATGACTCTAGCCAAGAGTTTCATCCTTTATCTTCCAGCGAGGAAGGCCACATTGCAGCCCTTGAAAGTAATGTGTCCTAATTTTGGCTTTCTGGACCAATTCAGCCTGATGATTGGTGATGAACCTTTTACCATAAAAATGACCGAGTTATAGGCTAATGGTCAAGATATTCAACAGACCTTCCATGGTCCCTACCAGCCACAGATATGTGGTATTGTTGAGACTTCAAAAGGCCTCAATCACCGCCTCCTGGTCCACACACATTCTTGAGGCAATTTCGTCACTGAGTGTGGCTGTTCCAGAAAGGGATGATTTTCTCTTGGCCCCATTCTAGGTAATAATTGGGATGAAAATGGTTATGGGGTTATATAAACCTATTTTGAAAATTCTGGATTCCACCTGACCATTTCTGGGCATGAAACTCCTCCTTTTTCTCCTAACAGAAACCCCAGGACTGCCTGGATGGTCCAGCCTCTGGATGGTAGCACAGCCAAAAGGGGACTGAGGGCCTCAAACTTGATTCTAGTGAAGCCACCAAAATTGTCTCATCGAACAAATATGGTCACAGTGTATAAGGATTCTGACCACCTGATTGAGGGTGCTATCTGCCGAGTCACTCTCCAGAGGTCCACACATGCCAAAATAGGGGAGATGGTGAGTCTAAGTTTTATTGAAAATGCCCTTGTGTCGCTCCC
Organism: Antilocapra americana; assembly: GCA_007570785.1. Taxonomy (NCBI): domain Eukaryota; kingdom Metazoa; phylum Chordata; class Mammalia; order Artiodactyla; family Antilocapridae; genus Antilocapra; species Antilocapra americana. The sequence continues at coordinate 29,549,507 of ML662445.1, forward strand.
ACTGGACCCCTGTGAATGAAATGCCTGGGTGTGAATAGGGGATAATAAAATCGCCATTGTAGCTCTGGGAATGGGACACACTACTTTTGTGGCCATGGAAGAATAATAGCCTTGGTGCTTTAGGAGACAACATTTCAGAGTTCAGGAGGGATGAGGAATGAGGGACACTAAAGATATTTGTCTTTCATAAACTCTCCTGGACCCTCCTCCATGAAGGAAAACACCCTGGTGCCACTTCCCTAAACTCATGCAACCAACTTCCAGGTTTGCCATCTTCCACCAGATGGCTCTACAAAGTCTAGCAAAATGGCAGAGGGTGACCCCAGTTCCCCCACCTCCTATGTGAACACTGGAGGACTGGCATACTCATGGGAAGTTCACCAGAAATCAAAATGGTGTAAAAACGAGGGACAGATACTGTTACAGGAAAATTCTCCATGGGTCTCTAATGTTTCTATAACTCTGGTGAGTAATGCACTAAATGTCTTCCTTTCAGACTATTCCAAGGGTGTTTGTAAAGAAAACAGCCTTGGAAGATAGAGATTGTGTCATCTCCCTCCAGAGCAACAGGCAGACTTGTTCACAGTCATAGGAGATAAAGAGAGCACCTTCCTCTAGAGCAAAGGGACAGACACGCTCACTCTTCATTATAAAAGGTTCAGGTTCCCTATGCTCAGGAATGCTCTCCTGTGACATACCTGCTTAGGCCCATCCATCCTCATCATCCCCATGGGACCTGGGAGCAGGGAAAACGGACACAGATAAACTAATGGTCATGCTGCTTGCCATTCTGTGAGAAATAAAGTCGGCTGTGTCTGACTCAGGAGTCTCATGACTTCAGTGAGAATCCATGAAACTATGACAAGCTAACCTATTAGTTTGCAAGTAGGTAAAAGCTCGGATGTCTCCTTCTTGGAAGTCATGAAATATGATTTTGGATAAATCCTACTCTCCAAAAAAAGAAAGTAAAAAGAAAGATTAACAATTGGGAAATTCTGGAACAATCTAAGTGTTTCTAAGATATACCTACAAAGCCATTTTCAGTTTGTCTGCATTTTTCCATTTTTCTTATTCATTTATTAGTTGATTCAAATGTTTATTGAATACTCCTTAAAAGGAAGACATTTGTTGTTGTTTAGTCACTAAGTCGTGTCTGACTCTTTTGTGACCCCTTGGACTGTAGCCTTCCAGGCTCCTCTGTCCATGGGACTTCACAGGCAATAATATTAGGGTGGGTTGCCATTTCCTTCTCCAGCAACTAAACAACAACAACAAACGGTGATATAACAAAGTACAAAATCAACCAGATTCTTACCCACCAGTAGAGAAATCAGGCATCAGTGACATGGTTTTTGGATCATGGAATACATTGGAAGGGAAGGGTGCTAAGGGAAAGAATATCAGAGGGGACCTACATGTAGATTGGGAGGGCAAAAGAAAACATCAGTGAGGAAAGGACAGCGAGCTGAGATATGAAAGATGTGTTGCAGTGAGTAGGTGACAGGGTAGGGGTATGCCAACCTCCTGCACAAAGATGCTGATCGTGGCCCTTCCCAGTGGAAGGCAGACTAGCAGGAAGAACAGTGCAAGATGAAGGGAGGGACTGGGAAGAGGCCACATTAGACATAGCCTTTTAATTAATCATGAAAGGCTTGTGACTTTACCCTAAGTGCTGTGGGGGCCATCAAAACATAAGTCCCGTAGGACATAGGGTAGAGTCTTATTTGTCTCATTCACTACAACTTCCCGGCACCTGGAATACACACACATACACAGTGCGTGCACACACACACACCTAGTCACACACAGCACACACAACACCTACACCATATACAACACACATGTGCTACACACATACATCGGTTACACACAACACACATACATCACATAACACACACACATGCTACACACAATATACATACATACAAGACACACACGCACCATACACACACATTCACACCACGTCCACAAACAGCTCACAGCATCCACAATGTGCTACACATACCACACACTACAAACACACCACACACACGCTTTATAAAATCTTTTATAGCTTTAAGGATCTATTCAACTTGAAAGATCACAGAAGACCATCAGATTCCACATGAAACAATTAAATATAATATGTTAATTGATGGTTGGAGTCTTTGGGGTAATAGCTAGTTATGTGCAGTCAGTGGCGCCGGCAAATAGATTGAAAGAGGAAAACTTTCTCTCAAGACAAAGAGAGTAATGGTAACTGAGACCACATGCGGTAAAACTTCCGGGCTCAGCAGAACAAACCCCAGAGCATTCCTCCCCCAAGACTTTACTAAACTCTCTCCAGGCTGACTGCCCCTCCTCCCTGCAGGACTCAGTGAGCTGGAGCCTCCCTGGCCACTGCAGACACCCTTTTGCTCCTGTGAGGAAGGCAGGCATTGGGTGTGGAGCTGTGTGTGTGTGTGTGTGTGTGTGTGTATGTGTGCACTCTGCCTGCCTCACATCCTGGGTGTATGTGTCATGTGTCTTGCGTGTATGTCTGTGTGTGTGTGTCTGTCTGTGTACACAGGCACTTTGCCCACCTTCCATCCTGGGATGGAAGGCTCCTTCCATGAGCTTAGGCAGCAGAATGCCAAATGTGGGGGCAGGGCTGGAAGAGCAGAGCACACGGGTAAGAAAAGAGGCCAGCGCCCCTCCAGGTCTCACGGTGTCTGCGCTCCTGGTGTCGCACGCCGCGGTGCGGTGCCGGGCACGGCAGTTCCTAAAGCAGAAGTTGCGGGAGAACTGGCCAAGGTTATTTCGGTGCCACAGTGGTCTCGGCCTCCCAGCCCAGATGGCCAGGAATGCTATGAGGCAGAGAACTCTGCTCCCGGTGGAGCACAGAGCGCTTGGCTCCACTTAAATCATGACCACTCACGACCACTTGGACAGGTTGGCCTCCCTGTCTGAAGGGCAGGGGGAAGGCAAGGGCTCTGGAGAGGGAGTTCTCATTGAGAGACAGTGGAATGGCTGTTCTAGTTCTTTCTTAGCCCTGCTGGGAATGCCCACAGCCCTGCAAGGGGCTCAGCAGGCAGGAACACGGGCAGAAAGCAAACAGGGCAAGGATTTCAAGATCTGCATCGTTGGTCCAAAAGAATAGTGCTGATGGAAATCAGCCACCAAGTGGTCATTCATTTTAAATGACTTTCATAAAAGGAAAATTTAAATAAAAAAACTGTCTACAGTTCTATTCAAACAACAGTTGAAAAAAGAGAACTAAACTAACATACCCTTTTTCCTGTGTTTCATGGCATGGACAGAATTTTTACATGCATGGCTTTTTACATACCTCATTTCAAGGCTTTTGATAGATAATTAGTTTGGCTGACAGGCTCACTCCCACTTCATTTAGAGCAAGTGGAAAATGGAATTACTACTAGTGCCTTTGAATCTGCCTTTGAGTGAAAATTGTTTTCATCACGTCTAAGATGTTGGACCAATATTCTGAATATGATCCTGACTACTCTTAAGGACCAAGGCTGTGCTTTGTTCCTTCTCATCCAGTCTTAAATTCCTCCAACACAACACCCAGGCAGCCTTAGCCCATACAGGTATGTGCTTCGTCACTCAGTCGTGTCCTACTCTTTGCAAGCCCATGGACTGTGGCCCATAAGGCTCGTCTGTCCATGGGGAGCCTCCAGGCAAGAATCCTGCAGTGGGTTGCCATTCCTTTCTCCAAGGGACCTTTCTGATCCAGGGATCAAACCCAGGTCTTCCACATTGCAGGCAGATTCTTTACCAATTGAGCCACCAGGGAAACTAATATGGGTAATGATCCCCAAAAGGGCAGCCTCTTCCTTTCATCAAGGCTTCCACAGAATGGTTCTGTACCCAGATCCTACATAGGACTCTCACACCCAGTAAATGATCCAGAGGTCCGGTGAGTGGAGCATTACAGTCCTCACTGTGTGCACATCCTGATTTCGTAAGTGTCCAAATATTTTCACAACTTAGTGGCTCTAGTTGACATCAAAAGTGAAGGGACACAGAGAACTTTGAGAAAGAAAGAAACAAGGGCAACTGTCAGCAGCTGTTTACTTGTCTTCTCTATCTGGGACCTGCCCTGCTTGGAACTTGGTCCTCAGCCCTCTCACTTCACACTAGATGCCTGTCTCCTTGAGAAGCCTTCCCACCCCTTCTTGGTGGGGTTGTAGATAAATGACAAACACACAGGATATCTGTCCTCTACCCAAGCAAGCTAAAAGGTTATTAGGTGTGTCTGATGGCTCATTTTATATGCCAAATGAACTGGACCCAGGACATGCCCAGATATTTGGTTAAACATTACTTCTGGGGGTGTCTGTGCAGGTGTTTCTGGATGGGACTAACATTTGAATCGGTAGGATGAGTAAAGCCACTTTGCCTCCCAATGTGGGTGGGCCTTATGGAATCCTTTGAAGGCCTGAGTAGAATAAAAGGCTGAGTTCAAAAGAAGTTTCTCTCTGCCTGACCATCTTTAAGCTGGGACACTGATCTTCTCCTGCCTCTGGATTTGGACTTGGAGTAACGTATACCATCGGTTCTCCTGGATCCAGAATTCTCAGCCTCTGTAATTGTATGAGCCGATTCCTTAAAATAAACCTGTTTCTTTGACCAACCAACTCACACACACACACACACACACACACACACACACACACACACACTGCTGAGAACCCTGAGTAATGCAACACGCTACTCAAATTTTTTGAAAAACATCTTCACTAGCTTCCTCCAGACAAGTGGTACAAACTAAAATGCCTATGAACAAACCCAGATGAGGACAGCAGTCAGAGAAAGGATGCTGACAAGGGGCTCCTGCCAACCTCCTCTCCAGCTGACTTCTGCCGTTTTGGACTGGGGGCACCATCAGGGCCAGATTTTTCCATCTCTTAAGAGAAATTAAAAATCTGGGTATTCTTGTCAGCGTTGGCAACTACTTCAAAAACTCTCAAAAACCCATGTGAGCCAACCACCCCAGTCTATAGCCCAGATCCACTCACTAGCTGCCAGCGTGCAATCTCTGCTTGAGGGAGGTGTGGGGAGATTTTTCTGGATCGAAGGAGAGTGAGTGTTTACAAATATTTTCTTATTTCAAAACTTGGAGCTGCTGCTAAAACTGCTACACGATAACATTAATTCATACATTGATTGTTTATCTCAAGCTTCTATACAGAGCAACTTCCCTGCATGTTTACATTATCCCACGAGACCAGTGAGGGAAAGAAAAGAGAACAGGTATTCTAATCCCCGTATCTATCTTCTGATGGAGTTAAAGACTCTCTAGATGGTGTGCCCCACAGAAATGTGCTAGAAAGAGTTGTGCAATGCCAATTAAACTCCAGACCTTATACTCTTCCTCCCAAACACAAACTTCACGTTAATCATTCCTAATGCGTGTCATTTCTTCTGTCCTTCCACAGCACACTGACATTTGGTTGAAATGGTATACGTGCTGGAGAGAAACAGACATAAATATTAATTTCAGTAACACCTCCATGAATAGTTTACTACATATTTTTCCCCATTGCATGCATGTGTGCTAAGTTGCTTCAGTCATGTCCAACTCTCTGCAACCCGATGGGCTATAGCCTGCCAGGCTCCTTTGTCCATGGGATATTCCAGGCAAGAATACTAGAGTGCATTGCTGAGCCCTCCTCTAGGGTATCTCCCACCCAGGGAGCAAACCCAAGTCTCTTAAGTCTCCTGCATTGGCAGGCAAGTTCCTTACCACTAGTGCCACCTGGGAAGCTCATTTTTCCTTACTACTCAGCTGTAAGAAAGAAGGAAATAATGCCATTTGCAGCAATACAGATGGACCTAGAAATGATCTTACTTAAGTAGAGTAAGTCGGACAAAGACAAGTACTTTATGATATCACTTATATGTGGAATCTAAAATATGACACAAATGAACTTATTTATGAAGCAGAAACAGACTCACAGAGACAGAAAACAAACTTACAGTTACCAAAGAGGAAAGGAGGTGGGGGAGGGATAAATTAGGAGTTTGGGATTAGCAGATACAAACTACTATATATATATGTATATATATAAAGAGATAAAACAACAAGATCCTACTGTAGAACACAAGGAATCCTGTAATAAACCACAATGGAAAAGAATATGAAAAAGAATATATGCGTGTATATGTATATATATATATATATATATATATGTAGTGGTGGTTTAATCACTGAATCGTGTCCAGCTCTTTGTGACCTCATGAACTGTATAGCCCACCAGGCTCCTCTGTCCATGGGATTCTCCAGGCAAGAATACTCAAATGGGTTGCCCTTTCCTTCTCCAGAGGATCTTCCCAACCCAGGAATCGAACTCAGGTCTCCTGCATTGCAGGAAGATTCTTTACCAACTGAGCCACCAGGGAAGATACACACTCACTCACACACACACACTCACACACACTCACACTCACACACACACACTCACACACTCACACTCACACACACTCACACTCACACACACTCACACTCACACACACACTCACACACACTCACACACTCACACAGTGACACTCACACTCACACACAGTGACACTCACACCCACACACACACTCACACACTCACACACACTCTCACACACTCACACTCACACTCACACACACTCACACACACTCACACTCACACACTCACACACACCCACACACTCACACACACACACTCACACACACACTCACTCACACACACACTCACACACACACTCACACTCACACACACTCACACTCACACACACATACATATGTATAACTGAAGAACTTACCAGAAACTAACACGACACTGTAAATCAACTATACTGTACTTCAATTTTTAAAAAACTTATTTTTCCTATACATTTGTTTGATCATTTTTTCACTTCAGCCATTATACTTTTTTTTTCTTTTAAACTTAGCGTTGCTGTTTAAAAACATCTTCACTCTTGTTCAGCTTCAAAGAATTTCCTCTCCCATAAAGCTGTGCTTCCAGCACCCGAAGGAGCTGGGCAAGGTAGAAAGGGATGCCCAGATGGCTCGAAGATGTTTATGATAGGGCCCTCCATTGTATTCAAATTAATGGCACCACATTAGCATGGGATGCCCTTTGGTGCTCATTTGTTCCTGCGCTCCGGGGGTTAAAGGAGCCGCCTGCTCTCCAGATGTTCAGTAGCGCTTATAAATGAAAGATCAGCGATTTTTTGCCGCCTCTGCTATTTCTTCTATTCCCTTTTAAAGCTGGTATTTTCTTTAGGAACTTGCTTAGTGTCTGAGTCAGAAGACCCTCCTCCCTGAGGAGTATCCATCAATAGCACACACGAGGACACAACACAGAGGAGGTAGACACGGTCTGTCTTCATTTGTTGACGGCAACACTCTTCCAGCCACTGACATGCGCGCCCGTGGTTGCGTTCCACCCTTTGAAACGCCTATCAAAGACATGTGACATTTTCCTCAAGCTAAAAACAAAAAACCCAGACCCAAAAAAATAGAGAAAAGAAAACTCTCACTCACTTTTTTCGGCAAGGATATAAGAATATCTTTTGTTAGTGCCATGACAACACTATCAACTTTGCAAATCTGGCTTAACTTCCCATTAAGCAAGAGGTGTAAGTGTCTGAAATATGACTGCATATAAGGCAAAGCGGCCGCCAACATTGTCTTCCCAGGAGAGAAACAGGAAAGGTACCCAAGATGGAGTCCAATAAATGAATGCCAGTTTGACATCAACCATGCTCGTCTTTTGTGCACAGAGACGCTCCCCCGACCCTGCTGTTTCAAGAGCTGTTCAAGCGTTGAATAAACGGAGTTCCAACGAGATGAAAATGGCTGCTTCTGACGGGGTCCATCAAGCTGTTCTCTTGCAACAACTCAGGAAGGATTTCTCTACCCTTAGCAGAATTACCACAGCTCACATCTTCTCCCAATACACTTCCAGTGCTCCTGTCACCATGCAGGGAAGAGACAGACCAAGGTAGAAAAGGAAAGCCTGGTGGACACCATTCATCTTGGTCCACCTTTTTGACAATGGAGATGAAAGTAGCTGAGAGGCTGAGGGGGAGTCACTGGCCCTCGGACAGGGCATCGCTGATGGACTCTTTATTGAAGTCTGCATTCTTGCAAAGCCTGGAATACTCAACAGGACCCTCCTCAGAGGTAGATAATATGAAGACGCCTGGAGATCATGGTCACACCGCATGTCTCCATACAAACATAACCCAGTCTCAAGGATGGAAGCCTTAGTCACAGACCCATGAAATAACATTTCTCAAGGGTGACTAGAGATGAATATTTAAAATGTACACATAAGATTGAGATCATCAAGGGTGCAGCTCAGGACAAATTGTTCCTACCACTGTAGGAAAGGAAAATCTCTTTTCCTTCTACCCTTGTAATTTCAACAACTGAGGCCTGAGAATCAAACTGATAAAAGACAGATCAATAAGAGGGAAAAAATGTGTGACTAGGTACTTATATGCAGAAGTTTCACAAAGAAAGGAGACCCAAGGAGGCAGCCAGATGATGGAGACTGACACACCATCCTCGGCTAAACAAATGAAAAGAGGCTGGGCTTCTAGTGGAGGAGGCAAGTCATGGGCAAAGGAGGGAAGGAAATGTACAACAAATATGGGTTATCTGTCTTGCAGATAAGAGTCTCTCAGGTGATAAGAGTTGTCACCAAAGAGTAGCTCTCTGAGCCACCTTTATAAATGGAAATTTCCTTTACAAAAGAGGAAACTGAAACTTTATTTTTAGGCACTAAGGCACACTTTGGGCTTCCCAGGTGCTCAGTGGCAAAGAATTCGCCTGCCAATGCAAGAGATACGGGTTCAATCCCTGGGTCAGGAAGATTCCCTGAAGGAGGAGATGGCAACCAGCTCCAGTATTCTTGCCTGGAGAATCCCATGGACAGAGAAGCCTGGTGGCCTACAGTCCATGGGGTCACAATGACTCAGACACGACTGGGCACACACGCATGCAAGGCACCATTTTATTGCATCTTCTGATTCTCAATTGCTTTAAGTTCAAAATGACCCTCCCAAAGTAGCCTATCTTGGGGTGACTTATTCTGATGCCCTTCACCATACCACTAGCAGGGTCAGAATGCTGTCCAGGGAGAGCCTTCCGAGGGGAAGGCCTGAGCTTTCCTTGAAGTCACACTTATTGCAGGCCAGTGAGAGGGAAAGTTGCAAAGGAGACAAGAGGAAGACCAGAGAGGGGGTAAGAAAGTCCTAAAGGCACAACAATGCAGGAGATAGGATGCTGAGCCATGAGAGAGAAAGGAGGAAACACCTGGAGCAGAGTGGGGAGCCACAGTTTCTCCGTCCCCTGCAAGGGTCCTCAAGGCAAGGCTGACCATGGGAGAAACCTCCCACCAACCTTCTCTGGCATTGCTAGAGCTTGCCTGTGCCTGGCAGGTGGGCATTCCACCGATTTATCCAATGAAGTGGGTCGTGGAGGTTAAGCTAACGGAGAAGATTTAAGGGGAAACCAAGAGGAATTAACGTGATGGAGACCAGAGAAGAAAAAGGTAGTGGTCAAGGATAAACCAGTAGATACAAAATAAGGTGCCTCCTAAAAAGACCTCAGAAAGAAGACTGCCTTCAGTAGTTCAACTGCAAAAGCAACCCATAATAGGTAAGAACAAGGACAAGCAAACTCACTGTAAAGAAACAGAATCACATCAAGCTAGCACCAGAGATTAAATATATGAGTAAGTTAAGCAATAGTCACTCAGTCATATCCGACTCTTTGCAACCCCATGTACTGTAGCCCACCAGGTTCCTCTGTCCATGGGATTCTCCAGGCAACAATACTGGAGTGGGTAGCCATTCCTTTCTCCAGGGGATCTTCCTGATTCAAGGATCGAGCCCAAGTCTCCTGCATTGCAGGCAGTTTCTTTGCCGTCTTTCTTTCCCATTCAGGGAAGCATAAATATATGAATACTGCTATAGAAAGAATGTTTAAACCAAAAGGAGATTGTCTGGCAAGAGAAATCATAAGAGAGGTTAAGTCAGATTAGAATGAAATCAGTGCGTTTGTATGATAACAAATCAGAATTCCAAGAACTAAGAGACCCAGGTCTAGGTTTGCCAGAGAATGAATGAGTCTTCACTTACAAATTGTGAGGGGTCTGGTACCCCTTCAAGTCCCAACATCCTTCACCCCAAAACCTGCCTCACACCTAGTATATGAAACCTGCGGCTTCCAGAAGTTGCCAAGGACATAAGGCAAGCTTATCATTGACCGAAGAGGTGGTGCTCTGCCCAAAGCCACTCCTTGTTCTCCAGGTGGAAAAGTGCATGCTGATATCCTGCTTCTCTTCTCAATTTTCATTAATAGGGAAGGTAGGAAATGATGGTCAGAATTCAGAGGTGTCCAATCCAGGTCCTTTCACTTACTGCCAGGGAATGAATGCTAGAGCATGTCAAAGACCTAGAGTTTTTTCTATCTAACTAACTTAACTAACACATCAGACTGCCACATCTCTTTTCAAGTACTTTCAAACCATGACCATCACCTTCCAATGGTAGTGGGAGTTTCACCTGACTCTGGTCACTTGCTTCGTTAGTAAACTGGTATAATCAGGTGGCTTCCCAGGTGGTTTAATGGGTAAAGAATCTGCCGAAAATACACAAGACACAGGAGATGCAGGTTTGATCCCTGGGTCGGGAAGATCTCCTGGAGAAGGGAACGGTGCCCCACTCCAGTATTCTTGCCTGGAGAATCCTGTGGACAGAGGAGCCTGGCAGGCTAGAGTCCATAGCATCGCAAAGAATTGGACATGACTGAGCATGTGTGTGTAAGTTGCTCAGTCATGACACCGTGGACAGTAGACTGAGCACAGTATGGATAAGTAACCCTATAATGAGAACCTGTGCTTTATTTCTACTTTGGTCCTAGGATTCTTCTCCCTCTCAGTTCATCTTAGCAAGAAGTGGATTCAGTCCCTGGTTCACTTACAAGTTCTGTAACCAAACATGTTTGAGCATAGAATGCCAGCGCATTCTCTGTTGAAAAAAAAAAAATGTAATGGAAGGGGAAGGAGGGAGAGAGGTGATGAAATATCCAAGTCAGCCTAAAGAGGCTTTGCTGTGCCATTGGTCCCAATCTCAAGAAGATGCTCCAGAGTAGAAGGAATTCATTTAACTCACCTGGTATATATGGCTTTATCCAACTACTAGACTCTCAATAATTTCAGTCCTGGGTGCCAGTCATATTCCCAGAGCAATTATCACAGCTAAATGACCAAGGGAAGCACTATCTTCCATCCTTCCACTGAGGTCCTGAGGCTTTGCCCACAGAAGGACACAGGAATGTCAGGCACACAAATGCCCTCAGTGGGACACAGAGATTCTACAGACACAGTTGAAGTAACCATAAATAGAGGTTACCAATTTCATAAAGAAAGTTCTGCCAACCATAATGCTTGTGTATTTCAGATAAGTGGCTCTGTACACATCATGATGATGAAACAGAGTTTATAAAGACAGAATAAGAAGGATTAGCGAAAATCACTTCTGTGTTGGGTAGCAGCATGTTATGTGAGCCATCTTGCTTTCCTTACTTTCCCATAGCTCCAGTAGGTCCTGCTATCATAAAGCAATTAGCACCTGACATCCGCTAGGCATAGCAATTCAGCAAGTAGTTCAGACAGGCACAGAACCAAGATTGCCGGGAGAAATATCAATAAACTCAAATATGCAGGCGACACCACCCTTATGGCAGAAAGTGAAGAGGAATTAAAGAGCCTCTTGATGAAAGTGAAAGTGGAGACTGAAAAAGCTGCCTTAAAACTCAACATTCCGAAAAACGAAGATCATGGCATCCAGTCCCATCACTTCATGGTAAATAGATGGGGAAACAGTGGAAACAGTGACAGATTTTCTTTTCTTGGGCTCCAAAATCACTGCAGATGGTGGCTGCAGTCTTGAAACTAAAAGATGCTTGCTGCTTGGAAGAAAAGCTATGACCAATCTAGAAAAAGTATTAAAAAACAGAGACATTACTTTGCCAACAAAGGTCCGTCTAGTCAAAGCTATGGTTTTTCCAGTAGTCACGTGTGGATGTGAGAGCTGGACCGTAAAGAAGGCTGAGTATTGAAGAATTGATGCTTTTGATTCGTGCTGTTGGAGAAGACTCTTGAGAGTCCCTTGGACTGCAAGGAGATCCAACCAGTCCGTCCTAAAGGAAATCAGTCCTGAATATTCATTGGAAGGACTGATGCTGAAGCTGAAGCTCCAACACTTTGGCCACCTGATGTGAAGAACTGACTCACTGGAAAAGACTCTAATGCTGGGGAAGACTGAAGGCAGGAGGAGAAGGGGATGACAGAGGATGAGATGGTTAGATGTCATCACCAACTCACTGGACATGAGTGTGAGCAAGCTCAAGCAGATAGTGAAGGACAGGGAAGCCTGGCATGCTGCATGCAGTGCATGGGGTCTCAAAGAGTCGGACACAACTGAGTGACTAAACAACAACAGAACCTAAGTGTATTCAACCAGAAGAACACCTGGTATTGATTTCCTTGATTTTTACCACAGAGAAGGAGAAGTGGGGGGAGGAGGAAAGGGGAAGGGGAAGGAAGGGGAGGTGGAGGCGGAGAGGTGGAAAAGGAAGGAAGAGAGGAAGGAGAGGAAAAAAACTTGAGTGCATAGGCAAGCACACTTTTTTTCCCTCTATTCCTCTCTCTTTCCCCATAGATATAGAGGTATGAAGCCACCGCAATGGCATTGGCAGCTATTTTGTGACCATGAGGGGAGTCCGTCTTAAGGTGAAGTTGATAATGACCAGAAAGATAGAAAGAAATGGGTCCTGGTTTACACTATTGGACCACTGGAGAAACACTGAAGACTGTGTAAATACAAGAGCCAAAAAATTGGGGGTTTTGTCCCTTGGCACCAAAAACATCTCTACTAATACTCAGGAGACAAGTTAGAACATTGTGTATTTGGACCTAATATGAGAGGGAAACAATTCCATCCCTTCTGATGTCAGCTCCTCCTTTGAAGAGGGAGAGAAGCAAAGAGGAGGGGATGGAAAATCATACACACCACCCACCCATCAGTGTCTTTCCAGCCCTGTCTCTTTTCATTAAACTGAAGAAACAGTACTGTGGTAATGGAGAGGGAAGGAACAGAATAGGATGGAGGATATGGGGGAAAGTGCCAGCTGAGCTGTGTGGGCATCAATCCTGGGCTGCCCTGGAGCTTTCCATATGGGCATGAAGTGATTGCATGAAGGGACTTCCTGGATTACATCCACTCTTCTCGGCCACATACTTAAAAGTATAAATATGAGTGTATAAAACTGGGCTTCATGTGTTTTCACAAATAAATATGATGTGTCATTAGCTTTGCCATTTGTATAATCAGAAACCTCAAGCATTTGTTTCCCAAGAGAGAGCTCTGTCCTGCACATCACATGAACAAACTGGCCCATTTCAGCATCCTCCCTGCCCAAATGCAGAGAAACATTGAGGGGCAGTCAAAACCATTGGGATTGCTGGCTCAGACTTCACATGATCAGGGTAAACAAACCACCATCCAAGCAAGTAAAAACTTGGTCTGCTTTATTTCTCTGCCTTCCCATCACTGCAGTCAAATCTTGAAGCCAATATGCCTTTCAAATGCCTCCGAAGGACTTCAACTCATGTTTTTTCCCTAGTGATCACAAGTGCAGTCCCTTCAAACTCTGTCTCTAATAAGTACACAACATTATTTCCCCTTTATTATAATCGACACCTCAGTAAAACCATCTTCAAACAAATTGGTTTTCTTTTACAGGCAGGATGTGGGAAATCCATCTGTCACCCAGTGAAAGTAGAAACTCAGGTGAAGCTTGTAAAATGGGTGGCTGCCCAAAGGCAGGAAGAAACTTGTGAGAACATTGGAAGGCAAAAAATGCCATTCATGTAGACTGAGAGTCAGCCACCAAAATGGGAGACACTAGGAAGGATGGAGAAGGGAGAATGAGGGGGAGGGGGAACAGAAAGGAAACTTAAGAAACAGGCAAGAAAGAGTCTCTCTTCAGGAGAGATGGAGAAATTATCACTTTTTCCCCCACAATTGGCTCATCAGCCAGGACAGAGATTTGAATAGCTTCGAGCCATCTCTTTCATGGTCTCAGTTAAGTCACCTCAGGACTAAAAATGCAAGCTTTTTACCCTGTGGGAGGTAACTTGGCCTTGCCCTTTTTGCTGCCACTAGACAAAAAGTATGTGAAACCGTTATTGACATAGGAATTAAGTTATCATGGTTTTGGAGAACTTTAAAATGGCCTAGGAGAATACTCGATACTGAAAGTCTTGCTTTCCACTAATCCTCTCCATTTTCTTCCTTTATTGGCATTTTCTTGGCTTCTTCCCTCTTTGTTTCTTCTTTTCCTACCCTAAGTGTTGTAGATGACCTCTGGGCAGCCTTCACATGTCACTCCACTGTGCAGACTGCCCAGGCTGAGCTGCCACAAGACGGGCTCATGACAGGCACACACATCCCACACACCCACAGACACACACCATACCATACACACACCACACACATACACACACCACACCAGACATACCCCATATGCTCTACATACATACACACCACACCACATACACACACCACCATTTGCACACACCACACACATACACATACACACTCACCACTATATGTACACACCATAGCACACACACAGACCTCATACATACACACATACCATGTACACACACCACACAAACATACACACACAGACCTCACACACATACACACCACCATGTACACACACCACACACACCAACCATATCACATATACAGAAAAAAATACCCCACACATGCACACTACCATATATACACACACACCGCATACACACAAAAACACAAACCTCGTACATACCACATACATGGGCGCCACACCACATATACACGCACACAAAAACACATATCTCATATGTACCATATACACGCACACCACACCACACATACATACATGTGTATCATGCACATACACACATATCCCACCCAGCCCCCACACACACCTCTCCCCTTCTCTTTCCCTCAACCCAAAGCTGCAGCCCTGCACAGCGGCAGGGTTTCTGGCTGATTCTCAGTGAGGTAGGGGCAGGGAGCCCAGGCACAGGCTTGACAACCACCCAGCAGCTCCCTGCCTGGGTTCTAACTGTGTCCCAGGCTCGGTCCACAGGTGATCTCCCTGCCTTATCCCACATACTCATCTCTGCCCCCCAAGAAGCGGGTGCTTATCACTAACTCCTGCTTGCAGTTGAGTGAAGTGCAACTCCAGGAAACAAGGAGCCTGCCAGGGTCGCAGAGCTGGTGAACAGAAGCCAGCCTGTGTCCTCCGGAGCACAAACCCTTTCCTCCAGGCGCCCTTTGCCTGGTTCCCTGAGCAGGGACCATGGGGACCCTGAGGAAAGGGCTGGGTTGAGGGTGTCTCAGAGTAGCAGCCAACCTCCATAGAAACCATGAGGCGCTGGGCATCCCCGCAGTGAACAAGTTTGTTCAGCTCGCACCAGGGCCTGGCCAGAGCCCTGAAGACTCACACTAGCCACCTCCATTGCAGCCACAGCCAGGTGTTCCCTGGGGCTGGGGTCTCCCCTCCCTTCAGCACTGCAGGAGGCTCCACAGGGCAGGCTTGGAAACACAGTACCCCAGATCCCTGTGAGCACAGCCTGGCCTGGTTCCCAAGACCTGATTACCTAGGGAGGTTAGAATAACTTAAGATCACAGTTGTTTTCTTCCCAGCCCTCTTCTCTCCTAAGTAAGGTCAAAAGAAAGTTATTTCATCCAAAACTTTCTTTAAAAAAAAAAAAAAAAAGCTAAATGTCAAGCAATTTAGGCACTTTAAAGTAACAGAGTATTCTGCATTAATCCCCCGGGATGTCTTAGAAAGAGGCAAAGTGCTTGTCCTCCTTGTCGCTATTTTCTCACACTGTTCTCATGGTTATTATGGTCCGCTCAGCACTCAAATGGTAACATTTAAATTGATCAAGCATAAAGTCAGACATGAGCTCTGTCCGGAGAATCTCCCCACCTGAATCAGAGCCGGCAATTGAGATGGGGGCCGTCGGAAACCCTGCCCTCCCCTCTTCTATGAATCATCTAAAGAGGAAGCCATTTGGGCTCACCTTTGAACACAGACAAAATGGTCTTCATTATCTATAAAGGAGCCACTTAGAGCAAGCAGACCGGCCACAGGATGTCACTGTTACTCCACACACACAGCGGCAAGCCAGCCTTTCTGTCTGGGGTTGGATGCAGACGAAGCCCGGGCTCCCCTTGCCTCCTCTCTCACAGAACTGTCATCAATCCCTTCAGGTTTGCTCCGTAAGCACGTTCCCCATAAAAGCCACGAGCCTCGCCCACTGTCTCCAAATCATTATTGTTCTGTGTCAAAGGACGAAAGGAAGAGAAAGGGATATGAGGAGAAGAAAAGGACCACCGTGGTCCCTTCACATCACAGGTTCTCCGTGAGTTGGGCTTTAAACATTTATGACCTTGGATAAAAGCAATGACCTCTGCATATATTTTACAGTGTCTTATAAGGATAAGAACATCTCTTGGTTATTTTTGTTTTCTCAGATTTCTGGAAAGGATGTGGAATATTTAAGCAATATTTATACTACCTTAACTTCTTCATGGGCTTCCCTGGTGGCTCAGATGATAAAGAATCTGCTTGCAATGCAGGAGACCTGGCTTCAATCCTTGGGTCAGGAAGATCCCCTGGAAGAGAGAGTGGCTACCCACTCCATTCTTGCTTGGAGAATCCCATGGACAGAGGAGCCTGGCGGGCTACAGTTCATGTGGTCACAAAGAGTCAGACACGACTGAGTGACTAACACTTTACTCTTCATAGAGATGCTGCTTTGTATTCTACTCAAATAAGACCAACGCTCATTAAACACCTTTCCTTTGCCCCAGCAAACCTGCCTCTGCCTACCACCAGCTCCTCCAATGTCTGACAGACTCACGGGCAAGCCAAGGATCAAGAATGTGTGTTCTGGAGCTGGCAAGCTAATGCCATCTCACTGCCTGTGTAACAGAGCTCTTATCAGGGAACATGCCAGGAGTCACTGCTGGAGCAGGAGAGTCACTTTCTATTCACGGCTGCCAGCTGTTCTTCCTTCTCTGTTATACACCCTCCAAGGGATACTTCGCTCTTCCTCCAAGTCCATCCCCTCTGCCATTTTCCACCATTAGCCTCCATATTTATTTCACATGGCAGTTGGCATGAAAAAGTTAAAAATAAAACCTTAGACTAACACAGCCAGTAGGAAGGCACACTTTGCGTAGTCAAGGAGATAGTTAATACAGGCATGCATGCTAAGTCATTTCAATCATGTCCAACTCTTTGTGACCCCATGGACTACAGCCCACCAGGATCCTCTGTCCATGGGATTTCCCAGGCAAGAATACGGGAGTGGGTTGCAACTCCCTTCTCCAGGGGAGCTTCACAACCCAGGGATCGAACCCATGTCTCTTATACCTCCTGCATTGGCAGGTGGGTCCTTTACCACTAGCACCATCTGAGAAGCGTGAGATGGTTAGTGATGCAACATTATAGATGATGGTTAGTGATGCAAACACAGAATAGAAGTGTTTTCAGTCATAAAGAGAAAGAAAGACTCCTGCCTTTAAAAAGTGACTGTTTCAGCCTGGAGGAAGTTGTCATATCTTTAAAGGCAGGGTTCAAGCTGGTTTTAGAAAAGGCAGAGGAACAAGAGATAAAATTGCCAACATCCTCTGGATTATTGAAAAAGCAAGAGAGTTCCAGAAAAACATCTATTTCTGCTTTATTGACTATGCCAAAGCCTTTAACAATGTAGATCACAATAAACTGTGGAAAATTCTGAAAGAGGTGGGAATACCAGACCACCTGACCTGCTTCTTGAGAAACCTGTATGCAGGTCAGGAAGCAACAGTTAGAACTGGACATGGAACAACAGACTGGTTCCAAATAGGAAAAGGAGTACGTCAAGGCTGTATATTGTCACCCCGTTTATTTAACTTGTATGCAGAGTACATCATGAGAAATGTTGGGCTGAAGGAAGCACAAGCTGGAACCAAGAGTGCCGGGAGAAATATCAATAACCTCAGATATGCAGATGACACCACCCTTATGGCAGAAAGTGAAGAAGAACTTAAGAGCCTCTTGATGAAAGTGAAAGAGGAGATTGAAAAGTTTGACTTGAGGTTCAACATTCAGAAAACTAAGATCATGGCATCTAGTCCTATCACTTCATGGCAAATAGATGGGGAAACAGTGGCTGACTTAATTTTGGGGGCTCCAAAATCACTGTAGATGGTGACTGCAGCCATGAAATTAAAAGACTTACTCCTTAGAAGGAAAGTTATGACCAACCTAGACAGAATATTAAAAAGCAGAGACATTACTTTGTCAACAAAGGTCCATCTAGACAAGGCTATGGTTTTTCCAGTAGTCATGTATGGATGTGAGAGTTGGACTATAAAGAAAGCTGAGCGCCAAAGAATTGATGCTTTTGAGCTGTGGTGTTGGAGAAGACTCTTGAGAGTTCCTTGGACTGCAAGGAAATCCAACCAGTCCATCCTAAAGGAGATCAGTCCTGGGTGTTCATTGGAAGGGCTGATGTTGAAGCTGAAACTCCAATACTTTGGCCACCTGATGCAAAGAGCTGACTCATTTGAAAAGACCCTGATGCTGGAAGGATTGAGGGCAGGAGAAGAAGGGGAGGACAGAGGATGAGACGACTCTAAGGACATGGGTTTGGGTGGACTCCGGGAATTGGTGATGGACAGGGAGGCCTGGTGAGCTGCAGTTCAGGGGTCGCAAAGAGTTGGACACAACTGAGTGACTGAACCAAACTGAATTGAAAGTCAGGGTTGTCAAAACCCCTCTGCCATGGGTCACCCCACTTTAGCCATATCATAGCAGCAGAAAGCATTAAAACAAGTAAAGCAGGCCACTTCTTGTGAGCCAGCATTTAAGAAAGGAAATGTGATGCTGTTCCAGCATTTGCAAGGATTGGTGCAGTAGCTAGAAGGGAGAGCTACAGAAATACAGTTTGATGGAGGCTTTGTTAATTTCCACATTGCATTCAGTAGATAATCTCGGTATAAAGGAGCCATTATTCTGACTTGAACTGGCCTGGACAGTGCAAGGTGTGGCTGGACATGAGATACAGAAGAAAATCAGTAGGCTAATGGGAAGCAAACAATGAAGAAGGAGAACAAAGACTGGGACGACGGCTGAAACTAACCAAGTCTGAGGCTTTTAACAAATCCCATTGGTGACGGTTTAGAGGGAATGCCAGAATAAATGGGCCTAATCATAGCAGTTTGTTGCTCAATCATACAGCAACTATTTTTTGAGCACCTACTTTGGTCAAGTGCCAAGACGATGCTGAACAAGGTAATGTATTTTCTGCTCTCAATGAGTGAATCAGGGAGACAGATAATCACACAGCCAGAAAAACACTGTGTTCGGGTCTGATTGTAATAAAGAACTGGGCCAATCGTTATCCCTGGTTCCAGGGAGACAACATGTCAACCCTTGGGATTTTCCCAGTGACAGGAATGTCTTGGTTATTCCTGGTGGGTCTCTCCAACCACACCTGAAAGTTTATGCTGACAGATGGCTAAGGATAGGGGGCTTTCACATATAGAAAGACCAACCACGTGATTAGAGTACTGGGGTCTGAGCCCAGAGATACCAGCCTGACCTCTGGGGAAGGGAGGGGGGCTGGAGAATGAGTGCAACCATGTGCCAGCGATCAATCAGTTGTGCCTGGGTAATGACGCTTCAATTAAAACTCTGACACTGATGCTTGGGTGAGCCTCCCTGGTTGGCAATACTCTGCGTATTGTTACACACGGATGTGCCAGGAAGATAACACATCCCCGAGGACAACGGAAGCCTGGCATTTGGAACCCTCCCAAACTTCTCCCCATGCGTCTCTTCTTTTGGCTGGTTAAGTACAGTGCTGTCAGTGAGGTCTGTGAGTCTTTCCAGTGAATTGTCAAACCTACAGGAGTCCATGGGGACCCCCAAACTTGAGGCTGGCATCAAAAGCCTTGGGTAGAGCTGGCAATCTGGAGAGCTGTACTCAGTCTGCAAAGGTTGACCTAACTCTGGGTTGTTGCTCAGTCGCTAAGTTGTGTCCGACTCTTTGTGACCCCCACGGACTGCAGCATGCCAGACTTCCCTGTCCTTCACTCTCTCCTGGAGTTTGCTCAAACTCATGTCCATTGAGTCAGGGATACCATCCAACCATCTCATCCTTTCTCGCCCCCTTCTGGATAGGTTGTAATGAAGGCAATTCAGGGGCTTCCCTACTGACTCAGACAGTAAAGAATCTGCCTGCAATGAGGGAGACCTGGCTTTGACCCCTGGGTAGGGAAGACCCCCTGGAGAAGGGCATAGCAACCCCCTCCAGTATTCTTACCTAGAGAATTCCCAAGGACAGAGGAGCCTGGAGGGCTACAGTCCATGCAGTGGAAATGAGCAACTAAGCACAGCACAGCACAGGCACGCAAAAGGGGCTCACCTGATCCAGACTAGAGGTGGAGAAAGGCTTCAGGGCATACTTCCTAAAAAAATAACATCTGGCACTTGAATGGTTAAGCATTCGAACTCCAGGAAAAATAGAGTTAATTGCATGGATGATGTTTAGTTCTCAGCAAATCTCTGTCATTGTTTAAGTCCCCTGATACAGAAATACTTCCAATTTTCCTTAGGAAGTTCCCGGTCTCAGTTCTAGCCAGTCAGCAACTGAAGTAGAATTTCAAGTTCTCAAGAAGCACAGCGCAGACAAATGAGTAGCCGCACCTCAAAATGGTGCCATAAGGACCAGGGTTTTGTTAGGATGAGCTGTTGATTATGTTCATTGTCCAGCTGTATTGTGCACTATTCCTTTCATGCAAGGAAGATTTTACTAACCCTCTTTGCAGAAAGTATTTACAAGGCACTGAGAGTTCCTAAGATGTATTTAAATTAAACAAGCTCTTAATGGAAGAGGTCAGGCTATTAATATATTATTTAACAATATCCTCAATTACCTTTTTCTGAAGCTGTTATTTAGGATATGCTTCTTGAGTAAATGTGGAGAAGGAAATTGCAACCCGCTCCAATATTCTTGCCTGGAAAATTCCATGGACAAGAGGGGTCTGGTGGGCTACAGTCCATGGGGTCGCAAAGAGTCGGACATGACTGAGTACAAGTAAATGCGTATAATTTCTCCCTTCTATCCCTGCCAATCAAAATATACTTTCCTACTGAACCTGCTTTAAGAAAAATCTAAGCTGAAAATGACTGCTGTTGTTAGGCAAATGTTGCCATAAACGACCTGAAATGCTTTCAGAATCTTTGAAAAATAGCATGAGTTTTCTCAAGGAGGGGAGGGGCAAACAGAGCACCTAGTTTCAAGTGCACAGAAGTCTTCTTTCTTGCATAAAGATGAGCATCACCTCTTCACGGTGCCTGCAGATCACAGTCCCTTGACCCTGGACACACAGATGCTTTGGTGTGGGGAAATCAAAGCTGAGGGCAGTTGCTCCCTCGAAGCTGCAAAGCTGGAAGATTCCAAGCCCAGATCAGACCTTGTATCTTCTGATTGCCAGTCCAGAATGTTCTATTGTTCAGTTGCTCAGTCATGTCTGATTCTTTGAGACCCTGGATTGCACACCAGGCTTCCCCCCTTCTTCACCATCTCTCAGAGTCTGCTCAAACTTATGTCTATGGAGTCAGTGATGCCATCCAACCATCTCATCCTCTGCCACCCACTTCTTTTGCCTTCAATATGTCCCAGCATCAGGTCTTTCCCAATAAGTCAGCTCTTTGTATCAGGTGGCCAAAGTATTGGAGCTTCAGCTTCAGCATTAGTCCTTCCAATGAATATTCAGGGTCGATTTCCCTTCATATTGACTGGTTTGATCTCCTTCCTGTCCAATGGACTCTCAAGAGTGTTCTCCAGCACCACAGTTCGAAAGTATCAATTCTTCAGCGTTCAACCTTCTTTATGGTCCAAATCTCAAATCCATACCAGGGCAAACTGATTTTGAACTTAAAAAAAAAAAATCATCTGGGTTTGAATCCACTGAAGTTGGAGTTCAAATAACCCCAACCCTCTCCTCTATATTTATCTGTGAAAGACTATCCTTAGTGTTAGGCATTCAAGGTGCCCCAATAAAGAGCACATCAAGGTTCTGAACCCAGAGAGTCGGGAGATGAAAATGTCACCTACAGACCTGGGAGCAGCAGCTGTGATTTCTACCTACGGACAAGTGGGCATTCCCGCGACTGAACCCCCAGACAGCACAGACCTGCAGCACAGGGTAGGGTCAGTGCTGTGAAATGTACAGGGAGGAAACCAACCAGAATTCCTACTCCCACAGGCAGCCTCACTCCCAGGGGGGACGGGAATAGAGTCTGGGCTACACAAACATCATTCTCCTTCCAGACCCACCAGCAAATTAAATCACTCCTCACCGGGTCTGGGAGGATGAACAGAGGCGGGCAGAGACAGCAGGCAGGAGTGTTACTGCTGGTGGGGTCCCTCTACCCAGAAGACACGCCAGGAGACAGAAGCAGCCAGGGGGGAAGGGGAGTGCAGGGAGCAGCCCAGAGCCACGGTCTCCTAACCCACCAGACAGTCACAAAGATCTCAGATGACAAATTCTGACACAATGGCCTGTCACAGGGTAGGTCCTCCACCATGAGAGTTATTACGATAGAGCAGAGGGAGGAGAAGGAAAGGGAGAGAGGGTCCGGGGAGAGAGGTGCACATCAGTTTGGTGGAAAAGGTGGTGGACACCCCGGCCAGCTCGCCTGGAACTGTGAGACTGGAGCGCATGCGGTACACGAGGCAGGCAGCCCGGCGGGGACCCACATGGGACCGTGAAGATGGGATGCTATTGGGAACGGCGCGCGTCTGTAATGTGCTGGAGCCGGAGTCACTGTAACTCAGTGCTGTGCTGAATGAAGTGGAAGAAATGCTATTAAATCCGTGCTTCCATGAGGTAATAATATTCCCAGCGAGCCCACGCCTACAGAAATACACCCAGCAAGCAGGCTTTCCAGGAGCCCCCTCTAAGTTATAACAAGCTGCCTAACTCCCGCTGCCAGGATGCAGAGAAAAAATGAAAACCTGTTACCAGCTACATTATAAACTTAGTGACCTGCTTCACCTCCCTGGGTTTAGTGACGAGCTTGGCTGCCTTTGGGGCACGAAGAAAGAAACATAAGGCCAGGATTAAGTTTCCTGGCTTTTGAAGGCAACAAGAGTCAAAAATGCTTTCAGCTGGCAATTCTCTCTGTTATTCAGTCAGCTTTGATGGATTTATTTTCTTTGCCCTACTTCATAGAGGTTACTGTGGCCAATTACCGCAAAGATGATCGCCGGGGAGTTTTTGCGTGGACACTAGGTGGCGCTGTCTTCCCAGCTGTTTCCGTTCTCTTTTCAAAAGTGCAGACTGGTTTTATTAAACACCCCCTTAGAGCTTTCTAACTTGCAATAAGAGTGAGGAATTCAATGGTCAGAAAGGCACTTACTTACTTTCTCCAATCTGTGGGTCTCTGAGCCCCGAGAGAGTGGTAGAATCCTTTATACACTTCACACTCTCACAATTTTATTTCTCTCTGTGGCAAGTGAAGCAATTAGAAAGAAGTACCGTATTCAGATATTCATAGTCAGCGAACGGCAGTCTTATTCACTTTAGAACTCATGCATTTTGACTCATTTTACAAGCCTTTTCTTGCTGCAAATTACAAATGGCTTTTCAATTTTCTTTTTAATTCTGTAACAGTATTCTCCACTTGAGGACGTTTCTAATTCTATTTAAACACCAGGATCTCTTATACAGATTGGAATCTAATATCTTGGCCGGGAGACGGTTCTTGCAGCTCTGGAAGCATTTTTCTCTGGGATTTATGGAGACAGCAGCAGTTGGGGAGGGGCTGGGGTATCCCACCAAGAAGAGAAGTGCCAAGCTAAGGACCTTTGCAAAAGTCACACAGTCAAAGACAGGGCCCCAGTTTCCTGATTTTTGATGCAATGCTTTCTTTATGACACTCCCCTGTCTCCTTGAGTCCCAAGATTGACACATTCTTGGATTGGCAATATACCTTACTTGTTGTTTGAACATTGTTGCTGGGATATCTGTAATTCTAAATAGAGACACAGTGGCTTCTAGGCAGCATGTGTACATTTGAGAGAAAAGCAATATTCTAACTTCTGGCAAAACGTCAAGCATCAAGAATATCCCTTACCAGAGCTGACTTTATAAGAGTGTCGCTAGGGGACCAGCAAGCTGCCTCATTCCAAACATCTGCCATGGACCTTCCCAGGGCCAGGGAGCTGGGTGGCACTGTCCCAGGCTTTTCTCTGAAGTGCTCCCAATTCTCTCTCTCTCTCTCTCTCTCTCTCTCTCTCTCTCTCTCTCTCTCTGGAGAATCTTGCCTCCCAGAGCAAAATTATCAGAGCATGAGCTTATACTACCAGCTTCTGACCACAATATCTTTATACTATGAGAGGGAAAAGGAAAATGCTCTTAAATTTAAAATCTGTTTTCCTTGGTATTTACAGATCTTCTGTGTGTATGTATGTCATGTCTGACTCTTTGCAACCTCATGGACTGTAGTCTGCTAGGCTCCTCCATCCATGGAATTTTCCAGTCTAGAATACTGGAATGGGCTGCCATTTCCTTCTCCAGGGGATCATCCTGACCCAGGGATCAAACTCACGTCTCTTGTATCTCCTGCATTGGCAAGTGGATTCTTTTCCACTGTACCACCTGGGAAGCCACAAAGATTTTTGTAAACCTAATCAACTTTAGATTGGTCTATATTTTGCATGGTCTCTAGTCTTAGTTACTAAAGGATTAACATGATTTTTAAGGAAAGAGCCCACTCTGGTCTCTCATATTATTCTCCCCAATTTCATGCAGAAACAGGAAGGCTGCACAGTCTTCTGTATCAAAAAAGCGACCTGGTTCCATCAGTTTGGGTTTTTCTGCCTTATGAGAAAAACTCAGTTTCAATTACAGGTAAAATTTCAATATTTCAGGAGCTTTTCTTTCCCTTTATTTTCATTAATGAAGTATCAAAGTCTTATTTAATACCACTAGGTACCAATTTTAAATCAATTAACATTGAAATTTGAAGAGTTCTGGGAGGAGAGAGATTGAGGAAGTAAGTTACCCATTTTCCAGAAATATGAAATAAAGTGAATGTGAGTCTTTATGTATTTATTCACAGTATATGTATGGAACACTTCTTTTATTATGTATGGAACATTTATAATATTATACTTGTTTTACATAAAGAACTGATTTGTCACATTGATATATGGCATAAATCAACACAATATTATAAAGTAATTATCCTCCAATTAAAAAGAAATAAATTAAATAATAGCCAATGAAGCAACAGACAAACAATTAATCTCAAAAATATACAAACAACTCCTGCAGCTCCATTCTAGAAAAATAAACAACCCAATTAAAAAGTGGGCCAAAGAACTTAACAGACACTTCTCCAAAGAAGATATAAAAATGGCTAACAAACACATGAAAAGATGCTCAACATCACTCATTATCAGAGAAATGCAAATCAAAACCACAATGAGGTACCACTTTACACCAGTCAGAATGGCTGCCATCCAAAAGTCTACAAGCAATAAATGCTGGAGAGGATGTGGAAAAAAGGGAACCCTCTTACACTGTTGGTGGGAATGCAAACTAGTACAGCCACTAGTATGGAGGTTCCTTAAAAAGCTGCAAATAGACCTGCCATATGACCCAGCAATCCCACTGCTGGGCATATACACCGAGGAAACCAGAATTGAAAGAGCCACGTGTACCCCAATGTTCATCGCTGCATTCTTTACAATAGCCAAGACATGGAAACAACCTAGATGCCCATCAACTGATGAATGGATAAGAAAGCAGTGGTACATATACACAATGGAATATTACTCAGCATTAAAAAAAAAATTCATTTGAAGCAATTCTACTCAGATGGACGAAACTGGAGCCCATTATCCAGAGTGAAGTAAGCCAGAAGCAAAAACAACAATACAGTATATTAATGCATATATATGGAATTTAGAAAGACAGTAACGAGAACCCAACATGGGAGACAACAAAAGGAACGCAGATGTATAGAATAGACTCGTGGACTTTGTGGATGAGGGTAAGGGTGGGATGATATGGGAGAAGAGCATTGAAGCATGTTAATTGTCATGTGTCTAATCAATCGCCAGCCCAGGATTGATGCTCGGGACTGGTGCAGCGAGATTTCCCGGGGGGGAGGGAGGAGGGAGGGGGGTTCCGGAGGGGAAGCATATGTAAACCCATGGTGATATCATGACAATGTATGGCAAAAACAATAAAAAAAAGAAATAAATTTATTAATAGAAAAAGAAATGGAAAATAAGCACATAAAAAATGCTGGAAATCATGTCAATAAGAAAATGCAAATAAAAAACACACTGAGATACCTCTATAAAATCACTATAAGAATGGCTAAAATCAGATAGACTGACACTATTAAGTGTTGATAAGGAAGTGGAGAAGCTGGAAACTGCATACACTGCTGGTGGGAATATAAAATGGGGCAGTAACTCTTTTGGGGGGCAGAAAGAGTTTGGTAGCTTATTAAAAAGTTAAAGATCCACCTACTATATAACTCAGCAATTTCACCCCAAAGTGTCCACCAAAGAAAAATGAAAACATGTCCACACAAAGGTTTTTTATACTAGAGTTATTCATAACAGCCAGAAACTAGAAGAAAAAAAAAATCCAAACCGCAGTCAACTGGCAAATGGATTTTTTTTTAGTATGTGTGCTGCCGAAGCGAGCACTGGCAAATGGATTTACAAAATATGGTTATCCGTACAATGTAATACTGTTTAGCAGTTAAAAGGAGCAGTGCTGCTGCTGCTGCTGAGCCGCTTCAGTCGTGTCCGACTCTGTGCGACCCCACAGACGGCAGCCCACCAGGCTCCGCCGTCCCTGGGATTCTCCAGGCAGAACACTGGAGTGGGTTGCCATTGCCTTCTCCAAGGCAGGAAAGTGAAAAGTGAAAGTGAAGTCGCTTAGTCGTGTCCGACTCTTCATGACCCCATGGACTGCAGCCTACCAGGCTCCTACATCCATGGGATTCTCCAGGCAAGAGTACTGGAGTGGGGTGCCACTGGCTTCTCCAAACTACTGATAATATGCAAGATGAATAGTCCTCAAAAACAGTGTGCTAATTAAAAGAAGCCAGACAGGGAGGGAAAAAACAATACATTACATAACTCCATTTATATATATTGTCTAGAAAAGGCAAAACTATACTAATAGAAAGAAGATCGATGATTTCATGGGCTTGGGGCAGGGTGGAAGCATATGTTGACTGCAAACATCTAGTAGAGAACCTTTGGAGTAACGGAAATGTTTAAACTTGAATTGTGGCGATAGCTGTATAAATTCACTTAAATTTGTGTAATTATATACTAAAACATTCAGAAAACTAAGATCATGGCATCTGGTCCCATCACTTCATGGGAAATATATGGGGAAACAGTGGAAACACTGTCAGACTTTATTTTTCTGGGCTCCAAAATCACTGCAGATGGTGATTGCAGCCATGAAATTAAAAGACATTTACTCCTTGGAAGGAAAGTTATGACCAATCTAGACAGAATATTAAAAAGCAGGGACATTACTTTGCCAACAAAGGTCTATCTAGCCAAGGCTATGGTTTTTCCAGTAGTTATGTATGTATGTGAGAGTTGGACAGTGAAGAAAGCTGAGCATCGAAGAATTGATGCTTTTGAACTGTGGCATTAGAGAAGACTCTTGAGAGTCCCTTGGACTGCAAGAAGATCCAACCAGTCCATCCTAAAGGAGATCAGTCCTGGTTATTCATTGGAAGGACTGATGTTGAAGCTGAAGCTCCAATACTTTGGCTATCTCATGCAATGAGTTGACTCATTGGAAAAGACCCTGATGCTGGGAAGGATTGTGGGCAGGAGGAGAAGGGGACGACAGAGGATGAGATGGCTGGATGAAATCACTGACTCGATGGACATGAGTTTGGGTAAACTCCAGGAGTTGGTGATGGACAGGGAAGCCTGGCATACTGCGGTTCATGGGGTCACAAAGAGTCGAACACGGCTGAGTGACTGAGCTTAGCTTAGCTTATATACTAAACACACATAACACATGTCAAGGAATGAATTTTTTAATGTATAAGGTATACGTATCTTCAGCTTTCTTTGTTGTTTTTGTTTATTCCCTAAATCATGTCCGACTCTTGCAACTCCATGGGCTGTAGCCCACAAGGCTCCTCTGTCCATGGGATTTCCCAAGCAAGAATAGTGGAGTGTGTTGCCATTTCCTTCTCCAAGGGATCTTCCTAATGCAGAGGTCAAACCTGAGTCTCTTGTGTCTCCTGCATTAGCAGGTAGGTTCTTTACCACTGAGCTTCCAGGGAACACCTCAGCTTTCTTTAGGTATTTCCCAGTTGTTCTCCAAAATGATTGTACATTCCTACCTACAGCATACAAGATTTTCTGATGCTCTGTCCAGCATTTGATATTGTCAAACTGATTCTTATGTGACAGGGGCAAATTCATAGATCATTTTGGTTGTCTCTGTCCTATTTTGTGTAAGATGAAGATACTAGGCACATTCTGTTAGTTTGTATTTAAATTGTTCATAATTAGTACTATTCTTGATTATAAGTTTCTCTATTGTTTTTACACAGACAACACCTCCAGGCAGACATTAGTGGAAATGCAGACTAGTGGTATGTATTCTAGGATGTAGCTATAAAGCTATATGTGTATGCCTTGTAGAATCTACATCATTATATTTGCTTTTCCTGGGGATGATCAGACTGGTCATGATGTGGTGACAGAGTCAAGACTAAACGTGCCAAACGGGAAGATGCCAGTGTGCAGCTATTTTCATGATTGATTCATGGGCTGTCGTCTCTGTTCCCTTCTCTGCAGGCTAAAGCCAAACTATTTCAAGCCATGTCAACCTATTCTAGTGTGGAAAAATACGAAGGGGAGGGGAGCAACAATTTCATAGAATAACACCTTGCAAACTATTCTAACTAGAGTCCACAAAAATTTTCCATATTTAAGCAAAACTCACATTGCATTTCATTCCCCATTACAAACAATGGAAAATAAGTTCTGTCCAGATAATTAAAAGTACTCAACTGCCAGGGAGGGACTTTTTAGCTACTTTTAGTTGCCAACCCAGTGGTGATGACAATGGTGATGGCAATGAAGAATGTTCACCCATGAACCAAAGTATACAGCATGTAATCCAGGATGCATCTATGTGTGTGTGTGTGTGTGTGTGTTTGTGTGTGTGCACAGATGCACAGAATGGGACTGCTCTTTCTATTTGAAAACCACAGTGACCTTTCTTGCACAGATATGTTTTGAATAAAACTAAAATTCAGATAAGGACTGGTCATCCTCCCTATAATATATTCAATGGAAGGTGGCCCTGTGCGGGGTGTCTGTAAAGTGAAGAAGTCTCATTCACCCTAAGCTATTGGACAATCTCAGCACAAAGATGCTGGAGATGTGACTCATCAGCTCTTCTTAGCAATCTCTATTCCCAAGTGGAGCTAGTGGTAAAGAACACGCCAGCCAATGCAGGAAACATAAGAGATGTGTGTTCAATCCCTGGGTCAGGAAGATTCCCTGGAGGAGGGCATGGCAACCCACTCCAGTATTCCTGCCTAGAGAATCCAATGGACAGAGGAGCCTGGCGGGCTACGGTCCATACAGTCACAAAGAGTTGGACACAACTGAAATGACTTAGCGTGCACACTCCTCTAAACGTCCCTCTCCTTTGGTTTTGAAGTTATGTTATACAAGATCTAGGGAGAGAAGAACCAGAATTTGAAGAATGTTCAATACCAGTGATATCAGGAACTTAATTCCCAAATGGAAGCCTGGTGTGCTGCGGTGCAAGTGGTCGCAAAGAATGGGACACGACTCAGCAACTGAACAACAACAATCATATAAATGGAAACCCACTGAATGTCCACTGGACTCTCAACTCCTTGAAGTCAGTACACCTGCCTTCACCCCCATGCTCCTGTAGCACCTGGCCCAGGGTGGTGTACAGAGCAAGCAGTCCACAAATATCTGAAAAGGGTGAATGCTGCTTACCGGGCCTGTTGCTGCTTACAGGCTTGGTATGGGTCTGGATTCCTGTCCCTCCCTGAGCCACACAGGGCTTTTTGCTATAAATGAGCTGCCTCTCCCTGCTTGCTGTGAGCCAGGTTTTTGTCCATCTGCTGCCATTGTTTCCCCACGTTTCACAGCTATGTTGTATTGCACGTGGTTATTCTTCAGTGGGTCATTACAGCATCTGTCTGCCCACCTTGTGCATGCCCCGTCTCAGTTCACCAGACAGCAGCTGCTGGAGCATCCTGCTCCCCTTCATCATCTGCCCAGATCCAGCGCACTCAAGCCTGCTTGCAGAAATCATCGTTTCATTGCTTGGGGGTTGGCTACACTCCAGGACCTGGTTACTGGGATCCTTGCCTGCCATTTAATATTCCTTTAGGTAATTTTTTTTTTTCAACCAGATGTGTTGCCCACACGAAATTTCAGTTTCATGGATGTGTACAAGGATACAAACAATCATCACCACATAGATCTTTATTAGTAGTCATTTTTTCTAGTAGGAAGTAATCCTGGAAGCCACATTAATAATCAGAGAAGAAAGGTCTCATTTTATAAAGACTAAACATTCAGAAACCCTAATCCTCATCCAGAATTAACCTTAAAAGAGGAGAGAGAGCACTCTCTCAAAGCCTATGCACTTTACTTGCCCCCCTTAAATAGAAGCTTCCTGACGGTTCATGGCCATTAAGACAAAACCTGCTTATATTCAATGTACAGTTTACAACACGATAAGCCAGAAGTTTGTATGTTAAGTTGAGTGTTTGGAACTCAGGCTCCTGTTCCCTTTGACAACTTTCAGAAAACTGAAAGCAGTAAAATTCGGGTTGTAGCCAAGCTGATACAGCTTCCCAGGTGGCTCAGTGGTAAACCATCTGCCTGCCAATGCAGGAGACAGCGGGTTTAATCCCTGGGTCAAGAAGATCCCCTAGAGAAGGAGACGGCCTGGAGAATCCCATGGAGGAGCCTGGCCGGCTACAGACATGAGTTGCATAGAGTCAGACACAACTGAGCAACTAGCACACGTTTTCATACTGTTGCAACGGGGAAAAGAATCCAGGGCGAACTGAATTTGACTTGTACAAAAGTGACTGGGTGTTTTCAAGGGAGAATCAGGGAGGAGTGGGGGGGTGAGCAGGGCCTCAGCGAGTCAGAGAAATGAAAAGTACAAAAAGCAGGAAGAGGGGTTTGGTCTGAGCCCATCTGGGTTTGCTCACTGGTGCTTATCAAAGTCAGGCTCCTACTTCTCCCACGGGGGTTGGGGGGCAGGGGCCCCATCTTCAGATGTTGGCTGAACAAACAGTAGATTCTTTGGGGAGTCTTGAGTTTTCTCAAGCAGATACCTTCCTGGAGGCTAGTGTCAGCCTAGGGATCAGCCTTAAGCTTAGAAACGATTGGTGTTTGTACAAGTTTTTATAAGCCAAGGTCCAATCTAGTCAGAAAGAGGGCACAGAGGAGACTGGCCAGGGTTTGGTCAGGGGGAAAACCTTTGTCATATCTCAACAATCCCCACAGTTCTCCATGAGAGAGGTTCTACTATTTCCATTTTGTAGATAAAGATTCAAGACCAAAACGGTGATGTCCTTGTTGTTGTTGGTTGGTCGCTAAGTCATGTCTGACTCTTTGTGACCCCATGGACTGCAGCACGCCAGGATTCCCTGTCCTCCACTATCTCCCAGAGTTTGCTCAAACTCATGTTCACTGAGGCAGTGATGCCATCCAACCACCTCATCCTCTGTCATCCCCTTCTCCTCCCGCCTTCAATCTTCCCCAGCATCAGGGTCTTTTCCAATGAGTCAGCTCTTCGTATCAGGTGGCCAAAGTACTGGGGCTTCAGGTTCAGCATCAGTCTTTCCAGTGAATATCCAGGGTTGATCTCCTTTAGGGTTGACTGGTTTGATCTCCATGCTGTCCAAGGGACTCCCAAGAGTCATCTCCAGTACTGCAATTCAAAAGCATCAGTTCTTTGGTGCTCAGCCTCCTTTATGATCAAGCCCTCACATCTGTACATGACTACTGGATGACATGCCCAAGATCGAGTAGGCCTTCTGTGGCAGAGGTGGGGCTGGAAAGCAGATCATTTAATCTCTGCTTGGTGGTAAGCATTGGCTACCAAGATCACAGGCATCAGGATGGAAGGTCAACAAAAACGATCCCGAGGCCTGACTCAAGGCAAATGAAAAATGCAGAGCGACCCATTTCCTTTCTTATATAGCTTAACCAGTTAAATAAACCAGAGCTAATGGGAATATATGGAAGGGAATGAGCAGGTTGCGTCTGATCTGGAGTTCAAAGCCTCCTTTGACCTGTTTGAATAAGGTGACAATAAATTAGCTTCCAAAATCAAGCACAGGGAGAAAACAGGATTTCTCATTATGCCACTTTAAGCAGTTTCAGAGAATATGCTTTCCAATTCTACATTTGACTTCTTCAAAAATATTATGACAACTGGCATCACATTTAGGAACCCAGACACCCCCTCCTTTCTTCACTACTTTCCAAAATTTTCATGTGTTTTCTCCTTCTGCTGTCACCATCTTCAAGAGGCATTTCTGCCAAGCCCAGTCCCTTTTCATCTCTGTACATAACGTCCTGTCCCTCAGTCTGCATAGTCATTTCAATCCAAGAGGAAAAAACTGGGCTATATAAATAAATCTTTATTACTGTCACAGCGTTGTTAAAGAATTTCCCAGTTTGAGCTGCTCGTTGTCGTTTGAAACCACCACCTTTCCAGTGCTGAGAGGATCCTGCTAGGCGTTTTAAATTAGGGAAGACAGTTTTATTGTCAAGGCAGGTCAATCAAATTATAATTGGCTCTAATTTGCACTCCCACCAGCTGTTAAATTCTTCACCTGCAGCACTCAAAATGGTGTGAAATTCTTGCTGGTTTTGTGAGAGCTTCAAAGAGAATCACTCATGATCTGATTCCTAAAACCAGAGTGCCTGTTACTTTCCATCAGAAGCCGGGAGAATGCACCCCTGGCTCAAACTATGGGGAAGCTGGGCTTGGGCTGAAGTGGGCTGAGCCTGACAAGGGTGGACAAACACATCTTCTGCGCACAATCATCCTTAACAAGCCACGATTTTTGCCGAAGCAGAGCAGCCCCCGGGATGGGGAGGGAGGGCAGCTTTCTTTTGTTATGGCCATAATACCCTTGAGTTGTATCTTCTGTTTCGTTGTGAACTGAACTTGCAACTCTCAGGAAAGTCATAAATTCAGCACTAAGAATGGAGCATCAGACGAGGACAGAGTTTTAGGGTAGGACATAGCCACGCTGGCTGTGTATTGAGGATCCATTACGCTTTCAGATACCCAGCATTACAGACTGTCTGGTACTGCCTCAGACAGTTCAGGACTCTGGGTAATTAAAACATATACTGAAAACTCCTCTCTGCCAGGGCCCACAAACACACATGCACATAAAACACAAGTGTGTGCACACATACACATGCATGCACACACACAACACGCACACACGCGCGCACACACACACACGCATGCACAGACAGCTCCAGGAAAGAGTGAAAAGCAACAACTAGTTAGCACATGACGATGAAGTACCATCTTGCTGTTACTTCCAGAGCCATAGCTTCCTACTTTTCCATAATTATGCTGAAGGTAGTTTTGTGCAAATTAGTAGATTCTGTGATGTCAGCCAGAGTTTGGAAAGGTCAGATTTGGAAACAACATCACAAAAATAATAAAAGTAAGCTTAATTTTGGGTGAATAAAGGAAACTCTTTAATTTAAGTGACTGAATTGGAGTTGCCATAATCTTGCTAATTTGCCCAGTGGACAGTCCTCTGCCATCTCAAAGTGAGGGTCTTCAGGAATGACTGTGAGGAGAAAATGTTGGGAATTAATGAAGGTTCTCTGAAGAAATAGTTTTGGATTTAGAGTGTATTTAAGCAAATACAAGACAAGCTTCTGAAAAATAAAAGGAAATACTGTAATGGAAATAATTTCAGAGAGAATCGCTTCAAGGTCTGAGGAAATAAGATGGGAACACAAATTTATATGAGGATAGTCATTACAATAGTATTTAACAGAGCAAAACATAGAAGCAATCTAATTCCTAAAAACAAAGAATCAGTTAAATCATCTAAAGCACATCCATAAAATAGAATATCATGCAGCAGGGACTTCCCAGGAGGTCCAGTGGGAAGACTCTGAGGTCCCAATGCTGGGGGCCCAGGTTCAATCCCTGACCAGGGAACTAGAGCCCACAAGCGACAACTGAGACCCAGTGCAGCCAAAGAAAGAAAGAACATCATGCAGAATTTAAATGGTTTTTACAAAGAATTCATATGATATAAGGAAATACGTTTGTTAAATACGAAATAGGATAGAGACTATTCACAGCACAATCTCACTATGTATGCATTAAATACACACAGTACAAACTCTACAAAATATTAAAGACTGGATATCTCCAAGTGGTTAGTTTACAGGCAATTTTATTTTTTCTTTATGTTTTTCTCTACTTTCCAAATTTAACAGAATTTTCTAAATCTTTATAAACAAACAAACAATAAAGTTAATAAATAATTGCAACCAGTATGAGTTTGGGATGCAATGGTCAAATGCAAAAAGTGTCACATATTTTTATTTTCCTAAATCAAATCAAATCCAGTGGCTCAGGGCAGGCAAGATGCCCAATAGGGACCATTATTGGGGCTCCTTGTCCATCAGTGGAACTAGGAGTTGAAGTGGGTACAGAAAATTGAGGAAGCAATCAGAACTTGACACTCAGTCTGCCATCTTTACCAGCATCCTTTTGGCATCCAGACAGGGTTGTGCAGCAGGTACTGGTGCTCTCAGGGGGCCTGGAGAAGCCTGCCCTTGGTCCCCTCCATCTCCACCCTACTCCTGGCCTCATCACTGAAGGGCTGTAGTCCCTCCCACCCCATAGAAGGGCATAGCTTATGAGTAGAGCCCAGTGTTCCATAAATTATGAACCCCTCCTGCCCCCCAAAAAGAAGCACGCTTCTTTTTTTTTTTATTGTTTTTGCCATACAATGTCATGATATCACCATGGGTTTACATATGCTTCCCCTCCAGAACCCCCCTCTCCTCCCTCCCCCCCGGGGAAATCTCACTGCACCAGCCCCGAACATCAATCCTGGGCTGGCGATTGATTAGACATATGATAATTAACTTGTTTCAATGCCCTTCTCCCATATCATCCCACCCTTACCCTCATCCACAAAGTCCACGAGTCTATTCTATACATCTGCGTTCCTTTTGCTGTCTCGCATGTTGGGTTCTTGTTACCATCTTTCTAAATTCCATATATATGTGTTAATATACTGTATTGTTGTTTTTGCTTCTGGCTTACTTCACTCTGGATAATGGGCTCCAGTTTCGTCCATCTGAGTAGAATTGCTTCAAATGAATTTTTTTTTAATGCTGAGTTGAAGCACGCTTCTTAATCGCTAAGAATCTGCACCACTCCATGGGACACTCAGAAAGAAGCCAAAAAAAAAATCACATATTTATAATGCTTTATAATATACAAATATTTTCACATGGCTATTTAATTAGTTCTTATAACAACTCAGTGAAATACTTAAATTACCTCATGATGAGAACTATTAGTAGATGATGTATTATTAAGTCAAAATGCACATTCATCTTTAAGAGTGGTTCTCAAGCCAGGTTCAAAAATGGCATCATCTTTGTTCTCCCTGGCTTACCTCTAAGAGTTTTGCTTTTTGCGTTTGCATTTCGACGCTTATCAGAAAAATTAACACAGGTAAATTCTAGATCGTGTGAACAAACAACCTATCATCAAGTATAGTCAAGAGACTTTGGAATCTCACTGGCATTGAGTAAATTCTTCCTGATATTCATGAACTAATGTGAAAAGAATTGAGGTGCCCTTGGTAAGCATATAATGTGCTTTGTGCCACAAGAAGAACAAACATGCAAATAATATTTGTTTAGAGTGTCGCTAGAGAAAAGGAGAAAACTGAGTCATCACTCAGTACCCAGTAGTAAATGCTCACCAAATACACAAACGTTACAGTTGTAGTACTCACAGTTATTTCACACACACACACACACACACACACACAAAATCACTAACCACATGAATGCCAAGATGATATTCTAAATTTCATTTTTGGAAAAGTATTTTTGAAGGGTATATAATTTGAGTTATTCTATTTGCTCCATATTTCTGTAAGGGTTGTAAGTGTTAAAAAGTTAATTGTGTGCATTTTAAAATTACTTTAGTATATACTTATTTCGTATTTATTACACAACTTTTATAGGACTTCCCTAGTGGCTCAGACAGTAAAGAATCCTCCTGTGATACAGGAGACCGAGGTTCAATCCCTGGGTCAGGAAGATTCCCTGGAGAAGGGAATGGCTACCCACTCCAGTATTCTTGCCTGGAGAATCCCATGAACAGAGGAAACTGCCAGACTACAGTTCATGGGGTCGCAAAGAGTCAGACACTTTCATATTAAAAATTATTTTATTGTAATACCACTTAGGTAAACACTGGGAATCAACAAGTTTGAAAACATTGTCTTTTGAAATAGAAATGTTTCTCAAACTTTTCTATCATTTTTCAAATTCTTCTTAAAATAAACAATCCTTTTGCTCACAAACCATCAGCAGATGATTTTATCCTCTTTCTAGTGCTGACAGAGGGAAACCAATAAAAGGAGAGCTAAGAGAGAGAGCACCGAATCCATAACCAAGTGCCCACGACATTCTGAGGAAGCCGAATCCATGGTCAGCTGGTAAGTTAAATAACCACAACTAAAATCCAATGTCGAGACAGCAGAAGTGGAAGCGAGAAAAGCACTGTCCAGGGGCCTGGCTCTGAACCTGGTGCGCCTTGTGATCTCCTCCATGACTCTGAGTAAGTTCTTATTATTGCCCCGCCATTGCAGGGAGCGGAAGTGGGGGGGTTGCTTCGTTTTGTTTTGGTTTTTGCCAGCTACCAAATGGGAGCCAAGAATATTGCCTTATAAAGTGCTTGGTGAAGCACAAATATCCAGCATTGTCAAGAGTGAAAATGTCTAAAACTGTTCGTGTAGCATGCCCTGCCATTTTCTTTCTTTTTAGTTTAGCTCTGATCACTTTGCTGCACTTATTTGAAACAGGTGGAATAGAATAAATAGTATTCCAGCTAGGGGTGGGTTAGATTTCCAGTTAAAATGACTAGCATTTCAGGACACCGAGTAATGTCTTCTCTTTTTGCCCAGGATGGGACGTAGGATGGAAGGGTATGTCGGTTTATCTCAGTTTGAGAGAAAATTTCAAAAAGAAGAAAGGAGATACAAAAAAAAAGCAATGACTCTGAGTGACTTTCATCAGCCAAGAACTTAAGATTTTATTTTGGTTTAATAAAAATTGTGCATGCTATTAAAATTACTCTGTGGACTGCGTCCTCTTTGCTTTTTGTTTAGAAACAAATAAAAATAGCTGAATTATTAATGTGAAGTAAATTGGTTACTAAGCATTTAGTCACTTTTTAATTCACACATACATCTGTATTAACATCATAATGGTGCTTTACTACATATTATACCATACTTGTAATGGCATCTAAGGAACTATTTAAAGGATAACGTGTCTAGCAGAGACATATTTGAAAGTGGATGGTGTTGCTGGGTACAAGAATAAAATTTTTAATTCACCTGTGAGGTTAGAGGGCAGAGTCCCCAGAAATGTCCCTACTTCTGATGTTGACTGCAGGGTTGAGAGGTTTCTAAGACCACACTCAGGCTCAATAACTCACTAGAAGAATGTACTAGGAGCCGTAATAATTGTGGTTATTGTTTACTGCAGTGAAACAACAAAGGATACAGATTAAAATTCATCAAAGGAAGAGATACATGGAGCTTCTGGAGGTTTCTAAACATGGAGCTTTCAGTTGTCCTGTCACCAAGGAGTCGTGAACAGTTTCAATCTTCCTGACAATGATCTGTGACAACACACAGGGAATTTGGCCAGCCAGGGAAGTTCATCCAAGCCTTGATATCCAGAGTTTTTACTGTGGAGACGTGATTGACTGCACACAGGGGTGCAGACCTCTCCAGAGGTAGAGCAGATACCGTGCAGCCCAAAGCCCCATCATTAAGTCACACTGTTAGACTATCTGCTCATGCCCAATCTAGTGCGTGCTCAGTTGTGTCTGACTCCTTGTGATCCCATGGACTGTAGCCCACCAGGTTCCTCTGTTCAGGGGATTTCCCAGGCAAGAATATTGGGGTGGGTTGCCATTTCCCCCTGTGCACCCAGGTAAACAAAGACACTTTTTCTAGACAGCACCTCCCAGAAGATGCGGGCAAAGCAGACCTACCCTTGGGTGAGTTAAATACACAGTCTACCCCTGACATTTGGCCAAGGTGCTCTTAAGCCAAATGAGCATATCTGTCTGAACACCTACGTTTAGTAAAGCCTTTATGATGGATACGGTAATAGGATCAGTATGAACATACCTAACATTTGGAGGAACTAGTGTAGGCATAGATTTTAAAAATTAATTCATCCTATAAAATCATAACATACATTTTAATATATTTATACTAAATTTGTTACTTGTTTCATCCCTTGATCTGCTATTTGCACATCATGATAGACTTGTATTAATATAAAACTATTTAGCATAGCAATTGTCTAATGGTTAGCTACAGCCAGTTCTTTAGATCAGTCATTTTCCATTTATATCCTGAAGAGGATTTAACTCAACCTCCCAAGATGTTTGATTAGGGGCATGCTACCATTCTGATCATTTATTAACCTTCAGTCTAGTTTATCATCATATTGTACAACCAAAATGTCTGCGAGAGTGATGCCACTCGGGTTTATATACTTCCATTCAATTCTGTGAGAGAAGGCAATGGCACCCCACTCCAGTACTCTTGCCTGGAAAACCCCATGGACGGAGGAGCCTGGTGGGCTGCAGTCCATGGGGTTGCTAGGAGTTGGACACGACTGAGCGACTTCATTTTCACACATTGGAGAAGGAAATGGCAACCCACTTCAGTGTTCTTGCCTGGAGAATCTCAGGGACCGGGGAGCCTGGTGGGCTGCCATCTATGGGGTCGCACAGAGTCGGACACGACTGAAGCAACTTAGCAGCAGCAGCAGCAGCGTTCAATTCTGTGAGGTTCCAAGAGCAGCAGTGGTCTTGGCAAACACATAGCTTCACTATTCTGGGAGCTGGTTCGGATAAGCTTAGAGATAATATTCTCTTGCCCTGAGGCTCTTTCAGGTCACCAGAATAACATACAGGAGTTATCTCATGGTATAACCCATTTATTCATCCCTTTATCCTCAACTACCACTTTCCCTTCTCTTTATTTGTCATTTATTTTTACCTAAACTCTCCACCCCTAGAAGTCATGTTCAGGTAAAGGAAATGCAATCCTTTCACATTAAATAACCACTTCACATGCCAATTTTAATCCAAATTCTCACAATTGCATTAACCATTGCATCTCCATGTCCTCCCAATCTAACTGTACATCTTATGAGGAACTTCCCAACAGATTTTCGAATCACAGTGCATTGGAATTCCATGTCAAGAAACCCCAAAACATCCTCTTCTCCTTCAACCCCACTGGCCATTTACTCATACTCGTGCATGCGGCTTTGGGTCCCCAGGTGGGGGATTGAGCCAAAAGATCCTGGCCCCCTCTATCAGTTTCCACCTTGATTAATATGCCAGCCAACTATCCATGGTGATTTCCCATCAGGTTTCTCATTGCCATCTTTTCCTCTCAGCTTATCAAACTCTTCCACATAGGGTTAGAGATTTGTTTAGGACCCTTTAAATAGGGTGATTTAGGAATCACCAGGGGGCTTCCACTGGTCCACACAACCTCCAACAGTGCTGCATTAAGACCTTTGTTTCATCTTATTAATGTCTGCATTACTCATCCCATTTCTCAACAATCACTCAGTGGGGTCAACTCCCTTGACTGTCCCCCTTTTCTTTCCCCAGTTTCTTATGAATCGTTTCAATTTCTTAACATCTATAAAAAATCCGTAAGGGAATCTGAGACAACAAATCTGGCAGGGCTTCTCAAACTGTTGATCAGTATCAAAGCAGCAATGTTACATGGGGTGTCCATGCCAAAGGGGTGCCTTTAATCACAGCATTTACTATGCCTTGGGTAAGGGGTATACACATCAGATGAATAGCCCAATAATCCCAGCATGACTTGCATGCTAAGCATCTCAGCTGTTTCATCTGGGATGTTCCACTTCACATTTAAAGGGAGAGTTGGGCAGTTTTTCCTTCTCAGGATAAATTCACTTTGGAGCTGCTTTTATCCAGTCCACCAGGCTAGCTGTCCTTTTGGAAACAACTTGCTGTGGATCTGGATCACCTATAGACATCTGCAATTGTTCAACAGTGAGCTGGGTCCTGTATTAACCCAAACATGCTCTTGTACTCTGCAGCATCCAAAACCAAAGATACCACCTCTAAGTCAGTCACTCACAATGCATTTTAGTCCTCAGGAAGCTGAAAATATCAATGCAAAAAGGAAACAACTCTTTCACATCATACCCTGTGGTTTCACTAGTTCCTTAGTTTTGCCCTTTCCCCACCTAGACCAGAGGTCCTAGAAGTCCTACCTGCTGTCCCCACATAATTATCCCTCTGGGAGCAGCCCTGAGGCTGGCAGTCACAGCTCAGACTGGCTGGTATCTAAGCTGGGCTCACAGTCAGAATCTGCCCCAACACTCTCTGTTTTCATTTTAGCTCTTGTGAGCAATAATAGCCAAGGTATTATATATTTAGCTTATTTCTTATTGTTTACATTTCCTCATGTATCCAGTGAGCTAACTCCTGGGGAGAGGGATTCATCTCCAGATTCCACTGGTAACTTTTACATCTAGTAATTGATCCCAGCACAAACATTAGGGAACCACTGACCAAAACCACCCACCTTAGCCAGGCAAGAGAACCACTTGCCTGAGCCGTCTCACCACAGGGAGTCCCCGTAAAGAAGTTTTAGAGGTTGCTGCCATGAAAACTAACCCGGAGAATTCAGGAGGAGCCAAAGGAGGAGAGAGGAGATGATTTGTCCTGCCAGTCTCCCCAAAAGTCTCACGCTGGGACCCATCTTGGCTCAGAGATGCACCTGCCACCAGGAAGGACCCTAGTCTGCTAGAGGCCAGGCGAGATGACTGGCCAGAGACGCCCCTGGAAACTAGCCTCATTACCATAAAACCTGAGACTGGGAGCCACGTGGCAGAGCAATCCTCCTGGGTTCCCCTTACCCTGCTCCCCCACTTCCCCATACAGTCTTTCGCTTTGTCAGTAATCTATGTTTCCTCAGATAATTCATTTCAGAACATTAGACAAGAGCCCACTCTTGGGCCCTAGAAGGCATCCCTCTTCCTATAACACAAGTGCAGGTCCAAACAGTGGGTGAAGAGAACATCATGCAGGAATCAAAGACTCATCCCAGGCCTCTCATCTTTTCTTTCCCCAAACCACACATTTCAGTGAGTGAGGCTCATTCTTGGTGTCAGCTACTAATTGGCACCTGTCATTGGCACTTGCCATCTACCTCTACAAGGATTAAATCATATGCTGCTGCAGCTGCTGGTTTTCAACACCCTCTGAAAGGATTTCAGGGTGGAGAGCAGAAGTGAGGCACTCTGTGCTAGGGAGTGGGAGGCACAGACGGCCAGAACAGATCTTCAGATAGTTAATTTCAGGAGATTTTATGAACCCAATTCTTGTATCTCCTCATATCTCAAAAAGCACTAAATCCTTCATAGCGATAACTGTTCCTCGTGACTAGCAGAAAGCTTCTGCAAAAATAATATATATGTTTGATTGAATGTATTCCCCTTCACAAAAATCACATATATGCTCACCTTCCCCCTTGGCCTTTTGGAGCAGTTTTTTAGAGCTCTCTGAGGTGCTGTATTCCAGGCTACAGTCCTCATTTTGTCCCCAAATAAGATTTAATTTACAACTCTTAAATTGTGCATTTTTTAAGCCAACATAGGGAATCACACTTCTGACGCCAACTGTAAAGCCTACCCCCATTTCTGACACCAGCTGCAAGTTATGGGTTCCCAAGATTACCCTCCATTTTGATAAACCTCTTTGGGTAAGGTTAAATTATGAATAACATACTAAAAGATAACTAGGCTTTGCAGGGGCCAACACCCAGACCTACAGCCTCATGCAGTTTGTGCCACATCTACAGCCAGCCATGGCCAACCCTGCCATGTGCACAGACATGGCCCTATACAGAAAACTCCTGGGTCCCAACTGAGTTATGTGTCTACAGAGTCCCACAGCCCGCAGTAAACTTCAGAGCTCTGAGCGCTGGGGAGAAAGAATCTGGTCAGGATTCTTGCTTTCTCAGAATTAATCTGGAGCTTATTTGACAGCATGGTGACATCACTGCCATCACGGCCCTGGGGCAAGTCCATCTATGGAGAGAAATTTCCTAATGAGAATTTCATCTCAGGCCTGGCATCTTTTTCATGGTAAATTCTAGACCCGACACAAATAGTGTCTGCTGGTTGGGTGATAAGCACGTGGTAAAAGAACGATGTTGTGAAAGCTTTGGGCATAGGAACAGCAAGATGAGCAAGAAGTTCACCATCACTAACTGAATAACTCTCAAAAAACTTAATTTCTGTTTTATCTTAATTAACAAACCATTCCTTCTGTCCTGGGGAGGGCAGCCCCATCCTCGGTAACTCTCCTGGTATTTTCATTTGCTACAACAGTTTTTTCCATATTTCCCTTG
Organism: Antilocapra americana; assembly: GCA_007570785.1. Classification (NCBI taxonomy): domain Eukaryota; kingdom Metazoa; phylum Chordata; class Mammalia; order Artiodactyla; family Antilocapridae; genus Antilocapra; species Antilocapra americana. The sequence goes on from ML662445.1 coordinate 29,592,426, forward strand.
TTCCCCTCCAAGTCCAGCCAGATAGCAGACTTAAATTTATGATTATATTTAAGACCCAAAGTTCAAAACACCTTAAAAGCATTTCCCTGTGCTGTGGATTTTCCGATCTCTTCATAAAGAGATTATTTACTCCAGTCCTTGTTAGTGACTCCTGTTGACCCAAACCACATTAAATTTACCAATAAATAAAAATGTCTTGGGAATCTCTAAAAGAGTGTTGTGATCTCCAAAATATATTTGATATTAACAAAAATTGGTATTTCTTGACTCAAAGAAGATTCCTAAATCAGATGTGTGCATACTATCTGTTTATGATATTCATATTAATAAATCATATTTGTTAAAATAGATTTAATAAATACTCTAAAAAAGGACTTTCTTTAGCTGCCCCCAGCCCCAGCATCTGTTTTCTCCCTCCTACAGCCCCAATTTCCATTAGGTTCTTGGAATTTCACCTCACTTCCACCCCTACAAGTGGAACCTATGACCTGGGTTAAGCTAGTCAGTTTATTTCATCTGTACAATTGAAATGAGCCTTAAGACTCTGGCTGACAACACTGCCAGTTTTCTGCTGGCCACAACCAAGGATATCTGAACCAAAGCCCTAGGAGCTGCAGGCAGTCGCCTAAGTACCACAAGGAGGTGGCACTAGTGGTAAAGAAACTGCCTGCTAATGCAGGAAACATAGATGCAGGTTTGATCCCTAGGTTGGGGAGATTCCCTGGAAGGAGGCATGGCAACCCTCTCCAGTATTATTGCCTGGGGAAGTCCAAGGACAGAGAAGCCTGGCAGGCTACAGTCCATGGGGTCACAAAGAGCCGGACACGACTGAAGTGACTCAGCACACACACACACACGTACCACAAGGAGAGCCAGCCTCAGAGTGAAAGGTGACATTACAGAACAGGAAAAAGCCGAAGGCAGCCAGTACTTCCATAATGTTGTTGAGCAGCTGGCCCAAACCTATACTGAAGCGAATCAACTTGCAGTATAATAGTCTAATTATTAATTAGTTGCACAGTCGTGTCCAACTCTTTGTGACCCCATGGACTGTAGTCTACCAGACTCCTCTGTCCATGGAATTTTCCAGGCAAGAACACTGGAGTGGGTTGCCATTTCTTTCTCCAATAATGGTCTAAAACTGTCTTTATTCTTGAAGCTCTTAGTACTCAAAGTATGATCCGTAATAGGCCAGCAGCAGCAGCAGCCTCACTTGGGAGTTTGTCAGAATCACAGAATCAGACCCACACTGTGGACCCTCCTGAATGCATCTGCATTTGAACAGAATCATCAGGTGATATCTACACTGGCATTTGAGCAGAGCTTGCCAAGCCTCTCTGGATCAGTTTTTCCTGTAATTTGCATCCTGAGTCAGATTACTACCACATCCCCATGCAATAGTCCACATGGATGTTATTACTCCTCTTTAGAGAAAAAGGGAAACTGGGTTCAGGGAGCCGACTCACTGGCCAAAGGTCACAGGAGGAGCACCTAGGTTCCAAGGCTCCCAGTAATTCCTTCTTCTGAGGCACTATCAGGCCTGATCAACAGTTTCCATGGGCCATGCAGCCAGAGTCTAGGGCTACCTGTTCACCAGCCTCACATTATTCTTTAAGAGACCACGAGTTTTAACGACATCCTTGTTCCCTTTGTTTGTAATCAGGGAAAACTCCTTAATCTAGGTAATTTATTTAATGAGTAGCTCCAAATACTGGCTCCCAACTACCAAGCAGTTTAATACAAAAATTACAGGCTAGCTTAATTGCATTTAACCAAGTAAGCTTGTGAACAATTTTCTCTCATTATTTCTCATTGAAGCATACACCCTTGGCACAGTTCTCTTTATTAATAAAAGCAAGGAGCAACGGTTAGAAAACCTTTATGTTCCTTGATGTCTTAAAATCCTGATCTACCTATTAAATCCAGCCAATGGGATAAAGGAAAAATACTATATATAATAGTTATTTCAGGCAAAGGCTTTCTCACATAAACTTCTCAACCGGTGGACTAAAACGGTATGAGATACTTTAAAATATACTTGGTAGATTGAGGAAACCCTTAATACAGTTTATGTGCACAATATTCCTTAACAAATGCTTATTGCATAAACAACTTTCATGTTGAAAGTACTTTATAGTTTGCAAGGCACTTTAACTCTTGAATTAATTCTGTTTTCATTTCATACTATTGATATATATCTTTGCAACAATCTTAGTGAGTAGTCGTTATCATTTTCATTTTAAAGAAATTGAAACTAAGGGTCAGAGAGGTTAAGAAACACTTACCCAGAGTTTAGATTCATTCATGATATCACAGCAATAGTGAAAGTCTCTCAGTCGTGCCCGACTCTTTGCAACCCCATGGACTATACAGTCCATGGAATTCTCCAGGCCAGAATACTGGAATGGGTAGCCTTTCCCTTCTCCAGAGGATCTTCCCAACCCAGGGATCAAACCCAGGTCTCCCACATGGCGGGTGGATTCTTTAAGAGCTAAGCCACATGGGAAGTCCAATATTACAGAAGTGGGATACAAATCCTTGTCCTATGACCACAGTTCTAAGTCCTTCTACTATCTTTTGCTGAATTCTTCTTTTAAAAATGCATCCCAGTGGGTCTGATACTCAAATTGTAGTTCACAAATAGAGCCTGTGGCACCATCTTGGGTGCACACACATCCACAGCCCAATTCACGAAAACCACTCTAGATACAAGTCTCACCTTATTACTTGGAGTACTTTGTATCACACTGGATAAACCACCATAGACCAAATAAGCTTCCACAATTCCATCTCTCTCAAATTCTATTGTTGCAAATCTGGCTCTTTTAGGCTAAGGAGATATTCTGGCCATAAAGAATTCCCACTGAGAGAGTTTGCTGTATGATGCAGGGAACTCAAAGCCAGGGATCTATGACAACCTAGAGGTATGGGAGGGGAAGGGAGGTGGGAGGGGGATACAGGAGGGAGGGGACATATGTATACCTATGGCTGACTCATGTTGGTGTATGGCAAAAACCATCAGAATATTGAAAAGTAATTACCCTACAATTAAAAATAGAATCCCCACTGAGCTACAAACATGGGGTTCTTTTGCTAAGTTTGTGTGGTCTTTAGCTAGGTTTCAGCTTATAGTCTGCTGAGGGTGAACAGTGTATAAAGAGGTTCTGACACCCCTGAACCCACTGCTTCTTGCCTCTGTGCCCAACCACAGCCACGAGCCACCCAACAAGTAGCTTTACTGCAGGCCATCAGGTGTGTGGGGGTGGAGGATGGAGCTGTAGGTAAAACTTGCCTACTGATCAGTTATACACCAACGCACTTCCTGGAGAATATAGCCCTATTGTCTATATGACAACTGTTCTGCTAATGGTCTGGTAGCTGGAGAAAACAGTGAATCTGGGCTTAGGGAACAAGAAGATGGACGAGAAAATTATGACAGATTTCACATCCCATCTGTTCTGCAAGCAAGTATATTCTTCATTCGCTTTTCCGCTGTAAGTTCTGCATCATCTGCAAATAACTGTGCAAAGTGGTATACTAAATGTGACCCCGCTACCCAGCACTCTCATCATCTCAGCAGAAACTAAATGCAATCTTAGGAATGATAAAGATCTGATTGGAAAACCGAAGGAGAAGTTGTCTCATCTCACAGTCGAAGGCTTTGGCTTTAGATAAGATCAGGGCTGAAAACAGTTTACCTAAAATGCCCACTTCTCACACAGAGGGGCCTCAAGACAGTGTTTGATGGACCCATTAGATCAGTTCTCTGCCCACTGCCTGTCCAAAAAAAGAAAGAGAAAGTGCTTGCTGTTTTGGGGAGGGCAAAATAAGTCAAATCAACAGTCCTGTAGTTAATTCATTAAAGAAAAACAAAAGATATTAAGATAGATGAAATTAAGAGAGAGAGAGGGATGTAACAGAAAGTCACTGACAACAGAATACTATGAAGCCTTGATGAAATGGCTGATTTTCGAGAAAATCCAAGGCATCAAAATTCCTTTGGGAAGAAGCAGAAAATCTAAATAAACAAACAATCAGTGAAGAAATGTGGTAGAGGGGAAGATAACTGTCAACAAATTATCTCCAAGAAGGGTATCAGACCCACAGAGTGTTCCCACCAGCAGTCAAGACACAGATAATTCCTAAGTTTGCACAAAATATTCATGGCATAAAAAAAAAAAAAATATGCTTGGTCTTCCCTAGTGGCTCAGTGGTGAAGAATTTGCCTGCCAATGCAGGAGACACAGCTTAATCCCTGATCCAGGAAGACCCCTCATGCCACCGAGCACCTGGGCCCACACACCACAACTAGAGATTAGCTCTTGCTCTCCACAACTAAAGAAAAGTCCAAGCAGTGATGAAGACCTAGCACAGTCAAAAGCAATACATAATTTTTTTAAGGCTTTCCAAATTCTATTACAGAGCTAGCCTAATTCTGATACGGAAATACCAAAATAAATAACACAAAAGCAAAAATTTACAGGCCTATCTCTTGAACAAGTGGCAGGGTCCTCATGTGTGTGTCCACACTGTACCATGTCCTTCCACCCCAGCCACACTCAAGAGTAGGAGGAGACCCACTCTTTACCTCCAGAGTTTAGAATTCAGCAGGTCAATGACAGAACCTAGATCCTCAACCTCATTTTCAAGATCTTAGCACATCTCACGACCAGATAGCAAGCTGTTTGTCAACAATCACATTACAAAAGTTTAAATAAGCACCCCTTACTAAGACCTCAGGGAATTTTTTCAAGATAAACTCAAGCAAGAGGGGACACTTGTGAAGAAGCCACGTGTAATTTGTGATTGGGAGAATATGTAATTATTCCTGGCACATGACACAGGTTGAGAAACTACTACTTTCTCAACAACGAAGACTTTTCTGAGAGCTTTGAGAAACATCCCTACCCTGATCTCAGAGGCCAGGAAAAATATCTCCCCCAAATGACATTCTCCTGCTTTCTGCAAATGTTAAACTTAAGAGTCGGGCAGTCTTTTTGCTCTTAAAACAACTGAACAAGGGACTTCCCCAGTAGTCCAGTGGTTAAGAATCCAACTGCCAATGCAGGGGCCACAGGTTCAATCCCTGGTCTGGGAAGATCCCACATGTTGTGGGGCAACTGAGCTGGTGCACAGCAACTACTGACCCGTGCACCCTAGAGACAGCGCTCCATAACAAGAGAAGCCGCTGCGGCAAGAAGCCTGCGCACCACAATGAAGACTGGCCCTCGCCTGCCGCAAATCTATTCACCATATTTGTGTTGAATGGCCCGCTGTGAGTCTACTGTACTCACTGCCTGACACACACACACCTGTCGTAATTTGATGTAAAACAAGCAGGAGAGCTGACAAGAGCATCTAATGACAATAGGGAAGTGGTGCTCACAAGGACAGAAGTTGAGGGCAGTGGCTTCTCAGGCTGGCAAGGCGAGATGATACCCAGATTCAATGAGGACAGCCTGAGACTATCGGCTGGGTATCCCTGAAAACATTTTCTCTGCCCTGATTCCCTTATCCATCAGGCGATTTGGTTTCCTAAGTAAACTTTCCTTGGGGAAAGACAGTGGGTGGCACAAGCCAGTTGTTTTTATTATCTGTTGCTGTGTAACAAATTATCCCAAAACACAGGGGCTCAAAAGCAGCTATTTTAATTTGATCACAATTGTGTGGGTCAGGAATTCAGACAAGGATAAGTGGACTAGTCCTTCTGCTCCGGGCGGCATTGGCTGGGATCAGCTGCTCCAGAGGCACAGAGTCAGTGGTCCAACTGGGCTGGAAGTTCCAGGATGTTCCAGACACATGCCTGGCACCTCATGGCCTCCTGGTGACCACATGGTTGACTGGGGCTTCCCTGCAGTGTGCTAGTCACTAGTCTAGGGGTCATCACACTTCTCACATAGATCCTGACTTCCAAGAGGCTGTATCCCAAGCAGGGAGCGTGAAAGCCACAGAACTCTTGGGCCCCAGCCTCAGAAATGCAGAGTCATTTCAGCCACATTCTGTTAGTCAAAGCAGGTCATAAGGCCATCCTGGATTCAAAAGGGGGAGAATAGTCTTCGTCCTTCAGTGGGATGGAGGGCAAAGAATTTGAAATCATCTGTAATCTACCACATCTTTTTCCTTATAAACTCCAGATAAACCAAGCATCAATGTACTAGGCCTACCAAGATGGCAGCAGAAATCTTTACCATCAGACCATCCTTTAGCATGAATAAATTCCTCATGTCTATAATGCATCACAGATAAACTCTACTTGACACATAGTGTATATTTATGAAATATGTCTGTACTTCAAATATTTTGGAAAATGAATCACATTTTAAATGCATCAACAGAATTGGCTAGTTAAACGAAATCTATTCTTCCACAGGGATTTCTTTGCTTGCTTATTTTCAAGACAGTTCCAACTCTGTTTATCTTTATTCATTAAAAAAATAAGCCATCCCACAAGAATGCTAAGTTGTTTCAGTTGTGTCCAACTCTTTTCAGCTTGTAACCCACCAGGCACCTCTGCCCATGGGATTCTCAAGGCAAGAATACTGGAGTGGGTTGTCCATGACCCGCTCCAGGGGATCTTCCTGATCCAGGGATGGAACTCGCATCTCCAGCACTGAAGATGAATTCTTTACTGCTGAGCCACTGGGGAAGCCCATCCCATAAACATGATACTGAATATATTTATAAATATTCTTTCAAAAAAGAGCTAATTTTATAAATTATAAGTACTTTCACATAAGTTCACAAAGAAGAAAAAGAATTACTATAGATGCACTAATATTTTGGCTGAGACCATGCCACAGTTTGGAATTTGCACATTTGTTTTTGGAAATATCTGAGAACTTGGTGACTTGTGAGGGGCCAAAACATCTTCTGAATCAAAGCCTTAAGCATTTGTTCAGCAGAATCATGGGTGACAGCGTTGAGAGAGGTTACTTTGGGAATGATGGTTAAGCACTGTCATTTAAATTTTGCTCTCTAGCTACATAACAGCTAAATGCCCAATTTGAAACTGCTGAGACTTGAAATCTAAGTAATACATAGTTAATTAACCTAGAAAGTATGAGAAAAGACTAGGGTTTCCAGGTCAATTTTAATTTTCTCAAAAGGATTAACCCAATTTTCCCCAGTAGCAGTGAGATTTATTTGTTTCAATAAATTTCTGTGGAAGTGAAATGGTGAGGAAATGCATGAGTAGATATATCACTCTCCCTTTTCCTCAATATGCTCTCAAGAAGCCCACAGACACACTGGAGAACTGATTTAACACACACAGCAGCAGCAGCGTGAGTGAGAAAGAGGAAACAGACTTCAAAAACTATATTTAGAGGACCATATCAGACGCCGAGATCCAGTTAGATGTGATGAGGAGGTGAAAAGAAAGACGCTCAGGGATTTTAAGCTTGGGTGACTGGGTCAGCGGTGCTGACACCAGCGAGTTCATAGTAGGAGTGAAGCTTCCAATGTCAAGTGGAAGAAAGAAGAATTCAGTGGGAATGGATAATACCTGCTGACAGCAGGGGAGCTCTCCAGCAGACAGTTGGTATATTTACGCCTGATGCTTGGGAGAGAGGTCAGAGTTAGAACATGTAGATTTAAGAATTGTCACTTCATGTGGTAGTGATGCCATAAAGGTAATTGCCCAGAGAGTATAAAGAGAGAGAATAGGTCAGGGACAGACCCCAGGGGGCACCAGCATTCACCTGACAGGTAGAGGAAGAACTCCTTAGAGGCAGGGAAAGAATAATCCGAAATATGCAGAGGGAGCTGCTGCAGGGTCCAAGGGACCAGAGTCCCCAAAAGAAGGTTATTATCGGCACAGTACACCTAGTAAACCCATCTGTGAAAAGGACTAAGAAATTTCTCTCATCATAATATAGACTGAGAAAACGCATGGTCCAAGCCGTTTGAAAGACCTAGCTTCACATCTTTCTGCCAATTAATTACCTCAATGACTTGAGGAAAGTCGTTAAACTTTTCGGTGCCTCAGATCGCTCATCTGAAAAATGAAGGTAATAGTCAAGCTCATTCTACCCCCCTCATAGGCTTATTTGAGTTCTATGAGAAAACGCCAGGTGATGCAGTGGTAAAAGAATCCACCGTTAATGCAGGAGATGCTAGAGACATGGGTTCAATCCCTGGGTTGCAAAGATCCCCTGGAGAAGGAAATGGCCACTCACTCCAATATTCCTGGCAAAAAAAATCCTATGGACAGAGGAGCCTGGCAGGTTATAGGCCATGGGGTCGCAAAAGAGTCAGACAACTGAGCATGCAATCCTTGATGAGAAAATGCATGTGAAATCCAGCCCACTGTGAACTAAAAAGCATGTATGGCCATAGTTATTTCTTAAGTTTTGTAGGCAGATGAATGATTGTCAATAAGTGCTGGCAACAGTATATAAGAAAAACATAAATAACATGGCTTCAGTGAAGTTCTTGAAGTTGTAAAGAGTTTCTTGGATCACCAAGGCATTGTTTTTCCCAATTACTTGTAAGTCCTCCCTCACACAAGGGTGAGGGTCTCCTTGCGGCACCCCGGCAGCCACAGCCCTGAGCTGAGATTCAGGGTTCCTGGTCCCAGGCCCTGCCCAGCATCTTGTGCCTCCCTGTGGCTGTCAACATGCCACATTCATCTGTGATTCTTTGGTACAGGTCTGTTTCCCTTCTGGACTGCGAGCTCCTTGAGGACAGATCACGCCTTACCCACTGCCCTTCTGTTTTCCTCAACAGAGCCCAGCACAATGTTCAGAACATGGAAGGGCCCACATAAATATGCACTGAAAGAGAGGATAAATGAGCAGTGACCTCATTCAGCCAGCTAGCTTTAGCCCATTATAAGAGAACAAACTTAGATTATTAGTTTGCTCTAAATCCTTATGGCATGAATGCTGCACACATTCCACATTTCTTCCAACACATTAACCAATACCAAGAAGCACTTGACACACTATATGGAATAGATAAATAATTATGAACATACACAAATATAAACAGTTAAAATTGTTTGCAACCATTTATTTTTAGTGGAGTTAAAATTCTTCAAGGATGGCACTTGAAGATTTCAAGCATCTATCAATTGGTGGAGTCATCATCTCCATAGACAACCGAAAACGGTAACACCTTGGGCAGCAGGTGAGGCTCTGTCTAGAAAAGACCCTTATCTCCCACTATTTTGTCCCTGAGCCAACCTGCATGCGTCAACTCCCACCTCACTCCACTATCAAGTGAAGGAAACTTGTTGGTGCCCGCCCCAGAAAAAGAGTATTCAAAGAACCTTAAAAACAGGAAGGAAGAAGGAGTTGGTTACTATGGGATAAGGAATCAATAATATCTGTCACAGTGAAGTGAGTCGCTCGGTCGTGTCTGACTTTTTGCGACCCCATGGACTATGCAGTCCATGGAATTCTCCAGGCCAGAATAATGGAATGGGTAGACTTTCCCTTCTCCAGGGGATCTTCCCAACCCAGGGGTCAAACCCAGGTCTCCCCCATTGTAGGTGGATTCTTTACCAGCTGAGCCATCAGGGAAGCCCTAGGCATTCTAAAGAGTAACAATACAAAATCATGCATTATTTGCAGGGCTGCCTAGGGATTGCTCCTCCACAATCATACAATTCTGGAAGAAAATCTACCTGATTTTGACACTTCAGCAAGGAAACAAACAAACACACTGTTTCAAAACAAAATTTAACTGAGTAAAGTTCAAAGATCTTTATTGACTTCACTCAAAGATCCAGGAATCAGACAGCCTTCAATCTACCAGACAAAAATGAACTCTGAGGACCTGAACAAAATGAAAGATGTTTTTAGGCAGAAGGGAAGAGGAAAAGGAAAGTTATACTAGGTAAAAACAAAAGCAGACTGGTTATTGCAAAGTCACTTTCCTTAGAGACTAGCAGAAGTCTATCAGGCAGATTGCCTAACTACTGATCAGGCAATTCCTGATTGACAGGTTTAAGATTCCACTTCTGGGAGAACCGAAACTGTAGTTAAGTCTCAGCTTGGGGACATGGAGCTTAGCATAAGCAACTCCATTTGGAGCCTGTCGTCTTGAGTTTAATGGGATCCACATACCACCCATCCGAGAATGACAGAGAAGCCACCCAGTCCAACCCTTCCAGCCACAACTTTCTAAAAGAATGTTCATATTTATAAAGTTTGAAAAATGAACCTTCGTGTTCCTCACATCCTTTCTGGGCTCACATACTCCCACCAAAGGGAACCAGGAGAGAAAAACGCCATCTACCCAGATTAGGTTCTAACCAGGTGGGTGTCACTGATTCAGATGTGTCTCATTTGAACCTTCTTCCCTCCTCCCCTACACCCGATTTTTGTCACTGGGGCACGTGGCCAACCATTCTTCTCCCTGTTGAGATGCAAGTTTGCTCTAGGATTTTCAGCTATTCAGTTTTCTTTAGTCTTGACCGCAGGTAGAAAAGCAGGATTTGGCTGGTGAAACCATATTGATAGCCAGGTGGTCATCAAAGGGAAAAACTTGATAGCAGAGAGTGTTGTCATAATCTATCATTTATAAGCCTCATCGCTGTGTTAATTGCCCTCGGAAATCCATCACTGTCACCAGCAGTAACACTTGCCAATGAAACAGAGGTCAGAGCTCTCCCCACCTGCTGGGAGAGGAGCGTGCTGAGGTCACAGGGTTGAGGGCCTCCCTTGAGTGCAAGGGCTTGAACGTCATCAGCTCTTCCCCCCGCCCCCATGGCTGTTTACATGTATGTGTGTGCCAAGATCCTGTAAGTCTTGGCACCTAAACCTAAACCTAAATCTAAAATGAAACTCCCCCAAAAAGAATGATGAAGAGCAGCCTCATAACAAGATAATGTGGACAGCCTCATTCTGGAAGGATCGTTACAAATCATCTCCCTGCACCCTCTTTCAGGTGGACCCCATACATGGGAGCCCTGTGCACACTATGCATGCTAAGTCACTTCAGTCATGTCTGACTCTTTGCAACCCCGTGGACTGTGGCCCACCAGGCTCCTCTGTTCATGGGACTCTCCAAGCAAGAATACTGCAGTGGGTTGCCATGCCCTCCTCCAGGGGATCTTCCTAACCCAGAGATCAAACCCCTGTCTCTTAACATCTCCTGAATTGGCAGGCGGACTCTTTACCACTAGCGCCACCTGGGGAGCCTCATATCATGCACAGAATGCTCTGATGGCTCTCCTTGCAGGCATCTGCCTCTTCAAAGCTTCTTTTCTATTTTCATATTAATCTCAGTCACAGCTACACTAGAGGGCACCTGAACACCACACTCAATGCAGACCCAACCACTGGCACAGGTATTGGTGGCACTTTGGGGTGGGGGTTGGGAAGTTGAAAGGGGAGTGATGGGGGGGCTATATTTATTTTAACATATCTTTGATAAACCCATCAGTATTTGAAGAAGCTTTGGAGTCAGACTCTGGAGACCCAAACCTTAATTATACAATTTAATTGTTGTTAATGAAACGTGTACATTTCAACCCAGCAAGACTGGTGGTATTTAATGCCAGCATAACATATTTCTCAAATCGTTCTCTTTATCTGTATAAATAGGAAAAAAGAAAAAATGCCTCAGCTCAGTGCATAATGAAGAGGGAGGGGATGGTGCAGCCTGTCCTATGGTGGCCAGATGCTCTTTTATCTCTTTTCAAATCAACATGCAGAGCCAGTGGTCCTCAAATAGACAGCATCTTTCCTAAGGGATGGCAGCGCTTTACGTTTGGAATGATAACATTCTATAAATAAATAAAAAAGATTATTAACAACACTGTGTAAATCTCCAAGTCAAACACCCCTTCAAGCAACCATCATCAGTAATTCAGTTTGGTCCCTTAATCCCTCTGTATACAAACACACAGCATAAATACACTATTTAACAAGCATCGGGAAAAAAGCAGCGCTCTTACAATAAAGTCTCATTTAGGAAAAATGAACATTCCTTTCCCCTGGTCTTGCTGGCCTCCCCGAGATTTCCACTCTTCATTCGACTCTCCTGCCTAAATGAGATGTGCACCTCACGTGAATGAATCTCAGGCATAACTTCCCATTTAAATAAAATCTAAAAATATTAACTTGTTGCCCACATTCCTCTTGTTCCACTTCAGTGAAGTCACAGGGTATCCGTTGGAAAACACATCACAAATGCAAACATCCCTGGGCTTTTTCAAAACAGGAGACTCCAATGGGGTTTAAAAGGGATCAGAGACAGACAAAAGAGCAGATCAAATCAGGGATCCATGAAAATCTCCTGGAATCTAAGGTCAGGCAAGGTAACTTGCTTTCCCTGTGATTGTCTAGGTCTCTCTACTTGTTCTCTGTCTCCCTTTCTGTCTTTATGTAGTTCTCTGTGTCTCCATGTCTCTCAATCTCCATTTCTCCTCCCCTCCCTCCCTCCTTCCCTCTTTGTCTCTCTCTTCTCCCTCCCTTAAATTATATTTTTCTTTGTTGTTCCCTGCCTGGATCTGGGATCTTGGTCAACATGAGTACTGGGGTGACAAGGACACAGCATCCTCTCTGATGGTGAGCGTTGCCTAAACATGAAGTCTTGGCTTCCTTTGCTGGCTTCTGATGGATTGTGACAACACGCAACCATGAGATTTGGGGCTGCAAACCAGGCTAGTGCCTGGTTCTTTCCTCATCCCAGTAACTGCCCAAATATGAGCACTTCTGATATCTAGAGGCAGGAAGATCCCCTGGAGGAGAGTATGGCAATCCACTCCAGTATTCTTGCCTGGAGAATCCCCATGGACAGAGGATCCTGGCAGGCTACAATCCACGGGGTCACACAGAGTCGGACACAACTGAAGCGATTAAGCACGCATAGCATGCGCAGTATCTAGAGAGACGAATGCCATGCTTTTTTCTTTTCCTTCTCAGCCTGAGTTACAGAAGATCACCCAGGTGTCCTCCTGGTGGGAAAAAAGTGAAAGTGTCCCTCACAACCAACTGTTTGTGACCCCATGGACTGTATGTAGCCCACAGGTTCCTTGGTCCATGGAATTCTCTAGGCAAGAATGCTGGAGTGGGTAGCCATTCCCTCCTCCAGGGGATCTTCCTGACCCAGGGACAAAACCCAGGTCTCCAGGCAGATTCTTTACCATCTGAACCACCAGGAAGGCCCTGCCAATTAAGGATTTCAATGAGAGGCCATTTCTCAAGCTGTCAATTGTAACATTCCAATATCCAGATGCTTCTCTTCCTGCCGAGGGGGGAAGAAGAACGCACCTTGCGTCTGTTTCCATCGGACACCCTCACCCCCAGGAAACACCCTCCATCTACTCTTTCCATCCCATTTCAATCAAGCCCACAGGCTGAGGCTTCTTGTCCTCCGCTGCAGGTCCAGGGACATAGCTTGATCCACGTGAGAACCAGCCCTAAGGGGAACTCCAACGAGGGTCTGAGGCCCCACGTTTCCACTGTGGAAGCCAAACCCAACAGCCCAACACAACAGCTTAGATCCTCAGCTCACAGGTAATGCTCCCAAAGTGGTTCTATGTGTGGTACATTTCTCCATTGTGATCTAATATCTGATTTTTCAGCTATTAGTTATCAAAAGTTGGTCATCAGAAGTGTCTAATTCTTAGTATTGCTATTTTTCCAGCTACTAGTTATCAAAAGCTGGTGGTCAGAAGTGTCTAATTCTTAGCATTTCTATGCTCTTCATGTTATATCCAGATTTTAAACCAAATATGGTAGAAGACAGGTTTAGGAACTGTGCTAGTTTGCTAGGGTTGCTATAACAAAATAACCTGAGGGGCTTGAGCAATAGAAATTCATTTTCTCACAGTCCTGGAGGCCGACAGTCCAAGCTCAGGATGTCAGCAGGTCTTGTGTCTCCTGAGGCGTCTCTCCTTGGCTTGCAGATGCCTGCCTTCTTTCTGTGTCCTCATAAAGCCTTTTTCCTGTGCGCCCACATCCCTGGTGTTTCTTTGTGTATCCAAATTTCCTCTCCTTATAAGGACTCCAGGAAGATTGGATTTGGGCCCACCCCTATGACCTTATTTAACCTCAACCACCTCTTTCTAGGCCCCATTTCTAAATACAGTTACATTCTGGGGTACTGGAGGTTACGTTCTCAATGTATAAAATTGGAGGGGACACCACTCAACCTGTAACAAGAACCTTCATATCTCAGGAAGCATCCACATGCTTATCAAGCTTTGCCTGAAAATAAACAGAAGTGCATCTAAGCCTTGTTTTCAGTTCTCTGTTGATGCCTCTGTATTTTTCATAACATAACAACAACATTCAATGAATATTTCAGAGATTAAAAAAAGACATTGCAGTCACAAATCAATTCCTAATAAATCTCTTTGGAATCCTTGAAATTCACTCACTCAAAGCAAAGTTTTCTCCCCCTGATTAAGAAAAAAATGGGTTTTATTAGTGAGGGGTTTTGTTTTTTTGAGGAGGGGGCATCGATTTTTATAATGGTTATTTTGTTCTTCGATGTTGTAAGTAACATATGTTTCACAAGTAATTGTCTTGTTTCAAGTTGAATCAAACAGATAAGAGGAAAAAACATATGTAAAATACCTCTCCTCTTTGACAAGATTTTCATAAAATGCAACCCAGGTCTAAATCTTTATTTCTCCCTTTAATAAACATGACAGGACAGCTTAGAGTATGAGCATCATGGATAAATAGGAATATTACTGCTCCAGACCTCAATGAATTACACAAGACTCATCCGAGAAGTATGTCTCTCAGGCCCCTATGCCTGATATTTCTCAACTGCTCACAGGGGACAATCTGCCTGGCTGTGTGCAAGCCAGATATGGCAGAGGATTCTAGAGGCCAGCAGACCCACCTGCCAGGCCAGGTGCCACTGGCAGGCTGCCTCCTATGGGAGGCCCTCCGAAACATAAAGAACATTTTTGTTTACTGTAAACTAAATGTGAACTATAATCTACTGTGCTCTCTGTGCCTAGAATCCTCTATGATATCTGTATGATTTCTGAAGTTTAGGTAAAAAAGAAGGAAAGTTTGGTCAAATCTGGTAAGTAGAGTACACACATTTATCTCTTCTTCCTTCCAAAACCTGAATAAAATGACAGTGAAAAAATTAGAAAGATGTGAAAACAAGAACTGTGCTTCCCTGGTGGCCCAACTGGTAAAGGATCTGCCTGCAATGCAGGATACCCAGATTCAATCCCTGGGTCGGGACGATTCCCTGGAGAAGGGCATGGCAACCCACTCCAGTATTCTCGCCTGGACAATTCTATGGCAGAGGAGTCTAAGAGGGCTACAGTCCATGGGACCGCCAAGAGTCAGACATGACTGAGCAACCAACACATACGCCAAAAAAAGAGAATTGGGGAGATAAATGCAGCGCATGAGAATTGTCGACATTTTGGGAGAATAAAAGGCAATAGGAAAACGGTCACTTCCTCGGCCAGTGGAAAAAGCAGAGACAATGTGCAGAGAACTCTGGAAAACTGGGCACATGGACACCGCACGTTCCTAGGCAGCAGGGGCTGAGGTGCTGACTGAAAGTCTGCCTATGCGGAATATATACGTCTCTTTCCCCACCAAATGATAGTCCTGGATCCACCCCTGCCAGGAGGGCAAGAATGTATTCTTTAGAGAACTGGAACCAGAGGATCTCCAGACTCAGTCATAACAGGCATAGCAGATGGAGAGCCAGGTGTTAGGCTAAAAAGGAGGCACTTAGATGAAAGTCTGTTTTCTAAGCAACCCTTCCTCTCTTTGTTCCCAGAACACTAGTGTGTGGATATATATCTCCCAAGCAGGGGCATAAAATATAATTCTCCAAAGAAACTGTCTAGCCCTAGAGAAAAGGTCCAGAGAGACTCCGCTTGAAATGTCCTATGTCAGGCCAGCTCATTTCCCAACAATACTTAATAAGGAACCAGCTCCCTTCACACACACAGAATTTCCCATTGGTTTCTTAATGCATTAATTCTTAACCATAAATGGACAAAGATTACCAAACACTGGAAGTTCTCAAAAATGAAAAAAAGAGAACTGAACAAATAAACATTTTTAAGGAGTGAAGGAGACAAAGACACAGTAGATGGGACAGAGGAAAAACTACAGGAAAAGAAAAAACCCTACCATCATTATTATCAGAGAATTTTGAGAAAATACTGTGTTCATAAAACAAGATAGATTACAATAAAAGAAGAAGAATCCGAGTGTGAAAGGAGAGTTTAAGGAGTTAAATACAAAGTAACTGAAATAAAAAATATTTAACAGAACACTTGGAAGATAAAGTTAACTGTCTCTCCTCAATAAATCAAAGAAATGGACTAGAGGGGAGAAAAGAAAACTCAGAGACCCAATCCAAGGTGTCCAACATCTAGAATTCCAGTAAGAGAAAATAAAGAGGTGGAAATAAATCAAGTAGCTGTTTTATTTTTATATTTTGACATGTTAAATATTTTTATTTATCTGTTTCCCACCTTCCACTCTAATATACATTCTTTGTAAACAGGAACTTTTCTTTGTTCACTACTATTTCTGACAACTCCCAGAACAATGCCAGGCAATTATCAATGTCTGGAGGAAAAGTTGTACAATAAACTAAAAGTAATACTGTATAACACTTGTTTGCCTCGGTAGTAAACAATATTTATATGGCCACAATAGGGGAAATGCTGACTGTGGGCTAAACTTGTGTGCGACAAATATGTTGAGAGGCAAGGGCCAGGGGAGTAGGTTGGAGGTTATGAGAAAGGTTGAAACCTGGAACCCTTTGCTTACAATGCTTGTACCTGGACAAAACTCTCCTCCAACAACAAAATACAAAGAAACTATAAGGGACTAAAAATAACTATATGAGCAGTTGGGGAAAATTAGGGGCAAGATACAAAAAGACCAAACAACCTAACTATCACTTCTGCCACTGAGTCTGTTACCTACCAGGGCTCTTGGTCTTCTGTAATCAACAGAAATCGATAAGGCCAAAGAAATTCAGGCTAGGCTTTCCTGGGGACCCTGCTTCAGCAGAGTGGAGTGAAAATAAGCAACAAGTCCCCTTCCTCTGTCCCAACGTGAGAGTGAGCTGGTTCTTTATACCGGGTAAGAGTAGGAGCGGGTCCAGGAGTTGGGCCAGAAAGGAGGCTTAGATGGCTTGCCCACCCCCTTGGTGATGTGCACAGGGAGCAAGTGCAGGACCCAGCTTTTGCTTTGGCTCTCTGGAAGTGGCAGTTGGGCTTTATGGTCTTTTTGTATCTTGTTGTCCATAATTTGTCCCAATACACACAGTTATTTTTAGTCCCTTATAGTTTCTTTGTATTTTGTTGCTCCCATTGCAAGCATTGCAGCAAAGGTTCTGGGTCCCAGGTCCCAGCCTGTCTTAGAGAAAAGCTTCACTACCACGGTGGTGGTGATGGTGGTTGAGTCACTAAGTCGTGCCCAATTCTTTGGCCCCCACAGACTGTAGCACACCAGGTCCCTCTGTCCAGGGTATTCTCTAGGCAAGAATAGTGGAGGGAGTTGACACTTCCTTCTCCATTTACTACCATAACATGAAGTAAACAGGTAACGTCTAATGTAGATAAATCAAGAATTAACAGTGTTAGCAAACTTTAGAAATACGAGAGTACATAAGAAAAGAGCCAGAAAGAGTTGCCAATGGATACAGAGAGAATAGCAGGTGAGGAGAACTAGACCTAGGTCGCTACTGCTTTTGATTTTAAGATTTTTATGTGGCATCGATTTTTTAAAAATTATGTTCACATACTTTAGTAGATATAAAACATAATGCTATATAGATGAGTATATAGGAGGAGGTATACGAGAGAGAGAGACAGACAGAGACAGAGAGAAGGGGGAATGGGTAGGGAGGTAAGAAGGTTTGAATAAATAATCAGGGAGATGTCAATTGAAGTTCAAAAACAAGCGAGGAGACCCAGGCTGACTGCTCACAAAAAGAACACAGGTGTTCTTTTGCTAGAAATGAAAGATGAACTTTGGGGAATCAAGCAGAAATAAATTGTTTTTTAGGTTATGTAGGAAAGATTCTAGCTTAGACTAAGAGAAAAATAACATTGGAACTAAGGGAAATGTACTGACTTCCAGAGAGTCTGCAAAAAAAACAACCATGAGATGGCTATGAGCCAACGCTGCATTTCCCAGCTGCAGGGAACACTATCCACATCAGACCCTGGGTGCTCCCTGGAGCTAGGCAGGTGTACACAGCCCTATGTGCAGACACAGAGATCCAGGATCTAAGTCTCACTTCTTCAACTGGACCTCAACCCTTTTGAATAATATTTGGTCCCTGTAACTACCTACCAGTGGACAACCGTATCTGACAATTCTTCACACCATCAGGCAGTGAAGATAGGATGCCCTGAAGAATGGTATCCATGCCTCAGTCTTGAGAAGATTCACCTCTAAGAGCAATCATAGACTACAAGCCCCCAAGAAGCTCCCAAGAGAACGACCTCAAGCAGATGACATAACCTGACTGGGCATCAGGAGATTTCTTGAGATGACTAGGGGAAAGGAGTTGGGCTAGATAAACCATATGGCCCACCCCAGCTCTGAACACAGCTGGGTCTAAATCAGGAGTTTCAGCCGCTGCATGGACAGAAGCCTTCCACCAGGGAAGCTGGGTCCCCCCACAGGTCAGGTGCCCTTTTCCAACACCTCAGGTTCTAGTCAGAGGCTGTGTCTTCATGCCACAGGGGTCACTGCACTGAATTTTCAGCATTGGCCTTGAATCACACCTTGTCAAATTTCCTTTTTCATGTTCCTTCTTCTGATTTTATAAATCTATAGTGCAGACCTCCTCTGGCAACTTCTTGAACAGCTGTTTCTGTGGTTAAGGTCATCACATGGCATCCTTGGGAGCATCCATTTTTGTTGCTCCCTTTGAGTTGAAAGGTAGCTAGAGAGACTTTTATCAGCCCATTATAAGTATATAAGACACCATTCCATATCGTTACTAAAAGTTCTAGGTTGTAAAACACAAAACAGAGGGTTTCTAAGTTGCCCTAAAACTCAGGCTCCAATCCTTCAGGTCCACACAGTCTTGGCTGGGTGTGTGGAAGCTCACTTACTAAGACAGTGCCCCAGTGGATCAGCAGTGTCATCATTTCCACTTTCCTGGACTAAGGTAACCAAGATTTTCTGCAATCAGACTCCAGTTTTCTTTTCAGCCTCATTTGCCTCACATTCTACACAAAAGGGCTACTCCCCAAGCAAAACATCCTTCCTCATCTTCACCTTTTTTTTCAGAACTCCAAATTCCTACAATGGTTGTCATGAATGTATGCGGTCGTGTCCTACTCTTTACGACCCCATGGACTGTAGTCCACCAGGCTCCTCTGTCCATGGAATTTTCCAGTCAATACCGGAGTAGGTTTCCATTTCCTACTCGAGGGGATCATCCCAACCCAGGTATCAAAGTTGAGTCTCTTGCATCTCCAGCACTGGCAGATGGGCTTTCCTTTTTTTAACCACTGGCACCATCTGGGAAGTAATGGTTCTCTTTTCCTCTGTATTTGGAGTCCTTTGCATCTTTCCAAACACAGTTTGGATCCCCTTCCTACCCTGCTCCACATACTTTCCCACACTGCACTGGCTGAAAGGTTGACTGTGCCCATGAAATTTCAAAGCACTCATACTTTTAGTATCCCACATGGTACATGAAACTTCACAGCTCTGTTTCCATCATCTGGGACATTATTTAATCTTCCCTATATCTCTGCTCATCTTCTCACCAGATTATAAGTGCTTTAAAGACAAGATATACATTGCCTTCTTCTCTTTCCCTCCTAGAGCCATTGGTACACCTCAATAAATATGCCTTTATCTTGCAATTATTATTACTGAATGAAGCACTTCAGTAGGAGATAATACTCACCACAGATCCTGATTGATTGATATGAACAACACCCACCTTATCTTTTTTCTTCCACTCTAGGATTACTTTTGCTCAACACAGTCACTCACATTTGATGACCTTTGCTACCAGAAGCCTAGTGTTCTGTAGCTAGCCTCATCCTGCTTGGCCCTGGCCCAGAACAGGACAGTAAGAAAGGCAGTAAAACAAGAGACCCATAGAGCACAGTGTTAAGCTCATGGAACCCAAATCTGGATTCTACTATGAAACTCTGGGCAAGTTATTTCACTTCTATGAGCTTTCATTTCCTCCTGTGTAAACTGGACAATAATAATAACAGGACCCATCTCATAAGATTTTTATGTGGATTAAATGACTTAATAACTATAAACATTGAAAACACAGGAAAGGTTGAGGACAGGAGGAGAAGGCAGCAACAGAGATGAGATGGTTGGATGGCATCACCGACTCAATGGACATGAGCCTGAGCAAACTCCTAGGAGATAGTAAAGGACAGGGAAGCCTGGCGTGCTGCAGTCCATGGGGTCACAAAGAGTCAGGCACAACTTAGAGACTGAATGACAACAAATATTATTACTTCTTTTAAAAACCAGGATCAAACTACGAGTTTCTTTGACTGTTCCCTCCTTATTTCTTTTTCCAGAAAACTCTTTGGTGGCTCTTATCCACTTTTATGGTTCTATTTTATGGCTCTCCCTGGATGGTTGAGTATTGCAGAGGATACCAAATGGACCCAGAGATGGACCCAAGCCTCAGGTGGCCTGACAAGACAAGCTCCTTGGCCTCAATCAATGGTCAGCCCCATGTGAAAGTTTTTGCCTCTTTGGCATAATAAAAATATTTCTAACAATACATGCAAGATTTCTATAAGAAGATAACTGTAAAAATGTGAAAGCTAAGTGAGATGAAGCATTTTCATGGATGTGAATGTCTTCAAAGAATGGAAGATACTTTCCACTGTTTTGTTTTTTGTTTTAGAAATTCCATACCTTTCACTGTTATTTGTTTCTTAGGGTGCTTGTTAACGTTAAGTTGAACACACAAGTCTCCACATTTCACCAAATGTGTCTTTTCAGTTTCCCCTCATCATGGTGTAGGGTGGACAGGCTACTCCTGTGAGAATCCTGTCCCTTGAACATCTTAAGGGCTAAGATTTACTCATTGAATAACCTGTCTTTCCTGGGGCTGAAGTCTACAAATTGAATGATTCTCCCCCTGGGGCCTGGGAGCTGCCCTACACGCTTTGTATCTAATCAGGGAAGGGGAAAAGCTGCCAAGGGCTTTGATCTAGAGGAGCCCCATCACTTGAAGCCACTTTCACTCAACTTTCATAGTAACTGTCAGCATAAGATGAGAGAAATGATACAAGAAAATAGCTGTGCTCTCGGAAACCAGAGTATTCTTCCAAGAGTCTTAAGAATCATTTGCTACCATATTGACTAGCCAGTTACACATTCAACTGCCCGGGAAAGAACTTATATTTGGAAGGTTGGGAAAGGAGGGGAGAGGGAGAAAGAGAGAGAGAAAAAGGAAGGACTGAATGAATAACAGGGGAAATAAGAGAGAAGGCCTCAGAAGCCTCATACACCTATGACAAGTCACACAGCCGCCATCGTGTAAAAGATTTTGATGGCTTTATTCTCGAGCCACGCAACAGACTAGAGCTGTGGGTCTGGGCCCACAGCAGCTGTGCTCTGCCTCTGCCTGCTGTGACCAAGAGGATCCATCTCAAAGGTGCCCAGGAGGCCACATCTTCATGAGCTTCTGGGCAATTGATAAGTCGTGGTTTGGGAAGTAGAGACATTCACAGGTTCAGACCTGAAGCTTGGCCCTTAAAATGAACTGGAAGCATCTGGCTGTTTTGCTGTCGGTAGGTAATGATGCAGCCGCGTCACACACCCAGATGTGATTCTACATTTCTGCAGCTGTTCTGGTGGGAGTTTCAACACCCAAAACATCTGCTGCGGGGACTCTGTGCTACAATTCTCGCTCCATCTCTCTGGGTTCTTATTCTTTTCCCAGAAAATGCACTTTCTTTGCACTCGGCATTTTCCTATTTTCCAAAGACGTTATTCTCAGCAAGGGGATACCCTCCAAATTCTGTGTAAGACGGAAAAGAAACCCATAGTATCTTCAAAATTCATTGCCAAGCTGAGGGGGTGTAATAGTAATTCACTTTATGAGGCTTGATGAGATAGAACATTATAGCCAGGCAAGGAATCCATACTTTATGGCACATGTAGAAGAAGAAAAAAAATGTGATGAAGTCACTTCTGTGTGTTAAACACCATGGGCAGAGGAACACCTTTCAAGTCCAAAACGTTTATCTCCGAGATATTTGCTAGCATCGTCAAACTGTACTTATAAAGCACTCTTGGTACGTCTATTTAGTGGATAAAAGACCCTGATACAGCATGATTCCTCAAATATTTTAGGTGATTAATACAAACTCGCATAATAGTTTTGAAGAGCAACAGGAAATATCGAGTCATAAAATATTCATGCACTTTGACCCAGTAATTTCTGGGAATTTATCCTAAAGACATTAGTTTATATATGGAAAAATCTCATGTATAAAAAGGTTTACTGTGGCATTTATTACAGTGAAAAATGGATTCCATCTATTGTTCTGAAATACAGAAATAATTAAATAAATATGGTGTCTCGACTTCCGCAGGATACATGGAAAATCAATGTGAAGGGCTCAAATGCTCCAGTTGCTCAGGCAGCAATTAAGAAGAGAGTTACTGGAGCTCACAATAGTGGGTGGAACGCTTTGACATACATTCAGTGCAATAACAAAACACAAAGTTGTTTGTGCATTATCCTGAGAATCACATCAAAACCTGACATTTCAAAATAACCCAAAGTATTTGCTCGAAAATAATAATAGCTAGTGTGCTTGAGTGAGAGAATTATGAGCAATTTTCTTCTTTTCTCCAGTTTCCTAATTATTTATGAAAGGGTTACATGACTTGAGTCAGTAAAAAGACCAAGAAAATTCATCTTTAGGGTATAAAATGAAGACATGAACTCTGCCAAGGCAAGCGAGTCTGAAGAAAAACACTACCAATAGAGCCTGAGGCATCTCATAAAAAGAAATGTGAAGCTAGCAGACTTCAGACGGAGACCCACTTCTCTGTCACAACCTCGGCTTTCTGCCTATTTTCTCCAGAGTTTTAAGGAATCCAAAGTGAAGTTAATCCAAGATTCTGACTTCACCTGCCTGAGCAGAAAACAGTGAGAAAATGAAGGGGCCGACCCAGTATCGTACAATGTTTATAAATAAGCACATATGGGGAGAATTATTTTTCTAAATTTCAGTCACTGAAAAACTTGGAACAAGGCTCCTCTTTTTGGTTCCACCAGGTAACTTTTCCAAAGGCATAAAACTTGGGGAGAACCGCTGCAGCACTTCAGCCTCCCCACCCAAATGTCTTTGCCAACCTCATCACAAGCCTGAAGGAGTAAACAGATCCGTCCAATATTACTTTGAGTCTACTTTTTGTTTTTAAACACTCCTCTCAGAGTTAAATAGTACACTGACTTTTTTTAATATTCCCCAAATAAACTGCTATTTCTTAGCCTTTTTGGAGGACCGCTTTAATTTTGGAGTAAAAGGGGATGCTTGAGTGATAATAAACTGATTAGTCTCCGGATTTCTCAAGGAAATGCTGACCCAGCACCATGGCCTTGGAGTACCCCATTAGAATTCTTTGATTTCCTGTCATGGCAGACAGTTCAAAAACTGAAAGCAAATAGGAGACATAGAAAATCAATGCGAGGTGCTGATTTGTCCCAGCTGCTGAGGTCTGTTAATTACATCATATTTTCATGGAGACATTCAGCCTCAACGTGCCAAGTGCCCACGTCTGGAGGCTGTCATCTGTCATCCTATTGGGGGCAGCTCTTCTCCCCAAGCCAGTCAGTTAACTGTAAAAGACAAGCCACTTCAGGAAAGCCTGCCTGTGCAGACCAACTCTCTGAAGCGAATTCCGGATGATCGCCATGTCTTCCGTTGCCATAGAGATTAGAGGTGCTGGGAGCTGGAGAGGGGCCACTCGGGTGGCAGGAAGCGGGGTAGTCAGTGGGCACAGTGTGAACCTGAGGAAAATGAAAGCCTATTCTCCTTGGGTAGCCAGGCCATGGTGGGCTAAATGGGAGAGAGCCGAGAAAGGATGAGAGACCGCAGGGGGCAGTGGAGGGAAACAAGGCACGCGAGAGGACAGGGCTAGAGAGAGGACAAGGCTCGCCAGAGGACAGGGCTCAAATCCACGTGAAGTGCAGGGCGGCTGGGAGCCACGACGGATTTCCAGGACATGGTCCTCTGAGCATCATCGCCTTTGCTAAGAAATGAAAGGAGGCTCCAGCGCCAGCACAAACTTCGTGGCTTGTTTCCTTAAAGGCCTTTCCACGCGTCCTTGAAATTTACATCCTTCCAGAGCCCTCTCTAGTTTCTGTTCCTCCTCTCTAGCCCATATCCTTCCCTTTTGCTTTTCTCACATTCTTCCGGAAGTTTCCAGGGTCTCGCTTTTTTTTCCGTCTTTATACCGTGCTAAAACAAGCTTCTTCATCCAGGCATCTCTAAATCATCACAACTCACTCACTTTCCTTCTCTTCATTTTTCTCTTTACAGCACCTCCTTCCCTCATTTATTTCTTACAATTTACTTCTTTCCCTGAGGCTCGCCTGGTTGCTCAGTGGTTAAGAATCCGCCTGCAATGCGGAAGATGCAGGTTCAATTCCTGGGTCAGGAAGATCTCCTGGAGAAGGGAATGGCAACCCATTCCAGTATTCTTACCTGGGAAACCCCATGGACAGAGGAGTCTGGTGGGCTACAGTTCCCGGGTTGAAAAGAGTTGGACACAGTTTAGAAACTCAACAATTTTTTCCCCTAATTATAAAGTTTCTTATGCAGCTATCTGGATGGAAGAAAAATCCAGTGCCTGTCGAAGATGCTTTGAGACATTTCCCAATGTCCAGTCCCTCCTACTCACTTCCCCCTCAAAGATTTGGTCTGTCTTAAGCAAAGTCTTGACCCAGGGTATGACTTTCAAATCCCCTGTTCCTTAGAGAGGCTCTAAAGATTCTACACATATCTATGGTAATCCTATTATTTAAATATGAATTTCAAATATGTGACACCTATCTCATATTCTCTGCCTCCACTCCCCCAAAATGTACACATTTTAATGTAAATCAAATGCACATTACACTTAAATGTACATGCATATAATATGTATGCATTACATAATTGTAATACATGTGAATATGTACTACATTACATTTTCATGTAAATTCGATGTAAACTGTACATTTTAAAACTTAGAAGTTTTAATGTTACTTAATGTTGTGAATTTGTGCCAACCAAGTAAAGTGTTTTGTGCAGATCTGGAAATAAAGATCCTCCTAGAATTTCAAGGAACTGTGTCATTGAGTAGGAACACTTTAGAGCTGCACTGGTATTTTTATAAATTAGGCCTGTGCATGACTATTCATTTAAATTGTACAAAAGTACACAATTAAAGCACATGGGTGAAGACCCCAATTAAATCCAAGTGAGGGTCGCTGTGTCTGCTTGGGGATTTGTGCTGGTGCATAGTAAACCATCACAGGGCCCGTTTTAATGTCCTCATTGCTTTTTTGAGTGACTTTTCCATGAGAGGATTTGAGCACTTAGTAAACAGCATCAGTGATCCAACTTTAAAGTATAAATTTTCTGCTACTCTTCATGCAAGGATCCAGATCAATTTGATTAAGGACGTCTCCCAAAACTGCAGAGCCAGCTGTCAAGAAACTCATAATTTGCAACTATTTATTTCAGCAAATCTATTGATCCAGAAGCTGATCTAAGGCTGGATATTATGTGTAACTTCCAATGGTTAATTTTGACTTCATTCAAACACCTTCTTTTTTATAATTTACTGGTTTTGTAAAGATAATTGTTATAAATTTGTAACAAAGCAAATGTTTATTAATAAATTATCATTTAATCAACTTTTTCTATTGGAGTTTCCATTTAGATTTCATTTGAAAAGAAATGCTTTGCTAGAAAATAAAACATTGAGAACGACTGGATTCACCCACCACCGGCTCATCCCCTTCTCTTACCCCCACTGACAGTCCTTGCTTTTCCAGGCTGTTTTATGCTGCTCTGTTTCCTTCTTTCGAACTAGATATCACCACTCTGATCAACCTACTCTAACCTGAAAAATTGTTGTTCAGTCGATAAGTTGTGTTTCAACTCCATGGACTGCAGCATGTCAGACTTCCCCGTCCTTCACTATCTCCCAGAGTTTGCTCAAATTCATGTCCATTGAGTCGATGATACTATCTAACCATCTCATCTTCTGTCACCCCTTTCTCCTTTTGCCTTCAATATTTCCCAGCATCAGGGTCTTTTCCAATGAATTGGCTCTTTGCATCGGATGGCTAAAGTATTGGAGCTTTAGCTTCAGTGTTAGTCCTTCCATTGAATATTCAGGGTTGATTTCCTTTAGGATTGACTGGTCTGATCTCCTTGCTATCCAAGGGACTCTCAAGAGTCTTTTCCATCACCACAATTCAAAAGCACCAAAACCTGAAAACTGGGCTCACACTAAGGTGGTCATATGTAAAAATGATTTAAGGTGTGTGTGTTTTGGGGGTGGGGTTGCATTTGACCCTCAACTTATCAAGTCTTAGTGAACAAACAGAAAGGATCAAATCATTCACTGTGACATTTTTGGCAATTTGACATCCAGAAGAACCTATCTGAGGCAACATTTAGTTAATCTTGTTTCCTTTGATTGGGTTTATCAAACTCTTGTCTGAGGACCACTAGCATAGAACCACTTGTGAAGTGATTGTTAGAAAGGCAGATTCCTAGAACCTACTCCAAACTCTCTGGAGGCTGGGACCTGGAGCTGCCTTTAGAGCAGGACCCTCAAATAACTCTGCACTTGGAAATTCAAGGGTGACCGCCATCAATCTTCTGCACTTGAGTGTAGAAGGCAAGGGCTGATTGGAGATGCTGCCTGCCCTCCCTTCACGTCCGTTGAAAGACATAGACTGAGAGGCATCCCAGGAAGGTGTCTTAGGTACACAAGCAAGACAACAAGTGCAGAGAAAGGATGAACAGGTTTTCTAGTGAGCACTTTCCAGAAGGAAAAGAAAACAGTTCTGATTTCCTTTTCTCCAGCTGCAAACTCAGTGGTCAGCAGCAGAAGCAGGCTGAAGACTGGTGGCGCAGTGGTGATGGGTGGTAAAGAACCCGCCTATGCAGATGTTAGAGATGTGGTTCGATCCCTGGGACAGGAAGATCCCCTGGAGGAGGGCATGGCAACCCACTCCAGTATTCTTGCCTGGAAAATCCCATGAACTAGGAGCCTGGCAGTCTGCACTCCATGGGGTCACCCAGAGAAGGACTCAACAGAAGTGACTTAGCATGTCTGCCCGACAGAGGAGGCCCACTCCTGGCACCACCTGGAAGAAACAGTAGCACGAAAGGAGAGGGCTATGTGGGCAGTAAACGCAGATCAGGAGACAGGCTGCGGGGACAGCAGAGCGGCATTGAACCCTGCTCCCCCTGCCTGTGCAGAGAGGGTTTTCCTGGGATGTGCTTTCTTCTCAACCCTTTCTCCAGGCAGGCCTAGAATTCCTGAAGTCCCCAGGCTGGAAGCACTGGAGCACAAGCCCATTGCCAGGTCTGGCACCTCGTCTGGCTGTCATTTGTATCTCTGTTCTGCCTTCATAAAAATCCACCGTGCACTCCAAAAGAGGAACTAGGACACTTCGTTTTTATTCCACATGCATCTCATTTGTCTTCAGTAGGTTCTTCCATAATCTCATCATTATTGCTATGGCCCTCCGAGGACAGCTGACTTGCATTAATCAGTCCAGCCCCTCATCGCTCACCAGATTCTTTACACTTTTACCATGCCCTGGGGCCTGCTAACTTACTTGAAAAATTAATAAACGTCCCCCCTCTTATCTTACCTTATTAATGTCTGTCTTTGTAACCCATTATCCCCGCATATCATCAGAGATCACTGGAGGGGGCAGTGGTCACTGGCTAGCTCCCCTCCTTCTATCCTAAAACTGGAAACTCCCCCCAGCTCCCCAGTGGCCAGAAGGAAAATGGCCTTCGTGGGCCGGCAGGATGTTTGTTTAGCAGCTCAATGGCACAGTGGACGGGAGGCAGGAGAATTCTAGGGCTTCTGCTCAAGGCCATTAAGACCCATTAAGTTGTTCCCTCCTCCCCCACTGCCTCTCCCCCTCTTTTGTGCACCCTAGTAAATCTGACTCATTAGCTTTAGATGTTTTGAAATACTGGTACATTAATCACTTGTGTTTGCACACTGTTTATGTGGGTTGTTGGTCATGGTCTGTAGTTATACTGGCTGTCTCCCTTGCTTACTTAAAGGTACAATCCAATTGAAAATAAAGATTTTTGCAGGTTTGCTCATTACACACAATGTCGGCAGCTGGTGAGTGTCTTTTGCAATTCATCAGAGGCCTCCCAGACCACCTGCTCTCCGCATCCTGCAAACAGCTGGCTCCGGGTAAGTACCATAAGCTATTACCTTATACAGCAAATAAATAAATAAATGGATGGATGGATGGGTAGACAAATAAATAAATACATTGACTTGTCAGCCTTGGAGCTGTGCTTCTTGATGAGAAAAGGCCATTTTGACTAGGGGAAAAACACCTCTAGGCCAAACTGTTGTGGTGTCATTTAAATGAACAATAAGGGAGCAAGGTGAAACTCTCAAAATTTCGAGTGGAAATATTTTGTCACCTGAGTTATCAAGGCAGCCAAGAAAAGGACTCCACAGAGGCTGGTTGTGTGGTTTGGTACAAAGAGTGGG
Source organism: Antilocapra americana (assembly GCA_007570785.1). NCBI lineage: Eukaryota > Metazoa > Chordata > Mammalia > Artiodactyla > Antilocapridae > Antilocapra > Antilocapra americana. The sequence continues at coordinate 29,621,114 of ML662445.1, forward strand.
AGGGGGGGGGGTTGAATTGAATTGCCTCTGGGTTTGGGCTTTCCCTGGTGGCTCAAGCTGTAAAGAATCCAATGCAGGAGACATAAGAGATGTTGGTTCAATTCCTGGGTCTGGAAAATCCCCTGGAGAAGGGAATGGCAACCCACTCCAGTATTCTTGCCTGGAGAATGCCATGAACAGAGGAGCCTGACAGGCTAAAGTCCATGGGGTCCCAAAGGGTTGGACATGGCTAAACAACTAGCACTTTTCCTTTCCTACCTTTTTTTTCTGCAAAAAGTCATGGAGACTGTGGAGATTGTGGAATTTGAGCTAAGGCCACCAAATGTCCCAGCATTAAGAAGCCAACCCCCAAATCATCACATAGCACCTTAGATTTTTGTGGTCTTTGGTCTAGTTTTTGACCCTGAGAATGACCTCTAGGTGGCCATGCCCTGCTCCTGTCCCCACCCCCCTGTTCTGATCCTGCAACGCAAAGAGAGCCCAGGGACAAGCAGGAGCCAAATGTTGGCCACGCAGCCAGGCACCTGCCAGGAGGAAGGGCAGGACTGGAGAGCAGACCAGCTCTTGGCTGACCGATGGCAGAGCTTAGCAACACAACCGGAAAATGGCTGGGTGTGTAGGGGGACAGGAGTTCAGAAAGTCCTTTTGAGAGATTTTCAAGGTTTATCACAGACTCCCAGATAGTTCCCGAGTAGACTACTATTAATAATTTGAAGCTTGTAAACATCACTCACTATAGCTATAATCCCCCAAGGTCACTGACTCCAGTCTCCATGGACTGGTCAAAATCGAGCTGTCTTCTGACTTGTCCTTGCAAAACTGGAAAGACAATTTGATATACGACAGATATCTATGTGACTTATCTACGAGCTTCACCAATCAAATCCCTAAGCAGTGCTGTTAGAAATCATTCTTTTTATCTTATAGCTGACTAAATTCTAATCAGTTTTGCAGCTTTATTTATGTTACTTTTTTAAAGCAAGAGTGTTTGTGGGTTGAACTGACATGGAGAAATGTTTTCCATTTTCCCAGATTGAAAAATTGAAGATGAAGATACATCCATATTCCTACATTTTTCTTACTGTAATCCCTCAAGGACTATTAAGAACCTAGTTGTTCTGTGTGGCGGAGAACTAGGAGTATCAGCTTGTCAGAAACACAGACCCCCAAAACAGAGTACGTATTTTAACATTTAAGATTCCCCAAGGGACTTGTTGGCATGTTAAGTGTTGACAAGCACCACTCTTGTGTTTGACAAGCACCACATATACACTTGACTCTTTTAGGTCAAAAGTATCTACAGAGATGACCACAAGTCATATCAATACTAAGGTGGTCATAAGAATCTGAATAACAAAATGCAAACCAAGCAAATTCCTCACCTACTATAGGACCTAAAATGCCCAATTCTTTGGAGAAGCAGAACAATGTGGTAGAAAAGAAAGAGGACTTGAAGTCAGAAAAATCTGGATTTACTCCCTGACTCTGTCACTTAACAAAATCTGATGTAGGCTAGTCATATCCCGGAAGCTTCATTTCCTCATTTGAGAACAGAGAAGATAGCAACTCTGCCACCAGGATGGCATCAGAAATAAAGGACCCCCTTTATGTGCAGTCACAGAATAAGTTCAAAGAAGTGTTATACGTGTATAATTAAACTGTGGTCATCATAGTAATAATAGGGATGTTGAAGATAGAACAACTGGATCAACCCAAGAAATGAGAATGAGAACCCCACCCAGCGGTGCGGGGAGAAGAAACAGGCCCTGGTTTCCGGAGGTGGCGCAATTAACATCTCACTAGTGGCAGTGGCTGGGTTTCCCAGGGGGCTCAGCGGTAAAGAACTTGCCTGCCAATGCAGGAAACATAAGAGATGTGGGTTCCCCTGGGTGGAGAATATCCCCTAGAGGAGGGTATAGCAACCCACTCCAGTGTTCTTGCCTGGAGAATTCCATGGACAGAGGAGTGTGGCGGGCGACAGTCCATGGGGTCGCAAAGTGTTGGACACAACTGAAGCGATTTAGCACACACACACATAGTGGATGCTGCCAGCCCACAGTCAGTATCAGGGCTGCAAAGAACAAATAATTTTATTTGGTATCTTAAGAACTGCAATTTAGTGGAGAGAATAGCATTGAAACATATATATTACCATATATAAAAGAATAGCCAGTGGGAATCTGCTGTATGACACCAGGAGCTCAAATCTGATGCTCTGTGACAACTTAGAGGGATGGGATGGGGTGGGAGGCTGGAGGGAGGTTCCACAGGGAGGGGACATATGTACACCTGCGGCTGATTCACGTTGATGTACGGCAGAAACCAACACGATATTGTAAGGCAATTGTCCTCCAATGAAAAATAAATTTTAAAAATTTTTTAAAGAATTTCAATTCAGGAGACACAGATTTGGGTAAAACAGAAAGAGGAGTGTTCCAGGGAAGAAAAAGAGTCAGGGACATATAAAGGCAAGAGCCACAAGGTTGTTTAAGAATCACAACAGCTCATCATTGTATACATATAATTATGACTGATTCACGTTGATGTACGACTGACACCACCACAACACTGTAAAGCAATTATCCTCCAACTGAAAGAAAAAAGAATTATGACCCTTGCTAACACAAGAAAGGAAATATCTATCCTTAAGGGAGAGACTGAACGAGCTATTTTAGAACAAGGGTCTTTAAGTATCTTGAGTTTCTGGAACATTGGACAGATGTTCTTGATACCCCTGTTGAGATAGTGTTTGTTAGTGTTAGTCACTCAGTCTTGTCGGACTCTTTTGAGCCCCAGGGACAGTAGCCTTTCAGGTTCCTCTGCCCATGGAATTTCCCAGGCAGGAATACAGAAGTGGGTTGCCATTCCTTCTCCAGGGGATCTTTCCAGCCCAAGGACTGAAACCATGTGTCCTGCATTGCAGGTAGATTCATGTTAAGAAATGGTCAAAGTTCATATTCCATCTGGGCTGAGATGTGCATAAGCCACAGCTCCTCAATGGTCTCCCAGCTCCACTGTTAAGAGCTCTCTTAGCGATATCGACTCCGTTTTGATGGTCCTTACACAGTGTATTCACCGGTGCAATATCTCTGGCCTTTGAGAAGTATGAGAGATGTGTTAAATACAAAGAATTGAGTAGCCACTGCTGCGGGCCTTTGATTTATTGAAGAAAGTAGGTCTTCCCTGGTGGCTCAGTAAGTAAAGAGTCTACCTGAAATGGGGGAGACCTGGAATTAATCCCTGGGTCGGGAAGATCCCCTGGAGAAGGAAATAGCAACCCACTCCAGTATTCTTGCCTGGGAAATCCCATGGACAGAGGAGCCTGGTAGACTACAGTCCATGGGGTCACAAAGAATCAGACACGACTGAGTGAATAACACTTTCACTTTCTTTCAGGATGATTATTCAACAATTCAAACAAATCTGTAGGAACACAAGGGCCTTCTAGGCAACATTTAAGGACATGTTGATCTCTTACAGGCAGTGGACAGGAACAGAGAGTCGCAGAGCTTTAGAGATACTAACATTCTCCTTCTGGAAAGTATCCTTTGCTGAAATCAGGGCCCTAATAGGTGAAGCTCTGGACCTTGAGACTTGGAGTGGGCATATCTGAGTGATGCATATGAGAAGTTTTAGCCCCCAGATTCTCCTGAACCCTCTTTGCCTATAGCAGAGGTCCCCTCCCCTTTGTTAGAGATAATGCCCCCCAGCTTGCTTGAAGAGCTACCCAAGGCCACCCCCCAGTTGGATGATTCTGTAGGAGGACTCAAAGGGCTCAGCATATTGTCAGACTCATGGTTATGTTCCATTACAGCACAAGGATACAAAGCAAAATCAGCAAAGGGAAAAGGAACATGAAGTCCAAGGGAAGCCAGGTACAAGCTTCCAGGGAGCCTTTCCCAGAGAAGTCACAAAGAATGCACCTAAATCTCCCAGTAACAAGTGTGTCAACACATGTGAAATGTTACCAACCCAGGAAGCTCATCAGAGTCTCAGGACCCAGAGTTTTTACTGGTGGCTGATCATGTAGGTAGCCTCTGCCTGACACATATCAACATTTCAGATTCCCAGAAGGAAGGCGAGTATGTTGTTTATACAATGTAGGCATCATGAACCACTCTTCTTAAAGCTGAGAGCTTTCCTGGTGGCTCAGGTGGTAAAGAATCTGCCTGCAATGCAAGAGACTTGGGTTCGATCCCTGGGTCAGAAAGATCCCCTGGAGAAGGGAATGGCTACCCACTCCAGTATTCTTGCCTGGGGAGTGCCATGGACAGAGGAGCCTGGTGGGCTACAGTCCATGGGGGTCGCAAAGAGTCAGAGTGACTAACACTTAAAGCTGGGAAGGATGACAGCGTCCCCAAACCCAAGTTCCCAGACGCCAGCCAACTTTGAAGGTGGTCTTTCAAAGAAGAGCACTCATCCTTTGTGATACTGGGGCCAGATCTTGTAAGCATGTCTTCCTTTTCAAATGAGGCCGTTTCTCTGTCAATAGAGGCCACTGGAGTGCCACCACAAGGTCACAACCACAGGAAAGGGCTTCTTGTGCTAGTTTCATGGTACCATTTTCCTTTGGCCTGACTGCCAACACATCAGGATACAGGAGGCCCAGTGGTACCTCACCAGCACTTGGGGACCACCTCCAGCCTCATCTCTGCATCCTCTTCTTCCCCACCCATGGGGCTGCTTCCTGCTTCCAGCTGTGCCTTCTAGCAAGTTTCTTCACTGCCAGCACGCTGTGTGTTCCCGTGGCAGTCGTGCCCTCTCCGAGAAGGTGTGGATCTCAGCCTTGTGGGACAGAGGGGAAGCCTCTTCTCCTTCAGTCCTTAGTTTCTTCCTTATTCATGCTTTGTTATCATTGTTGTTGTTCAGTCACTCAGTCATGTCCAACTCTTTGTGACCCCGTAAACTGCAGCACACCAGGCTCCCCTGTCCTCCATTATCTCCCAGAATTTGCTCAAACTCACATCCATTGAATTGGTGATGCCATCCAACCATCTCATCCTCTGTCAGCCCCTTTTCCCCAGTCCTAGCAGTAGTAGCTGCTTTCAGAAAGTACTATTTCTATATCCTTAGAGTCCTCTTTTTTTTTTAATTTTTAAATTTTATTTATTTTTATTTTTTTTAATTAGTTTTGTCATACAATGACATGATATCGCCATGGGTTTACATATGCTCCCCCTCCAGAACCCTCCTCCCTCCTACCTCCCGACTCCCTCCCCCCGGGAAATCTCGGTGTACCAGCCTCGAGCATCAATCCTGGGCTGGTGATTGATTAGACATATGATAATTAACATGTTTCAATGCCATTCTCCCATATCATCCCACCCTTACCCTCATCCACAGAGTCCACGAGTCTGTTCTATACATCTGTGTTCCTTTTGCTGTCTCACATGCTGGGTTCTCATTACCATCTTTCTAAATTCCATATATATGCATTAGTATACTGTATTGTTGTTTTTCCTTCTGGCTAACTTCACTCTGGATAACAGGCTCCAGTTCCATCCACCTGAGTAGAACTGATTCAAATGAATTGTTTTTTAATGCTGAGTAATATTCCATTGTGTATATGTACCACAGCTTTCTTATCCATTCATCAGTTGATGGGCATCTAGGTTGCTTCCATGTCCTGGCTATTGTAAACAATGCAGCGATGAACATTGGGGTACACGTGGCTCTTTCAATTCTGGTTTCCTCGGTGTGTATGCCCAGCAGTGGGATTGCTGGGTCATATGGCAGGTCTATTTGCAGTTTTTTACAGAATCTCCACACTGTTTTCCATAGTGGCTATACTAGTTTGCATTCCCACCAACAGTGTAAGAGAGTTCCCTTTTCTCCACATCCTCTCCAGCATTTATTGCTTGTAGATTTTTGGATTGCAGCCATTCTCACTGGTGTAAAGTGATACCTCATTGTGGTTTTGATTTGCATTTCTCTGATAATGAGTGATGCAGATGACATGATCCTCTATATTGAAAACCCTAAAGATTCTACCAGAAAATTACTAGAGCTAATCAGTGAATATAGTAAAGTTTCAGGATACAAAATCAACACACAGAAATCCCTGGCATTCCTATACACTAACAATGAGAAAACAGAAAGAGAAATTAAGGAAA
>ML662445.1:29637226-29676691 GCA_007570785.1 Antilocapra americana
TTCCTTAAAAAACTGCAAATAGACCTGCCATATGACCCAGCAATCCCACTGCTGGGCATACACACCGAGGAAACCAGAATTGAAAGAGACACGTGTACCCCAATGTTCATCGCCGCATTGTTTACAATAGCCAGGACATGGAAGCAACCTAGATGCCCATCAACGGACAAATGGATAAGAAAGCAGTGGTACATATACACAATGGAATATTACTCAGCATTAAAAAAAAATTCATTTGAATCAGTTCTACTCAGGTGGATGGAACTGGAGCCTATTATCCAGAGTGAAGTAAGCCAGAAGGAAAAACAACAATACAGTATACTAATGCATATATTTGGAATTTAGAAAGATGGTAACGAGAACCCTGCATGCGAGATAGCAAAAGAAACGCAGATGTATAGAACAGTCTCATGGACTCTGTGGAAGAGGGCAAGGGTGGGATGACATGGGAGAATGGCATTGAAACATGTTAATTATCATATGTGAAATCAATCGCCAGCCCAGGATTGATGCTCCGGGCTGGTGCACCGGGATGACCCTGGGGGAGGGAATCGGGAGGGAGGAGGGAGGGGGGTTCTGGAGGGGGAACATATATATACCCATGGCAGATTCATGTCAATGTATGGCAAAACCAACAAATAAAGTTAAGAAAATTTAAAAAAAAACCATCTATTTCTGCTTTATTGACTATGCCAAAGACTTTGACTGTGTGGATCACAGTAAACTGTGGGAAATTCTGAAAGAGATGGGAATATCAGACCACCTGACCTGCCTCTTGAGAAACCTGTATGCAGGTCAGGAAGCAACAGTTAGAACTGGACATGGAACAACAGACTGGTTCCAAATAGGAAAAGGAGTACATCAAGGCTGTATATTGTCACTCTTATTTAACTTATATGCAGAGTACATCATGAGAAACGCTGGGCTGGATGAAGCACAAGCTGGAATCAAGATTGCCGGGAGAAATATCAGTAATCTCAGATTTGCAGATGACCCCACCCTAATGGCAGAAAGTGAAGAAGAACTTAAGAGCCTCTTGATGAAAGTGAAAGAAGAGAGTGAAAAAGTTGGCTTAAAGCTCAACATTCAGAAAACTAAGATCATGGCATCTGGTCCTTTCACTTAATGGGAAATAGATGTGGAGTAAGAGTGGCAGACTTTATTTTTGGGGGGCTCCAAAATCACTGCAGATGGTGACTGCAGCCATGAAATTAAAAGATGCTTACCCCTTGGCAAAAAGTTATGACCAACCTGGACAGCATATTAAAAAGCAGAGACATTACTTTGCCAACAAAGGTCTGTATAGTCAAGGCTATGGCTTTTCCAGTAGTCATGTATGGATGTGAGAGTTGGACTATGAAGAAAGATGAGCACTAAAGAATTGATGCTTTTGAACTTTCGTGTTGGAGAAGACTCTTGAGAGTCTCTTGGACTGCAAGGAGATCCAACCAGTCCATCCTAAAGGAGATCAGTCCTGGGTGTTCATTGGAAGGACTGATGTTGAAGCTGAAACTCCAATACTTTGCCACCTGATGCAAAGAGCTGACTCATTTGAAAAGACCCTGATGCTGGAAAGGATTGAGGAAGGAGGAGAAAGGGATGACAGAGGATGAGATGGTTGGATGGCATCACTGACTCAATGGACATGAGTTTGGGTAAACTCCAGAGTTGGTGATGGACAGGGAGGCCTGGTGTGCTACAGTCCATGAGGTCACTAAGAGCCAGACACGACTGAGAAACTGAACTGAACTGAAACTTTTGCTTGGTTCAGTTCAGTTCAGTTGCTCAGTCATGTCTGACTCTTTGCAAGAGGTGATTCAGTGATAAAGTTTCAGTAATTTAGCAAAAAAAAATTTTCTCAATGAAAAATTATTTAAATACACACACACATATAGACATACATACATATATATATATACACACATACATGTGCTTCCCAGGTGGCGCTAGTGATAAAGAACCCGCGTACCTATGCAGGAGACGTAAGAGACTCAAGTTCAATCCCTGGGTGGGGAAGATCCCCTGGAAGAGAGCATGGCAACTCACTCCAGTGTTCTTTCCTGGAGAATCCCATGGACAGAGGAGCCTGGAGGGCTTCAGTCCATGGGGTGGCAAAGAGATGGACACGACTGAAGCATTTAGCATAGCACACATACATAGACATATGGAGAGACAGAGAACTTCTTCGGGAGGAAACAAAAGACCCTGAACCAGTCCTGACCTGCTGCTTTCAGGTCTTTACTTCTCCTGCTCTGGTCTTTACCACAAAGTGACTGACAACTGTAAGAAGCATTTTCCAGGTCTCTGTGTTGGCAGGATTCGGCCACTGACAGGCAGTAGGAGACTAATGGACAGAAGAGAGAAATTGGGGTACCTTGCCCCTTCCTTCTGTGCCTCAGGAAACAGCTCTGTAGTGACATCCCATTGATGCTTCAGAATTGTTCTAATAATGTTCTTTAGAGTAACGAATCAAATCCAAGGTCACATGTTCTGCTGAATCTTAGTTTCTTTTGATCTGGAACAATCCCCATGTTTTATTAACTTTCATGATCTTGATATTTTTTTAAGATTATTGGCCACTAGAATATCTCTCAATTTTTGTTCAGTATTTCCTCATGATCCAGATTTTGCACTTCTCCTGGATGTCACAGACAATGTGTTCTTTTTATTGCACCCAACTGAGTGGCACATGACATCCACTCCTATTCTTACCAGTGGTGTTAGCTATGACGACTTGATTAAGGTGATACCTGCCAGGTACGTTTTACCTTTTGTGATTAACAAATATTTTTCCAGGGAGAGACTTTGAAAGTATGTAAAATCTTACTTGGTACACTATCATACACTCAGTTTAACTGTCATTGCTATTTCTCACATGTATTATTACAACAATGCAAACTGCCAAATCATGATTTTGATTTTTCTCTTACCATCATTCTTTCTGCTGGAAGAAAGAGTTTTATCTTCTCCCAATTCCTCGTTAATTTATTTATGTCAGTTGGACTTAAAGATTTCTATCTGGTTCAATTATTTATTTTGATGCTCAGACAATCCCAGAGTAGGCCAGTGGGAATTACTTCCAGCTGGCATCTGTGCCCTCCATCATTCACTGAGCATTTCCTTACATCCTGGTACAAAGTGTTCCAGGCTCACCTTGTCCTTCCCATGACCTAGCCCTGGAATAAGCCATTTTTCCCAGGAGCCCTGGTAAAGTAATATTTGGAACCAAGATCTGGATGCTCATAGCTACCACCCAGGGTGTCATTGTCCCAAAGCTCTTTGAATGAACAGAGCTAGAAAATATACATCATAAATATACATACACACACATCACATTTATATCTATATTTATTTCTATATTTATCTCTCTATATTAAAAGCCCTGAGTTTATGCTGATTCCTCCAATTCCATTCTAACACTCTAGGGGCTTATTCTAGAGTTGACAGATAAAAGACAGGATGCCCAGTTAAATTTGAATTTCAGATGAACCAAGGGGGGAAAAAAGTTTTAGTATAAACGTATCCCAAGTGGTACCCTGAATTTTTATTAGCTAAATCTGGCAACCCTAATTCTAGCTGTCTCCATTCCATATATGTCCTCTCTTTTTCCAATAGTAAGATACTTGATTCCCATTACTGTCAACATAGTTCTTAATCTCTCATCTGTGGCCAATCTCTCAACCCCACGCAGCCCCTGTCCCCACCCTGCACACAAGCCCTTGGGATGCCTGCTTCAATCTAGCCTAATAATGGCTTTTTAGTGACGAATGGATGGAAGCAAAGAAAGGAAGAAAATAGATTTAAAGAATGAGTGGGGAAAGGGAAGGGCAATACTGCTAATGTACAACCCAGACCTGGCTTACCACAGCAGACATGTATTTCTGGCTCCCAGGTCCCCTAGTCAGCTGCAGCAAAATAGCAAGTTACTTTTTCCAAAATTTGAGCCCAAAATCTTGTGCAGAACTCTCTAGCAAAATAATCACGATAGCTATAGCTAATGCTGCTGTGTGGTATATTTGAAAGCTGCTAAGACATTATGTCCTAAAAGTACTCATTACAAGGAAAAGAAAAGTTTCTGTAACTGTAAGAGGTGATGGATATTAACCAAACTTATTTTGGTAATCATTTTATAGTAATAGCATTTATGGATATCAAGTCACTATGTTGGACACCTTACACTTATGCGGTGCTATATGTCAATTACATCTCAGTAAAACTAGGGGAAGAGGAACATTCTAGTAAATTAGGCAGCTGCTTAATCTAAAGGTCAAAAGAGTCTCCCTCCCAATAAACCAAGTTCAAACCTCGACACTCTTTTAAAAAAATATAAACATGCTTAACAGTGATAAAAATTACACACATGGAAGAGAGAGAGGAAAGACGGAGGTCCCTCCTGTCTATTGTGTCCTCTTGTCAAGTCAACATTCACAAAGTAGAATATTTACAAAAATTGAACCATATTGCATTAGAGAGAAACCTTTAATAAATTCCCACTAGTTCAGACCATTCACTGACCACAGCAGAAGACCATATATAAACAGGCTAATAGCATAAAAGCAACAAATAAACCCACTCAGGAGGGATGCTGCTGCTGCTAAGTTGCTTCAGTCATGTCCGACTCTGTGCGACCCCATAGACGGCAGCCCACCAGGCTCCGCCATCCCTGGGATTCTCCAGGCAAGGACACTGGGGTGGATTGCCATTTCTTTCTCCGATGCATAAAAGTGAAAAGTGAAAGTGAAGTCGCTCAGTCATGTCCGACTCTTCGTGATCCCATGGACGGCAGCCCACCAGGCTCCTCCATCCATGGGATTTTCCAGGCAAGAGCACTGGAGTAGGGTGCCATTGCCTTTTTTGCAGGAGGGATGAGACCATTCTAAATTTCACTGGTTAAAGGGGAGAAAAATCAAAACTGCAATTGTAGAGTATTTTGGAGAGTAACAACAATGAGAATACCACATCTAACTGTTTAGCTGGCATTTCTTATTACAGGGAAAAAGATGTTGGAACAATTAGCTAGCCTTCTGGGGTCGAGGGGGAGTAAATTTGGATACTTACTGCATAATTCCTTATGCAAGATGAATTCCAGATGGATTAAAAATTAAAATATAAAAAGGGAATTTATACTTAACCATAGATTTTTTTTTTAATAGCTTAGAGGCGGCCAAGGTCTTTCTCACATTAAGCCAAAATGTAAGACAGAAACTAAAAAGATAATTTTGGTATATTAGACTCCATTAAAATTTAAAGTTCTAAAGAGCAAAAAAGAAAAATGACTGAAAGAAATTAAACTCTGAGGGAGATATTGCTAAAATTGTAAAAACAAAAATGTTTAATAGCACTAATATGCTAAAATGATCATATAAATTCATATGAAGAATTGAAACCCAACCGGAAAAAAATACAAATTGCATGAACAAACACTTTTGAAATGAATAATTCAAATGGCCAGTAAGCATATAAAGAGATGTTTAGTCTTGCTGGTAATGTGTGTGTGTGCACATAAGTGTCTGAAAATATAGACATCAAAATGTTCACAATGATTATCTCTGAGGAGTGGGATTTCTTCTCTCCCTTTTGGAACAGTTTTGATTTTTTAAAAATCAGCATATGTTTATTTTATACATTTTATGATTAAACTGTTCAGAATACTAAAAACATACCAATATAAACCTATGACACTTCTGTTTTTATTGAAAATTTTAAATGTGCTTTTAATTATGTGATGGAAGAGTGCTATTGACAAGATGCTATATTTTAAATGTTCATGTCCCTTCAAAAATGTTAATATATTGAAACCTCATCCTCATTACACTAGTATCTGGAAGTTAGGCCTTTGGGGTGATTAGATCATGAAGATGAAGCCCCCTGGTGGGATTAGTGTCCTTATAAAATCGACTCCAGAGAGTTCCCTTGCCCCTTCTGCCACATGAGGACACAGAGAGAAGATGAACATCTTTGGATCAAGAATTGGGTCCTCACTGGACACCAAGCCTGCGGGCACCTTGATCTTGGACTTCCCAACCTTCAGAACTGTGAGGAATACATTTTTGTTAATTAAGCCACCCAATCTATGGAATTTTTGTTATAGAAGCCTGAATGGACTATAACATAAGACAAGATGTTCATTTTTTGTTAGAAAATAAGAAAACAGGCTAAAAAATTATGATTTAATTTTTGTTTTATAAAAGAGATACATTAGACAACAGCAATTTTCTCCAAAAATGGACTTATTGGTCACTGCAAGGCCTTCTTTGTGTTTTCCAGTTGTCTACAATAAACATTCAGGAAAAATTCATTTTTTTGTTATATTTCAATAATAAGAGTTTATCTGCCACAAGTAGTGATTCTAGATTACAAGGCCCACACAGTCATTTTAAAGTTTGGATTTCCCAGTTTTCCTTGTCAGGAATAAAGCGGGGAGCCATCAGAGATGTGGAATATTGAAGGACCCACAGCACAAATTCTTAGGTAGAAATGTACCAAAGTCAGTTTCTAGTCCATTCTTGAGACTGTAATGGGGAGCAAAGCTTTTTATCCAGCATCTAAGCCTTGAGCAGTGATTCAAGCTCAATAAACACTTATGGGGCACCTACAGCACCACATGAGGAGAGATAAAGCTGAACTAGACAGAGCCCCTCTCTCTATGGAGCCCACAGTCTAAGAGAGAGGACACAGTGTCAGGCATGCAGTAACACAGCAAGCTCGGGAGGGAGCTGGGAGGGAGGGAAGGGACCAACATCCTGGTCTGCCCAAGACTGAGGGGCTTTCCGGAACGCAGGCCTATCCATGCCCCAAAAAAGTGAGGGGGATAAATCCTGGCCACACCAGGACAAGCTTGCTACCCTAGAAAGGTCAGGACTTTCCCTCTCTTTTGACCTCTCATGGAAGGTTTTGAGACAATCTGCATTGTAGTAGAGTTGGTTGCATTCATATCTTAACTCCCATGTTTGACCAGAAGCCCCCTGAGGGCAAAAGCAGTGTCTGATGTATCATCATGCCCTTTGTATCTCCTAGCATAGCACCCTGCTCAATGAGTGTTTGCTAAGTGACTAGATAAATAGGCAGTCTTAGTTAGAACTCACACTCCCTTAGCAAACTGGAAATGAATGAAGAGTATGGAATATCAATGGGAGGCATAGCTCCAGCTGCTATGGCATGTTAATTACACAATACTTTTATTGAGCAATTCGGTGGTAATTCTTGCAGCTATTTCTCCTTAATAAGACCCATTGTGCACCATAAAATAGTAACTGGGACGCAGTTTGTATTCCACATACATCACATTTCTCTTTAGCAGGTTCTTCCACATCCATAATCTCATCATTATTACTATTACCCTCAGAAGACGGTTGACTTGCATTAATCAGGCCTGCTGCCATTCCCCTGCCAGATTTTCTGCACTTTTATTGTGCTTTTGGACATTTTAATTAACTTGAAAAATTAATTTTAAAATCTTACCTTATTAATGCTCTGCCCCCTTGGAAATCCTTTCTTCTTGTTTATTATCACTGACCATTTTAAGAGGAGGTCATTTGTGATTAAAGCTCCAGAGAACTTTTTCCCCGCCATCTTGCCACAGTCTATGCTAGTTTTAAATGGGATGAAACTAATAATCCCAAAGTTGAATGCAAGGAGAGGGGACTGGATTTCTCTTGCTTTGGGAGTTCAAATACTTATCATTTCAATTATGCCATAACATTTACTCCTCAGCCACCCGCTCTTGACAGAAGCTCAACAGTGTTAGTTTATTAGTACCATATACAGAGCTGAGTTTTGTTTTACCCACTTGACAGGCTGCAGTGAATAAGGCCCAGGTTTGCTAACTCAAGAGCCCTGACACATAGCCAAGTCAGCAAGACACATGAGGTCACACTAGCTTCCTGATTCTCAATGCTCTTTCTGGACCCCAGGAATAGAAAGTGATAGTCACTGAATGTGAGTTCTTCATTCTCTGAACAGAAAAATGGCAATATTTCACAGACTAACTCCAAAAGGTTGGCAGTGTCTTCTCGGTCACTCTAATGAGGGTGTGAGGCTATATCAGGATCATCCCCAAGGAATGCTCTGAATAGTAAGAGCTGCTGCGTGTATAGGACGCGTGACTGACAGCTGCTTACCCCTTCCCATCAAAAACACTCATTTACTCTTTTGGCATAATTTACAACAATGATTCCCAACCTTTGATTATGAGGATCGATTTAATTCTATAAAAAGGGAAGACATAATCCCAGAGTGTCTGCTGATACAGAAAATACATGACAAAAAGCTAGGATGAATTCAGTACCTACTTTACATGACTTTTTCTTTTGTTGCTATTAACTATCTCTGCCCTATATTTAGAACACGTGGTCCACATGTGCACAGAGTGTAGGATTTACTGAATTTTCAAACAGTGCTGGGTATGCTTGTGTATTTGTGCACTCTTTGTATTAACTCTGTACCAACTCCACCGATTCCTGCTTCTCTGGCCAGAACTCAGACGCTTATGAAGCATGGATGCCTGATTTTAGTCATACAACTCAAGAAATGAATATTCAAACCAAAACACTTTCATGGATGCTTAACTTTGGACATTTTCAAGAGATGCTTTATTTTGCTATGATTCTATTTAAATTTTGCCAAGCAAAAATACCAAAGTGTATTGCCATCTCCTTCTCCAGGAGACCTTCCCGACCCAGGAATCAAGCCCACATCCCTTGTATCTCCTTCATCGGCAGGCAGGTTCTTTACCAGCTGAGCCACCAGGGAAGCCCAAAATGCCTGCAGTTTTATATAACAATAGAAAGTAGAGGACTACTTCATCCTGCTGCCTCCAGTCTGAGCTATGTCAACCTGCTTCCTAAGGTATCTGCCAGCTGTAAGGAACAGGTACCTGACAAAGCGAGTATTTTACAAGGACACTTTAAGGATGTGGAGTAATACGACGGGCCCATTTGAGAAGCGTTCGGCCCACCCCCAGTTTCCACATCATTTACTACCTGGTGTTCTGAAGTAACTCACCTGCTGCCTCAGAGCTTCAGTTTCCTCACATATAAAATGGAGGTAATAAGAGTGCCCGGATCATACAGCTCTCGAGACTATCAGACGCACATCAAGAGATTAGCCTAGTGCTTGGAACATAGTAATTACTTAATAAAGGCTAACTGGTAATAGCAGCAACAATAGTAATAGAGGGGATGCGTAATGCATAGCTGAGCCCCGTGGAAACTAAATAAGTGGAGATCTTCAAGTCTTTCTCTTTAGGGGTTGCTTTGCCAATCTTCTCAATTCTCTTTGCCTCAGACTGTCAGCACCTTGGCCTTCCCAGCCTCTAGAACTGTGAGAAATAAATTTTTGTTGGGTTTACAAGCCACCTATTCTATGGTGGGGGGTTTTGGGGGGTTTTGGTGGGGGGAGTTGGTATTTTATCATAGCAAGACATCCTAAATGTTCAATTCTTTTGATTCCAAATTTAAATGTAGGCTTTGCTCTGCTTTCCTAAATAAATTTACACAATCCATCAAGAATCACTTGGTATTTCATTCATGGTTAACTAGAAATAGATTCCATCTTCTCAGAGATGCTCCCTCACCAAATTAACATACCTTTCCCAACTAGGTCTAGTTTTAAGCATATTTTGTGTATAAGCATTTGCTCATGACTCATTATCTTTTTTTCTAAGTATAAAAAATTTTTAAGGAAGAAATGAAAGAGCAGAAATGCTTCATTAACTTTGAGGAGGAGAGAAAAGAATGATGAAATTTGGCTCAAAATATGGAAAATTAGCCACAGATTCAATATTCGATGATGCCATTCACCCTGATACACTGACTTCATCTTTGTCTCCAGACTCAATGAACTAAGGAAGGTGAGAATTTTAATAGAAACTGGAAATTATCCCAACAGTGAGCAGCCCAGTGCTCTTTCAGGGTCCTGATAGTTCCCAGCTTCAGATGGTAAATATGCAGGAGCTGGTATTATGTCACAAGATAAGAAAAAAGGTAGAGCTCAGAAAATGAATGAACCTCATCTGGAAATTTGTACAAAGGCAGTCAAATCAGCAAATATTTTTGAGTATAGCATCAGCACTGGAATAGAGGGTCTAATGACCCCAAAACCCAAAGCAGGGAACAAGACAGAAGAAACTAAGTCCCAGATGTACACCCTCACCCTGGACCTTCACAGGTGCCAGAGGAAGTTACCTGCTGCTGAGGCTGGTGGCCAAGACCCAGTCTGGTCCGTGTGACAGGGACTCTCCAGATGGGTATGCTGGTGGAAGCTAAGAGCTCTGGAGCAGGCACCAGCTCTCCCATGTCCGAACCATGTGACCTTGAGTCTCATTACTTAATCTCAAATCAGGCAATGGTGCTTCCCTATCTGTGATATGGGGGTTTTTGGTTAAATTGCTATACTGCATCTAAAATAATTAGTGTAGTGTGTGGCACATAATAAGAACTCAGTGAACACTCTCTTATTATATTGCTATCATTGCTATTGTTGTTGTTGCTATTACAATCATGGGTCCAGAGATATGTCTAATGCTCAGATGGCAACAGGTAGATACTGAATGAATGAATGAACAGATGAAATAACAAAGAAATAAACAATAGGAGAATTGTACAAGGAGGTACATAATTAATTATGGTTTCAGTGAATTCTGGAGTAAATCATTCTCTTTCAGCCTCATCTCTCATCAAAAAGAAATGTGTTCATTTTCAAATGCATCTCAATATTACACTATACAGATATTTTTAATATATTTCTGGAACAAAAAAAATTTACTGGCCAAAACACTACAAACATTGATGTTTACAAACAAATGATTACTTAGAAACAGGAAGCACACTTATTAATCCCCAGTGTAGGAAGTGCTGTTTCAATACTGAAATGGTTTGTTAAGGGCTGAGAACTCAGCTTGTCACATTCACCCAGAGAGTGCAGCTCTTAAGTAGTAAATTAGAAACTGGATATATAGCTCTGAAAGGACTGTGTGTCCTTTTGAAATGTCTGTCGAGATCTACTTAAATAAAAGAGGAAATTGAAGAGCTACAGAGCTGGGCAATTTCACAGCAGGACAGGAGTGGGAGGAGCTATTGGAAAGAGGCTATTTAGAACCATCTAGTAAGCTCAGAGTAGTAATTAACATCAGCATCCCAAGAAGAAATGAAGGTCAAGCTGGTGTAGAGGATCAGACAACTGACAAAAATGACCTGGGAGAACCCACAGAGAAGAGGAAGGATAGATATTTCAAGTTTGTCCCATCAAAGCAAGGCATTTAGTTAGCAGCCCTTATGACTGTTCTCATGGATTTTTCAAAACATGTCATGTCTGTGTTATGCAGATAATATGTAGAAAATGAGATATCTGTGCCGTTCTCTGAGTAGAAGTGTCTTAAGGTTCACAGGGGCACACTTGTGGTTTTAGCCTAGAATCGTTTCTTGGGACTCAGATCTGCTTATTCAGCTAATCACTTGGGTCTCTCAGTGAAGCCCACAAGAGGGGTGAGTTTTTAGCTTTTGACTTGGACCAACTCAGAGTATATTTTCTCATTACCCACGTTACCACTTCTACTGAGACTCACCTTCCAAGACCCAGGACAAAATACACGTCATATTCAAGAAATGGCAGTTCCCAGTGTGTGCAGAGTATAGATTGCCCACAAAGGGGGCGTGAATGGTGAGGCCAGGAGATTTGGTCCCAGTGATGGAAGCCTATCAGGCCATACTACGAAGCCTAACTGTAAGTGGTAGGCCTTTGTAGTACCAAATGAGAAGAGAGAAGTGAAGTCGCTCAGTCATGTCCAACTCTTTGCTACCCCGTGAACTGTAGTCTGCCACGCTCCTCTGTCCATGGGATTTTCCAGGCAAGAATGTTGGAGTGGGATACCATTTCCTTCTTCAGGGATCTTCCCAACCCAGGGATCGAACTCAGGTCTCCTGCATTGCGGGCAGACTACTTATTTGCTGAGCCATGAGGGAAGTACCAGATGATCTCTGTGATAAATACTCCTTAACTTTGTGACTCTTCTGTCTATATACAAGACATTGTTTAAAGTTTATTTTAATGCGGTACCTAAACCTCAAAAATAGTCAGATGTCAGTTTTTTACCCTCTATTGTTAGATATTTTATAATAACAGCTTTATCCACATGCTTGCCTCATAAGAAGGGCATTTTTTCATGTACACTATATTTGCTCACATAATTGATTCTTGACTTCACTGCCTCCGTCATTCTGAGAAGAAAATGCCTCTTCCTACAAAATTCCACTGCTCCCCTCTCACCCACACAGATCTCCTGAGAGCAGTGTCACGGCTGTCTAGGCCCCTGAACCTCTAAGACCTTCCATTCCAGTGATCACCACTTCTTGAGCTATTGCAGAGTTTCACAGTTAGTGTTTTGAGAGAAATAATCTGATTTCTCGCAACGCTAAGCAAGTGTCTATACCTCGTCCAATCAGGCTGGAGAATCTAGGCTATCTGGTCTAGACATGGCCAGAAGGTCTACTCTTCCAGCCAGGACTGAAAGGTGATTTTAAAGAACCAAGCACAGGCTGGTCATGAACTGCAAACATGCCTACCAGGCCGATCCAGATATGAGTGCTTCAAGCCAGCATTTGCTTGCGGGGGCAATTTTGTGGACACAAAAGAACTAATAAACAAAAAGAAAGCTATTAATGCAATGTGATCCTAACTACATTGTTGCTGATTGCAGTTTGGTTCTGAATGGGTTGTTATTCTTTAGTTAACCAGAGAGAAAAGATATAATAATTTTGAGGGTAAATGATAAGATGGGCCACAATTCAGATTATTGTTTGATTAACGTCTCCATGCCTGAGTTAAAAGGATGATATCAGGGAAAAAGAATGTATTTTGAAAAGATATTGAGTTTATCCTATGCAATCAGATATTTTGGGGGTCTTCATGCCTCTCATGCTCTAAGGGAGAGGTCTTCAGGTTCCATTTTGTACTTTAAAAAGTTCTTTGTCTACCCCAGGGCTCTTATGGATTACTTATGCTCTAAGCCCCTGCTTCTACTGGTTGATTCATAAACTGAATTAACTATTACCTGCATCTTCTGTCCACACCCATTCCCTTCACATAGCATTAAAATCAGATATGGCTCTGTTCCTTCCTCTCTTTGCACCAACTCAAAAACAACTCATGCAACGAACAGTGGATTTTGATGAAGATGTAGGGAGACAGGGGATGGTATCCCTACCCAGGACCCCTCCTGCAGCTGCCCCAGTAGATGACTGGTCCAGAGAGAGTAGGCTCTGCCCTCAGGTCACCAACATCACTCAGAGGAGAACATGAAACCAGAAATGAAGATGAGAAAGAAGAGGAAATGGCCAGAGGCCTCTCAGGAGAGGCCACAAAGGCAGGAAGTCTGGTAGTAGGGTCCCCAGAGTTATCACCATCACAAATCTAGAAATCACAAGAACAGCACAGCAATGGGAAATCCAGGCCAGGGTCAGATATAGCTGAAGCTCTTTTAACCATCCTCTCCCTGGCTGATTTTACTCTATAAAACATTCTCACTGATGCCCATGGCATGCTGAAGCCCAGAAGCCAAGAGGCTATGCCACGGTAGCAGAAGGTCTAGCAAGAGTATGCATGCTTGTTCTCAACATGTTTATATAATGTACATGTACACTATCTGACTTGTAACCAGGAAAAGAAGTAGAATCGTTGTTTCTCTGAAAACTAAATTGAAATCTTTGAAAAAGATTTGTTAAAACAAATAAAAAACACTCTTTTTTCTGTCACTAGGGATCCATTTGCATGAATAATCATGTGTGGAAAACTAGAAACATTTACAGAGATGAAGATAAGCTATCTTTAGCACATGGTGGTAGACAGAGAGGACCCTCGATGTGTCTGGGTATGGATAGCTATTATAAGTTATTTTCTCTATTACATTTCCATTTAATATTAGCCAGGGATCCAGGTTATCATGATAGACACAATCAAACAGCTCAAGCAAAAACAAGTTATGGGCTCATGGGATATCAGGAAGGGCTGAATACCCAAATTGAAAAGGCAGGAAGACTGGAGGGTTGCAGAATCAAGAACATCAGAATGCAGGAATTAAAATGCCTCCAAGACCTTATCACCACTTCTAGCTGCACGATGTCTTTATTCTCTCTCACCACTTATTTCTTCATGTAGTGACAAACACAACCACCATCAAAGCTTGAATTTTGCATCTTGCAAACGCTGCCCTCAGAGAGACTGCCAGGACCTCTCTCTTGACCCAAGGAAGGATTCTTATTGGCCCAGTTTCTATCACATGTCTTTCCCTGGACCAGTCAGTTGAAGCCAAGGGTGGTGGTCACATCTATTGTTCACACTTTGACCCCATACTATCCTTCCTACTGTTTTGTGGTCCAATACAGCTCCCATCACAAGCTGAAATTTACTTATCTCTATCATCTATCTTCCTGACTGGCATATAAGGTCTATTCTGACTTGTTCACTACCAAAACAATACTTTAGCACATAAGAGCTGCTCAATAAACACTTCTGAATTAAAAACACCCTAAGCCAAGTAAATCCAACCAATCCATCCTAAAGGAAATCAGTCCTGAATATTCACTGGAAGGACTGATGCTGAAGCTGAAACTCTAATCCTTTGGCCACCTGATGCGAAGAACTGACTCGTTTGAAAAGACCCTGATGCTGGGAAAGATTGAAGGTGGGAGGAGAAGGGGATGACAGAGGATGAGATGGTTGGATGGCACCACTGATGTGATGGACATGAGTCTGAGCAAGCTCTGGGAGTTGGTGATGGACAGGGAAGCCTGGCTTGCTACACTATAGTCCATATGCAGTCACAGAGTCGGACACAACTGAGCGACTAAACTGAACTGAAGCCAAGTCAAAAATCAAGCCATATATGAAACTCATAAGCTATTAAAACTCAGGTTTTGGAAAAAATTACTATGCTAAATGAAAATGATGTAACTATTTCGAATATAACCCTAATTTCTAAATAAGCTTTAGATTTAAAATACTATATCTCAAATGGGAAGGGCAAAGTCAGCAGGAACTTGTCACACTATAGAGCCTGCCTGCAGACTCTCACTCCATGCAAAGGAAAAGAGAAAGGAAACCAGAGGAGAAACTATGCTCCTATCTCCCCTTGGGTTCCTAGCAGGGCTGCCAGATAAAATATAGAATTCCCAGCTACATTTTATTTTCAGATTTACACAAATAATTTCGAGTATAAGTACATCCAAAATACTACCTATTTAATAATACTAAACAATTATTCATTGCTTATCTAAAATTCTAGTATAACTAGGCATCCAGTATTTTTATTTACTAAATCTGGCCACCCTTGTCCCTGGGCATCCCCATGCTCACCCAAGGCATGACAGATGGACCCAAATATTAATAACATGTAAGCAAGATCAGGAGATTAACAGCACATAAGCCTTGGGTCTCCCTGGACTTCAGGTTGACACAGGAGCACTGCCCCAGATGTTCCTGCATGCTCCCAGGGAAGGATGTAAATCCTGGCTAGTACCTCGGCCATGAGGAGCTGTGAGGTGAGCCTGGAGTGGAGGCTGAGAAATGGGAAGGCCAGGCCAGCTCCTGGACAACTCATTGCAAGCCTCAGGGTCTACCACATGGCAGAGCTGAGGTGGAGCTGAGCCAGCAGGAGGAGGACCCCTGACCGTGTCCACGCCACAAAGAGTACCCCTGAGTCACACCAGCTCACATCTCATGGCTCACTCTAATCACGCGACAGCAGAGACAACACAAATATTTTTTAAAAACCAAAACAATTCCCAAGGAGAGCACAAAGAGCAGCCAGTGCATCCTCCCAATCACTCTGAAACAACCCTTGTAGGCAACGTAAAGCTTGAAACACGCATATCCCCAAAACAGGGATTCAGGTCAAGTTACCCAGCTTTCTGCCCTGAGTGAAAAGGGAAGCATGAGAGGAAAGTGAAAACTAGTAAAGAAAATGAAGACCATTGCCTTTGTTTTCATTCTGAGTATCTATACACATATACAGAGGAGGGTAGAGAATTCTTCTTAGAGGGGGAACCAGTTTTTTAAGACGACACTTGTCTAGGCCTTTCTTTGGTTGTGCAAAGTACAGGGCCCCAGACATGATCCAAAAAAACAGGGTTAGAAGAAGAATTAAAAGGTTCCCTATAACAAAGTCACTGTAATTTTACAACTTTCTCCTAAGGAGCTAGAGCTCTGAGATCCTGCTTGAGGAGAAGGTGACAGGAACTGGTTCCAGGAATATGATGAGAAGTTTAGGCATCAATAAAAAGCAGCTTGAGAGAAACAGCTCCTTGTTCAGAATGGTTTAACACAATAGCGTCCAATCTTCGATTGTAACTTAGTCTCTGTTCTGGGCAGGGATATAATCTAAGTCCCCTCCATTAATTGAAAGCCTTCAGGAAAATCCATTCAACACAAAGACTGTGGTGAGATCACTAGACACTTAGAGGATAAAGCGTGAAAAGACTAATTCCCTTCCAGTTTCTGCATTGTGCAACCTGCACACCCATACCTGGGACCCCAAGTGTTCCAGGAGTGGAAATAAAGAAGCCCTCCTCCAGCAAGTACCTCAGAACAAGATGATCCTCCAGAGGGAGGGCAAGGAAGGCTAGACTTTATTACTACCTGGTAAAAGAAGGAATACAACACATCGACTTGTGGACAGGGATTATCTCTAGAGGCTACAATGGGTGGCTTTTATTTTCTGTTTAGTGCTATTGTGCAATGAATCTGGGTTCATTTTACTGCCAGGGAAAATGATTAAGAATCAAAGGAATAATTTTACAATAGGGAAACAGCAGTGGTGATGCGATGGCTGGCCATGACCAGCCTCTCATCTCTGGACACCAGCTGGGGCCTGAATATACTGATGCTCCACTTGCATTGGTTGTTACCTGGCTCAGGAATTGAGCCTGGACCTGGAAGGTACCAATGCCCACAGAGAGGAGAATGCCCACAGGATGGTGGTGGGTGAGAGCATAGGACTGTGACCAAAGAGACCAACTCAGCAGCAGAATTCAGCCAGAATATCTTGCTTTGGGGCAAATACACTGCGATCTGTGTATTTCACCATCACAGACACTCACCAAAGTGATTCTGAATCTTAAAATGTCCGTAACTGAGAACGCATATTCAAATTTTTATCTAATGTCTCTCTGGAATTTAATTACTCCTTATAAAAATTTTACGTTTCAAAATTAGTAGGTTTTTTAATCATGTGATTTTTCTCTCTAGAAAACTTCAGAGGCTATACGGTGCTATTTCCTCTCTTTACAGATTGCACACTTGACCCTCAGAGAGAAGGATGAGACCAGAGTTATGCAGTGTATTATTCAAGACTCTCCAAAAGGCAGAAACAGTAGGATGTGCGTAGAGAGAAAGAGATTGATTTTAAAGAAATGTCTCATGTGATTACAGAGGTTGGCAAGTCCAAAATCTGCTTGCTGGACTGGCAGACTGAAACCCAGAGACAAGGCAATTCTGCAGTTCAGGCCCAAAGGCCACCTTCTGTCAGAATTTCCCCTCGCTTGAGGAAGTTAGTCTTTTGGGCTAGTCAAGCCTGCACCTGATTGAATGAGGCCCACCCACATTATGGTGGAAAATCTACTTTACTCAAAGTCCACTGAATTCAATATTAATCTCATCCAGAGACACACACATATATGTATCCAGAATAATGTTTGACCATGTATCTGGGCACTGAGGCCCATCCAAGTTGATGCATAAAATTACCCATCACACATAGGCAGTTAGAAACAGACATGGAATTAAACTCCAACCTCTTGATTTTCAGAAAGCTCAAGCCACTCCATCATGTGACCCCAATCAGACCGATACTTTTGAAACCACTCAAGTCTGGAGTCTTAGTACAAGACACATAGGGTCATGAAATGTTATGCTTAACAAACATTCATGCATATGCTGGAAATTATTTCTAGCATTGTGGCTACCTGGACACATTTTAAACCAAGAAAGAAGCAAAACATCACTTAGAGAAAATGGATCTAAGCGCCCTCTCAACACCATAAATCCCCCGTAGCATCCTAACCCCATCATAAAACAGCACTAGTGAAATATCTGCACAGCCCTTCGACAGCTGTGGATATTAGATGTCAAATATAGTGAAATACCTGACATTAACAGGGACATGCACCAAACGGAAACTTACAAAGGTTCCTCAGACAGCTGCTTCTTATCATTAATCCTGAACACTGGATGTGATTCCTCATTACAGGAGGAGCATATTGGTGTCCATATTTTTCTACTCCTCATACTTCAATTTTAGCAACTTTGAATTTTACCTTCTAAGGTCTTTTTTCCTTCATTAAAGGAAAATGAGAATGTAAGCTTTGAACTTAACACCTCATTGAGAAGGCTATATTACAGGAGGAGACTTCCGACCTGCATGGCTCTAAATTACTAGAAGAATGTAATTTTATTAGCTAAAGTAGTAAAGCAACAACTCTTTTAAGATTCCCATCACACTTCTGCTACAATAGCATCATTACCATAACAAACTATGGATTCCAGTTCCAATATCACCTTTTTTCAGGATTTAGGACATTCAATCCATTTGAAAATCTTGAGCGCACTGAGAAATATCTGGATATGGCAGCTAATTGTAATCTAAACAGTTATAAGAATAAATAATCAATTGCACTCCATTCAGCTCATAAGCATTATCAAGCAAGAAGCAACTGTTGAGATGGACAAATCAATAGCTCCACAATGAATGATAACACCGCAGTTACACCTTTATCGCAGCCGTAATAACGAGACCTAAGGTTAAAACATCAATCCAGGGTTTCCCTGGGGATCCAGTGGATAAGAACCCACCTGCCAATGCAGGGGACATAGGTTCGACCCCTGATCTGGGAGGATTCCACATGCCGTGAGGCAGCTCAGCCTGTGTGTCACGACCATCGAGCCCACACACCTGCTCCACCACAAGAGAAGTCACTGTGTGAGAAGCTCGCATGCCACAACTAGAGAAAGTCCGCGCGCAGCAATAAAGACCCAGCACAGCCAAAAAGAAAAATTAAAAAAAAAAAAAACAATAATAATTCTAAAACAACATCAATCCATTCTGTCTTCAGGACCGAGATCTCAGTTAAGCAATGTCTTAGCCAACTCAGGATCACCAAATCAAAATGCCACAGACCAAGAAGCTTAAACAACAGAAAAGTACTTTCTCACAGTTCTGAAGGCTGGAGGTCCGTGACCAAGGCGCCAGCAGGGCTGGCTTCCGGGGAGACCTCTCTTCCTGGCATGCAGACAACCGCGATCTCCTCACGTGGCCTTTCCTCTGGGCAGCTGGTTGTCGTTGCTCAGTCACTCAGTCTTGTCTGACTCTTTGCAACCCCATCGACTTCAGCACGCCAGGCCTCCCTGTCCTTCACCATCTCCCAGAGTTTGCTCAAGCTCATGTCCCTTGAGTCGATGATGCCATCCAACCACCTCATCCTCTGGAGAGAAGGGAAAAAGGAGAGAGAGAGTGAGAGAGACTGATTAACTGGTCTGTGGTCTCCTCCTCTTCTTGTAAGGATACCAGTCCTATCGGATTAGGGCCCTTCTCCTACGACCTGATTTAAACGTAATTACCTCCTTAAGGTTTCTGTCTCTACAGTCACACTGGAGGTTAGGGCTTCAACATAGGGCTTTTGAGGGGACCCTACTCAGTCTCTAACAGGCAACATTTGTTGTTGTTGTTGCTGAGTTGCTAAGTTGTATATGACTCTTTGTGACCCCATGGACTGTAGCCCACCAGCCTCCTCTGTCCACGGGATTTCCCAGGCAAGAATGCTGGAGTGGGTTGTCATTTCCTTCTCCAGGGGATCTTCCCCACCCAGGGATCGAACCTGCATCTCCTGAATTAGCAGGCAGATTCTTTACCACTGAGCCACCAGGGAAGCCTGACAGGCAACATTAATCTACTTAAACCACCTTTTTCTCTGTTTCAACTTTATGCAGGAATTTTTTTTCTTTCCCTCCTCCTTCTCCATTTTCTGCTTCTTTTTCTCTTTTTTCTTGTTTTGTTTCCCTATTAGATACAGATTCTCTCCCATTTCAAATAAATGTCACAGTGATTTAGAAAATGTTTTTCTGTTATTTTTTTAATGCCTTGAGTATTTGGGTTCCTTTTTTTAATGCAAAGGGAATGGTTCACAATTATCTCAGAAGAATCCAAAACATATTTTTCTAAATAGTCCCAGGAGTTCACATTTGTTCTGACCAGATCCAACTCAACATGGCAATAAAAACACCCGTGGTAACATCTCTTAGACCTAACTTCAGGGGACTTATTTCTTACATGTATTTAACATATGCAAATTCAACTTGCAGGTGGGGCAGGCATACTCTTTATACAATGTGGTCTCTAAACATAAGGCACTCAATCTATCCGCTGTTCGACCAAAGAAAAAGCAAAGTGTCTGACTTGGGAGGAAACTGTGACCAGAGGTAGACATGGTAACAGACAGAATAAGAGACCCTAGGACATCTGCGCTCCATTTGAGGAGCAACCTAAAATGTTTTCAAGGATACTTTTGACTCTGTGTGATTTTTGTCTTACGATCGGTCTTGAAGTATGGGCTCCAAAATAAAACTTTATTTTAAAATGAATCATGATAAGGTATAAGGAAGAAAGTTCAACTGATAAGCCCCCAAAAATGAATAGAAAGTGACCTAAGCAGGGGGAGGAAGGGATGGTATTTCAGTGTTAGTTGTTCAGTCTGTCTCTTTGAGACCCCGTGGACTGTAGCCCACCAGGCTCTTCTGTCCATGGGATTCTCCAGGCAAGAATACTGGAGTGGGTTGCCATTTCCTCCTCCAGGGATCAAACCCATGTCTCTTTTGTCTCCTGCATTGGCAGTTGGTTCTTTACTGCTCACACTACCTGGGAAGTTCCCGACATTTGTTGAGGCTAAGTTAAATAAGGCCTTGAAATCCAGAGCAAGGTGTTGGACTTGTGATAATTTATTACACTTAAAGTGACCAGGTATTAGCATGCCAAGTATTAGCATGAAAGTGTTAGGAATGTGGTCTGCCAGAGCTACTCAGGAACTGAGCTGAAAAGAACATTTTAAGTTAATACAGAAAACTGAAAACTTTGCACCTCGAGGAGAAAAATGCCACTAAAGAGAGCAAAACCTTCACTGCTTCAAGAGATTTCATTGTAACATTATGTTCAAAGGCTCTAAAATAGGTGGTAATCTATTTCTTAATCAATGTCCTTGAACAGAAAAATCTCATTTTTATATATTGCAAATATTGAATCACTTTACCAGAAGGCTCTTCCAAGAAATACTATGATGGGCAAGCATTTATGCACCTGACTTAAAACCTGAAACTGTCTCCTTGGGAAAAGACAACACTTAAAAAATTAACCATAATGGCAGAGACATTCCATGCTAAACGTTGATTGCTTTTTAATCCTATCTTGTATGCCAAGAACAACACGCAGGTAGGAAGAAAAAGCTCGAGACTGGAATCAGACTTTTGTCATGATCTTGCTACCAGTTGCCTGGCAGAACTGCTTTTTTTAGAAGCTGATCGGTGCTTCCAGGTGCATTGTTTGGGCTCAGCTCTAGATAAAGATAAACATTCAGGCTTCCAGGGACTGGAATCACAAGAGTGACTAGCAAAGTTCACAGGAACCGAAAGACCCTGGTGCCAATTAAAAACCATACATCCCATCACAGCAAGGAGGGAAGCTATTGAATAATTGAATAATCTCAAGCCATTCCAAAGGAGAATAAACAGATGATGGCCTGATCCCGTGGAGACTGGAGGAAGCTGTGTGCATCAGAGTGCTCTATATTCTCTTCATACTTTGATTAATTATCCAGCTGTGTGACTGTCATTATCAAGGATATCTCTGAATCATGTGTCTCCGACAGTAACCAAATCTGGCTGTCCCTTTCATTTTTTTTTTTTTTTCACTTGGGTAAGCGCCTTGCTGTTTGGAAGAGAGTTACCTAGTATGCCACTGGAAACAAGCAAATACTCCATTCACCGTAGACAACAATGGGCCAGTCATGAGACTGTCTTTCATAGCACTGCTGGTAGGTGTGTATAAAGGTACCCCCAGTGGAGAAGAGAAATATGCCCTCCTGTAAACTGATCTTCCACTGGAAAGTGCTGAGAATACCGAGCTTGAGACGAGAATGAGCGTCATTTTCAAATCTAATTTGCTGGCTTCATTGTTTATTTGTACCAGAAAACTTGCCCCTCTCCCAAGCCCTTCACTCCAAGAGAGCTGCTTAAGAGGCTATTTCTCTAGAAATTATTGTAATTGTCAAAGGATCCAGGCAGGGCTTAAGCCAAAGAAAAGTATTTGAGAACCCAACATGGGAGACAACAAAAGGAACGCAGATGTATAGAATAGACTTGTGGACTTTGTGGATGAGGGTAAGGGTGGGATGATATGGGAGAAGGGCATTGAAACATGTTAATTGTCATGTGTCTAATCAATCGCCAGCCCAGGATTGATGCTCGGGACTGGTGCAGCGAGATTTCCCGGGGGGGAGGGAGGAGGGAGGGGGGACCCGGAGGGGAAGCATATGTAAACCCATGGTGATATCATGACAATGTATGGCAAAAACAATAATAAAAAAAAAAAAAAAAGTATTTGAAACTGTAGAATTCCTACAACCTTCAGCCGACCATGCAAGCAAAGACATGGGGAAAAGAAAGTGGAAGCTCTTAAAGTTACATCAACAGTTACCTATTCCACCCTCTCTTGGTAGCTATGATCAAGGTGATCGTGGAATCTTGACTGTCAGTTCATCTTTCTGTGTCCAAGTTCATCCCTGGTTAAATTTAGATAACAATGCACGTCTTCTAAGGAGGCAGCACAATAATGGAGAAGAGAGAATATTCATTCACCGATATTCTGTCTCTTGCGTGTATTTCCCAGCCCTCTAGTGGCTAAGCAGGACCAGGTGACTAGTTCTGACCAATGAGATGAGGGCAGAGTGATATGAATTGCAACCAGACAAATGTATGAAAACCTTCTTGTAAACTCTCTTCTGCTTACATTCTAGAGGATGCAGCTACACACAGGGGTGGGGGGTCCTCCAGCCTGGGTCCCTGAGTCAACATGTGGAACTGAGACCCCTCTGCTGGTTTATCTTGTAAAGATATCATGAACAAGAACTAAACCTCTGTTTGGTTGACTGACCCTCCCTTCTCATCTCTCAGGGGAAATTATATTCATCCTTCCCAGCCAGTCTCAAAGCAGCTTTTTCCATGGAACCTCTCCAGATAGGAATTTCCATAGCACTTTGAATCTCTGGGTTTTTTTGTTTTTTTTTTTTTTAGTATTTATCTCATTTTGCCTAATATTACTCAAAGTCTATAAAGCATAGTTCAGGCTCTGCGGACAAAAGTCCTCAGATTTAAACCTCAGCTCCACACTTGGTATGTTTTGTTGTAATTTGTTAATTTCCACCTCTATCTGCCTAGTCTGACCAGGAGCATCTTGTGGAAAAGGGCTGTGCCATATTCTTAGTTCTTCTCCTTCTCCTCTCTCCTCCCTTCTCTCTCCTCACTATTCTTCTTCTTCTATTATTATTATTCTGCCTAATTAATTTATTAGCCTTTTTGCTGATCTTGGTGCCCGGCATAGAGTGTGCAACCAAATATTTTGTTTTTGTAGGTTTTTAAAACTTTATTTCTATCACATACAATTAAACAATATGTCAAAGGTTTCCATACAATTCATACTAAATTGAATGCTCATGTAACATCACCCATGAAAAGGAATATTCCAGAAGGGAATATTACCAGTACCTTTTAAGTGTAAAATTTTGGCTTTATGATTTAATAAATGTTAACTATTTTCTTGTTGTAAAAAAAAAAAAAAAAACTCAGCTCCAGTATACACAGCTGTTTAGCCTTAGGTAAATTATTAATGAGATCCTCCTAAACCTCCCTAAACCTCAGTTTTCCTACCTGTAAAATGGAGTTAACAAGAGGAGTCATGAGAGGTAAATGAGGTACAAGTAAAGAGCTTGGCACAAGGTCATGAACCATTCAGCTTACAATTCCTGGGAGCTACTCCTACAGCCTTACAAGATTTGAAGAGCCTTACATATGAAGATAATATGTTCATCCACTTTCTGTCTTCTGCAGTACCTGGAATGGGCTCTCACATACAACAGGTACTCCCTCGAAATGTTTGAGGAATGAATGAACTTTCAAAAAAGAACAAAATAAATCATTAAAATGATAAAATGATAGATTCTCTAAGAAACAAAAAGGAAGAATGATGAGTGAGAAAGTAAAAAACAGACCATGGACAAATTTTAAGTAAACCACGTTGATTTGGGAAATGTAGAAAGATGGACCCTATGTTAACAGGTGACCATTTTCAGAGATGAACTCAGGCACAGAAATCCAAGGTCATCATACAGCACCATGCACAGCACATCATCTTTACTATTCTGCTCCATGATGTTTCAATGAAACATTAAAATCCTTTGAGGGCATATAAGCTATTAGACATACAGGTGCCTTAACTTCAGAAGAAATCATGCAGTATGACCAAGATAGATTTGATATTGCTGAATAAAGTAAAAATTAATAAAAATAAAATTAAAACAATGCCTTACAAATAAAGGCACAAAACAGTAGCCTTGGGGAACAGACCAGGTGTTGTTATGCTTATAAATGCCTTTATTTATTTTTATTGAAGTATAGTTGCTTTACAATACTGTTGTAAAGCAAAGTTAATCTGCTATTATAAATGTCTTTTAAGTGCGTAGATGCGTTTCTCTTCTTGGAACAGTTTTCCGCCTTCCTGAAACTTCTTTCATAAACTGGTCTTCACAAAAGATAGGC
Organism: Antilocapra americana; assembly: GCA_007570785.1. Taxonomy (NCBI): domain Eukaryota; kingdom Metazoa; phylum Chordata; class Mammalia; order Artiodactyla; family Antilocapridae; genus Antilocapra; species Antilocapra americana. Next base: position 29,662,073 of record ML662445.1, read on the forward strand.
CTTCGTTCTTCTACATTTTTAAGCAACAGCGACATCATGTGGCCACGCAGGGCGCTAACTCGCCTTCTCTCCCAAGTCTGAATTTCCCCCAGAGAGGCATCAAACTAGTTCTGCCTTCTCTCAGAATAAACTCATTCAAAAATCATCAACGAATGGCGCACAGATTCCCAGGCTTAGGACAGGCACAGGGGTCCGTGTCTCTAGCACAACCTTACCTAGCGGATCATCCCGTGACCAACTCTTCACTGGTCATGACCATTCAGAGCTGAAACCAGCCCCGAGGCAACCAGAGTTCCTTTGACAAATCACTGAAACATGACTGGGGATGAATACATTCTACAGTGCATGAATGAATCAGTCTTTCATCATTCCACCTCAGGAATGAGGACACCTGATGTGCGCGTGGTCTTACCCCACAACTTCATAAGCCTCCCCACCACCAACAGGTCGAGACTCTGTTTTGTGCTCCGGTGGCCCCTGAGAAGCCTTCTGTAAAACTTATCACAGATGAGTGATGACTAACGCAAGAGTCCTCCGCCACTAAGCTGAGTGCTCCTGAGGGCAGATGAAGGGGCATTTGCTCACTCCTGTCTCTGCAGCCTCTGCCTGTCACCCGGAGATTCTCATCCATTGACTCCACGGGTATTTATTAAGCACCTTCTGTGTACCAGGCACTGTTGTAGGTGTTGCAGATTTTACAGTGAGCAAAGCAACATGAAGCCTACCTTCTAGTTGGAGCTTCCATTCTAGCTAGAGCAGTCAGACAATAAAGCCATGGAGAAGTGTTGGGTGCTCAGAGAAGATCTGACTCATATGGAGATAGCTGAGCAGAGATCTGAAGAAAGTGAGGTGTGTGGTTTGGAGAGGAAGATTGCTAGAAAATTGAACTTGGGAGGGAAGGAAGCAGGGATCCAGGCAGGAGGAATGGAAGGGAGGAAGGATGAACTTATAAGCCATTGGACAAGGAATGAGAAGACCTGCATTCTTATCCTGACTCTTTCATAAGCAGCTGAGCTAACTCAGGCTTTTCTTCCCCTCTCCAGACCTCAGTTTCTTTACTCTAAAGTGAAGAATTCAGATTCAATCATCGCTAAAGTCTCAGCTTTAAGACTCTCCATCATGAAAAGCCAGAGATTGTAACTTCAGTGGCATTTTGTGGTGTGTGTGTGTGATTAATTTCCCAAAGCAAGTCCAGGCATTTGCGTTTATTGAGAGTGATTACACACGCACACACCAAAAAAAAAAAAAACTCTCACTATTTGCTTACTAGTTAAAATAAATTGATCTGAAGTCTATGGGTTTAAAGATTGTTGGTCTCACAGTAAGATGTACACTTTTGGAGATTTGTCATTATGTGCCCAAACGTGATAACTGCCGAAGGCCCATGCATTGCAATTTGGCCCTAATAACCACTCAGGCAGGTAAAGTGAGCAGTTAACTACAAGACAGCAGCACCTGGTAAGTGCATGACATTTTACTGAGAAATGAACTGCCATTTTGGCAATCTTCTAGTTTGATGACTTCAGCCTTATTCATATCTGAAGCTCTCTGGTAATACCATGACAGATACATACAACATGATGCATATACACCACACAATAAATACAAAAGCTAAGAAAGTATAAAAGCAGGGTAAAATGGGCTGCAAGTTTTAAATGGTTCCTTGGTTGTGTTTCTCCAACTTCCATCAACACTCTCACATGTGGAGCCAAGTACAGAGGGCAGGATGGGTCCCGTGTTGAGCCAGCACCAAGGGGCTCATCATCAAGATTTCAGGAATCAGTAAAAGTCCATCTGCCCACAAACATCTTCATTAAACCACCATTTGCCATGTCAGAATTAGAGTTATTCTTTGGTCTGGTATTATTTATATTTCTAGAACATCCCTTTTAAATGCAATGATGCTCCTAGAGGAAGCTGCCCGTTGCACTTCAAATGGTCACAAATGTCTCTGGAAAAATAAGCAAGATGAGGGGAGAGTCACGGAGATGAAGCTTTGCCCAGAAGTGCTGCTGTTGGAAGGAAGGACAAGATGGTGAAGCAACGCAGGAAGGAATGAACCTGAGAAAAAGTGAGTCCCATGCAGTGAGTTTCTGCTTTGTACTCCAGGCTCTGCAGATAGAACTTCTACTTCTCATGCATGAGAGACCCTGCTGATAGCATCATTACAGATGAGGAAACTGGCTCGCCTGCAACCTCACATCTGGCTGCAGAGCTGGGGCTCTGTCTCAAGTTCACAGACTCCCCCTTGTGCCAGGATGCTAACCTCTCAACTGTTAGTCGCTCAGTCGTGTCTGACTCTTTGTGACCCCGTAGCCCACCAGACTCCTCTGTCTGTGGGGATTCTCCAGGCAAGAATACTGGAGTCGATTGCCATTCCCTTCTCCAGGGGATCTTCCCAACCCAGGGATGAAACTCAAGTCTTCTGCGTTACAGGCAGATTCCTTATCGTCTGAGCCACCAGGGGAGCCATTGAAAAGGAAAAGGAGGGTGAAAGAGGGGTTAAGAAAATGAAGAACTTGACCAACCTGCCATTCTGTCCTGGATTGGCCCTGCCCCCTGCTGAACAGCAGAGAGTTGAAGGAACCCCTGAGGGCAGCAGGCACCTATGAGGCAGCCTCTGAACAGGGTGACTTATCATAGCACTTTCTAGAACCTCGCTGTCAAGGGTTGTCAAGCCCTAAACAAGAGACTGAGCAGCATTGTGAATGAAGAGTGGGTTCAAATAAGAGGCCCGTCACTTCTGGGCTGTGAAGACAGGAGCATGACATTTAACTTCTCAGAGCCTCTATTTCCTCTTCTGTGAAATGGGAGGACTAACTACCTAGGGGCTGAAATTATGCCAAGCCTAGCACTGGGCCCGACACACAACATGTACATCAATGCATGTGGTCCCATCCTTTATTCCCTCAGAGGACCAGCAAAGCTGAGCTCATTATGTCCACTGTCCTTGCCCCCAGACCCCATCTTCCACCTGATCCCCTCCCCAGCTTCCCTGGGGAAGCCAATCTGCTGGTGACCTCACTCCCCAGAACTGTCACTGCCTAGAGTCACCGTGTGCATACCCTGCCCTGCCTGGCCCTGCTGGAAGTGGGCCCTCCTGAGCCCCTCCTCCTCTTCGGCTCAGAGACAGCACCGGAACACATGCAGGCACAGACTGGGTTAGGGTTCTTTCCCAGGTTGTACTCCATTGAGGACTATGGAGGAAGGCAGGTGGACGAGCTGAGAATCTAAGAAAAGAGACCTTCCTAATCGGTTAGAGCCCAGAAGTGATATACCCAGCTGACTCTGTAGTATGAAACTTACAATCTGCCCACCGGGACAAAGTTAGAATTTCTCTCATCCATGGGAGAAGGGCCAAGAATCCCTGACACATGGGAAGGAGGCAGCTCTGCTCCTGCCCTTTTCCCCCATCCTCCTCCCAACCCTGTTGGGTCTGTTTATTGAGTGCCTAGAACACAGTAGGCATGCAGCAGACGTTTGATTGAGTGAGACTGAAGTCGCTCAGCTGTGTCCAACTCTTTGTGACCCCAGGGACTGTGGCCTACCAGGCTCCTCTATCCATAGGATTCTCCAAGCGAGAATACTGCAGTGGGTTGCCATTTCCTTCTCCATAGGATCTTCCTGACCCAGGGATCGAACCTAGGTCTCCTGCGTTGCAGGCAGACGCTTTACTCTCTGAGCCACCAGGGAAGCCCAACATTTGATTAGTGGATCACAAATAAATTCAATATTGGATGGATGGATGAATCTTAATCTACACAGTTACATCCTTGTGTGCTAATTTGCTTTGGTTATGTCTGACTCTGTGCGATCCTATGGACTGTGGCTCACCAGGGTCCTCTGTCCACGGGACTCTCCAGGCAAAATACCAGAGTGGGTTGCCATGCCCTCCTCCAGGGGATATTCTCCACCCAGGGATCAAACCCAAGTCTCTTACATTTCCTGCATTGGTAGGCAGGTCCTTTACCACTAGTGATCCTTACTGACTTTGAAACAGAGATTTTGTTTTTTAATTGGGCTACATACATTCATGCAACTAGCAAAGAGATTTGCTGCAGTGATTTGTTTGCTAATATTTGGTATACTAGTGGGAAGACATACCCACTAGTCAATTATTCTTATACCCTATTATCCTCAAGCCTCATAGCTTGATTTGATAACACAGCCCTGTCAAAAGATTATATCCCAAAGAAAACTAAGATTCCACCAACATTACTACACTATCCCTGAAAGAAGAACGTATTTATTCTTGGAGATAAAGATGGGTAGATGGGTATTGTTTGCTTTGTTGCTGTTCAGTCGCTAAGTTGTATCTGACTCTTTAAAACCCCATGGACTGCAGCATGCCAAGCCTCCTGGCCTCCCTGCTGTTTGCTTTATTACTCTTTTAAGTCATCCATGTATGATTTATATATTTTTATGCGTATATTTACAAATAAAATTAATTTTTAAAAATTTTTAAATGAAAGAAAGGTGAGGAGAGGGTTAACAACCGACTTGAGGCTCAGCAGAAAAGAATAAATCTTTAACCAAAGGCCTCACGCCTTCACCAGTGGTGGGCAGCTCCGCTGATGGCAGAAGCACAGTGTGGTGCCCAGACGAACAAGTAGACAATGAAAGAAAGAGATCCTGTGATCTTACATCCTTGGATAGTCTTGAATTCCATGCAGCTGTTTCTGGACAAAGGGACATTCTGGAACTGGAGTCTTCTCCCTCGGGATTGATGTCCGTGTCCTTTATTACCTAAGAGTGCCGGGTCTTTGGCTCCAATGATGAAAGCCAATTCACAGGCTGCCGTGGACTGAAAGGCTGTTTGTGATTTCCCAGTGTGTGCGGAGGCCAGCAGGGCAAGGCACCCGGGCACTCCCGCCACCCCACTCAGATCTCAGGGGCACCATAGAGTCCGGCTTCTCCACATTGACTTGGAAGCCCCAACAAGCTACTTCAAGGAGATTACCTCCATTCTATTCTGCAGCTTTCTCTGGGTTTCCACAAGGTGGTTGTCTGGACATAACGCATACTGGCAGTTCATCTTAACAGAAAACAGAAAAAACAGACAGCCTGATCAAATCCCCACCCAAAGGAATTCACAGCAGCTGCTTTCAGAGGGCCTACGGCTCCCTTCAGTCAGCCAGCCTGTGAAGGATCTGGGCTGGGGCAGGAGGCCTCTGGGGGTGCAGGGAGGGCCAGATAAATTTAAATTCTCACCAAGAAGAAACACACTTCCCTTTGGCACCTCCATCATGCTTTTGTGGGCTGTACTATTCCAAATGAAAACAAAATTTTTAAACAATGACTACTGCCTCATTTTAGAATTATTTTTAAGTTTGAGCAGATCATTGATATTCTTCTATATCTGAGATACATCAAACACTCAGTGTGGTGACCCATGAAGGACACGCCCTATGCTATGCCTTTTCCATACCCAAGCTCAGCCACAATCATATCTACATAGACTGTGAGACAGTCGATCTCCAAACTAATCCTTGTCTCCTTTTCTCTCTTCCCCACTCTTATCTGGTGCATGCATGTGTTTCTGAATGGGGTTACTCATTCGCTTGGACTGCTGTAACCAAGTTAGTTGCTCAGTCGTGTCTGACTCTTTGAGGCTCCATGGACTGGAGCCTGCCAGACTCCTGTCTATGGGATTCTCCAGGCAAGAATACTGGAGTAGATAGGCATTCCCTTTTCCAGGGGATGTTCCCAACCTAGGGATCGAACCTGGATCTCTTGCATCGCAGGCAGATTCTTTACTGACTGTGGCTCAGTGGTAAAGAACTCTCCTGCCAATGCAGAAGCCGCAGGAGACCTGGGTTTGATTCCTGGGTCAGGAAGATCCCCTGGAGGAGGAAATGGCAGCCCACTACAGTATTCTTTCCTGGAGAATCCCATGGACAGAGGAGCATGGCAAGCTATGGTCCAGAGGGTCACACAGAGTCAGGCACAACTGAGCAACTAACACTTACTTACTTAACCAAGTACCATAAACTGGGAGGTTTAAACAACAGAAATGTATCATGTCACAGTTCTGGAGGCTAGAAGTCTGACTAAGGTGTTGACAGGCCTGCCCCCCACCCCAAGGGCTGTGAGAGGACAATCTGTTCCAGAACTCTCTCCCTGACTTGTGGGTGGTCATCTCCTCTGTGTCTCTTCACATCATCTTCCTGCTGTGTCTGTCTGTGTCCAGCTCTCCTCTTCTCATAAGAACAGGAGTCACATTGGATTAAGTCCCAACCTAACGACCTCATTTCAACTTCATACCCTTTAAAGACCCTACCACCAAATAAGGTCACACTCTGATGTACGGAGGGTTAGGACTTCAACATCTGAACTGGAGACATGGGCACAAATTTGACTTTTAACATATAGCTTTGCTGAAATCCCCTTTTGATGCATTGACTGATGCATTTAGGGCACAAGCAACTTCTTCAAGGCCAGAAGCTCAAAGCAGTCACATGCTCAAGTTGATAGAAAGATGTGGATCTAGTTGAAACCTTAAGAGATATAGAAAAAGCTCTTCCCAAAACAAGATATTGTTTCACAGTGTATGTCAAGCCACAGAGATTTTGTGTGTGAGAGAGAACAAATCCATTACCTAATTGCATTTCCTTGAAACATGCAATTTTCCTTCTTTTCCATTGACTTCATGTTCTATATTTTGCATATCTATTCACAAATCCACATCTCATGGGACCTGCATTTAACCCATGCCATGACTATTCATTCAACTGTGAAGAAAGCTGAGTGCCAAAGAAATGATGCTTTTGAATTGTGGTGTTGGAAAAGACTCTTGAGAGTCCTTTGGACTGCAAGGAGACCCAACCAGTCCATCCTAAAGGAGATCAGTCTTGGGTGTTCATTGGAAGGACTGATGTTGAAGCTGAAACTCCAATACTTTGGCCACCTCATGCAAAGAGTTGACTCGTTAGAAAAGACCCTGATGTTGGGAAGGATTGGGGGCAGGAGAAGAAGGGGACAACAGAGGATGAGATGGCTGGATGGCATCACCAACTCGATGGACATGAGTTTGAGTAGACTCCGGGAGTTGGTGATGGACAGGGAGGCTTGGTGTGCTGCGGTCCATGGGGTCACAAAGAGTCGGACATGACTGAGCGACTGAACTGATGACTATTTAGCAGTGCATATGGCATATTCCATATTCTTGAGCTGTCCCAGGACTAATTGGTTATGTCCCATCACACACTCATCAGGAGGTGAGGGAATGAGGTGAAGGAATGAAGTGAGGGAGCGATCCCTCCAGGTCTTCTCTCAGCTCAGCTTCCCTTAAGTGGCATGTAGATATCTGGCTAATATACAGCCATAGAGAAGGAAGTGGTGTCAGACTTTATTGCTGCTACTCTGCTGAGCACCCAACCCAGGGCTAGAGCCCAACAGCCCAGGGCCACATGCAGCCCCTGCCCCCAGCTGACTTCCGTGTGGCATGATGGACCACCCCTGGTCCTGGAAGAACCGAGATGAACAGGTGGACCTGCCTCTCTCTTTCGAGGATGCTTCTGGCTTTTGGTTGCTTTCTACCTAAGAAAAGTGAGAGTTCACCTGCAGAAACATAACCGGGGTAACTAGAAGTGAATATTGTGTCATCTGAGAAGGAGTTGAAGGAACCATCCTGGAGACTATTAAGGAGGCATCTTCGAAGAGCTGCCAGGGGCAAGAGATTGCTGAGTCGTACTGGTAGAAGTTCTGAAAGCTGAAAGGTCAGTACAAGGTCACACTGTTACAAACAGTGAGCTGTTTATACAATGTGCCCTGTAAGCAGAGAACTTCCAGTCACTGCAGTATGGAAAGAAGCATCATTACCTAGGTTTTGGGAATTCGAATCCTGGGTCACCTCTTTCTGGGGCTTCCCAGGTGGCACAGTGGTAAAGAATCTGCCTGCTAGTGCAGGAGACACAAGAGACACAGTTTTGATTCCTGGGTTGGGAAGATCCTCTGGAGGAGGAAATGACAACCCACTCCAGCATCCTGGAGAATTCCATGGACAAAGGAGCCTAGCAAGCTACAGTCCATGGCATCACAAAGAGGCAGACATGACCGAATGACTGAGCACACACACACACACACATCACCTTTTTCTAACCACGAGACCTTAGATAAATTACTTTACCTCTCTGAGCCAAAGTCTCTAATCTGTGGTAGATTCTCAAATATTAATACACACACCCCCTTCCTCAATCCTTTCCTTAGAGTCACAGGTACTAGAAACAGTAGCTTCCATTCCTCTCACTGAACAAACTGAGATAATCCAACATCTCAGCATGGGTGCTTGGCTTTGAGCGTAGGGACAAAATCTGCCTAAAACTGCTCTGGGTGATGAGTAAGAACCACAGGGCACAGGTTTTAACAGCGCTGTTCTTCCTTTCCTACCCGAAGGGAACCAAGATTTGAGCACCAGTTATCATATAAAACATTCAACTCCATCTTGCTAGTAGTTTTAACCATGTTTAAATATTTCATAGAGAACATTTTTCTTTGAAACCCTGTCTTGTCTTGCTTTTTAACAGACAGTGACCTGAATTAATGTGGAGAGGCCAGAATAAAGAGCAGTAGAAATAAATGCAAGGCAAGCTTTGGGGCTGAAACAGCTGAATGCAGTCCAGGACTCAGTTGGTTGGCTTGTCCTCCTATGTGGGATGTCCAGGCACTGCCTTTCAGCACTTCAGAGAATTCCCTGACTGCATGGGTGCTGATCAACTCATACATGTGGAATCTAGAAAAATGACACAGATGAACTGTTTCCAAGGCAAGAATAGAAGTACAAACGTAGAGACCAGACATGTGGATACAGCGGGGGAAGGGGTGGGTGGGATGAATTGGGAGAGGAGGATTGACATATTTACACTACTGTGTGTGAAACAGCAGGTGGGAAGCTGCCATAAAGCACAGGGAGCTCAGCTCAGCGCTCTGTGATAACCTAGAGGGTAAGTGGTGGGGGCGGGGCTGGGAGGGAAGTCCAAGAGGGGACGTATGTATGCTATGGCTGATTCATTTCATTGTACAGCAGAAACTAGCACAACATTGTAAAGCAATTATATTCCAATGACAACAAAAGACAGTGGCACAGTGGTAAAGAGTCCGCCTGCCAATGCAGAAGATGCAGGACACGTAGGTTCAGTCCTTGGGTTGGGAAATCCCCTGGAAAAGGAAATACCACTCCAGTATTGTTACCTGGAAGTTCTATGAACACAGGAGCCTGGGAGACTACAGTCCATGGGGTCACAAAGAGTCGAACACAACTGAGCGTGCACACAGAAAAATAGGCAGGGGACATATACACACACGTATATCAACTTTGGTCCTGGGGTAACTTGGGTTGCTGTTCAAAAACATCGATTCCCTGTCTTCCTCCTCCAAGCAGGAGTATACTTCTGTATCCCTCTTGGGGCTACAATCACGTGACTTGATTTATCCAATAAAATGTGGGCAGACAGAACAGGGTGCCTGGTCTGAGTCTGGCCTTAGTGTCGGCCTATGTTCCCTCTGCTCCCCTGTCCCTCTGCCATTGCCCTGAGAAGAGCATCCCCCATCAGATCACTGCTGGCCCTCTGCCTGGCCCCACAATAATACTCATGAAGCAAACCTAAACCTGATTCACAGCCAAGAGCCAAGCCCAGTTGAAAGATTAACTCACCGGCCACCAGTGACTAAATCTCCAGACCTGCTTCACTCCTTGGAAGTCGAGGACTGGAGCTGAATATTCCTCTAGTCACGTGGTTAGTTTCTCTGGCAACCAGCCCCCGTACTGAAGCTCTCTGAGGGCCCAACCAGAGTCACTTCACTAGCATAAACCCAGGAATGACTAAAAGAGGCTAATTATGAGTAGATGCTCTTCTCATCCCTACTACTCAGGAAATGGCAAGAGCTTTAGGAATTCTGTGCTAGGAACCAGAGATGAGGCCAAATATACATTCTCATCATATCACCGTATGCATATCTTTTTATAAATATAATGATGAAACCATCAGGTAAAGGAGGGCTTCCCTGGTGGGTAAGGAATCTGCTAGCTTGGGATGAGAGCCACAGCAGAGAAAACAGCCAGCTCCCAGGGATGCAGTAACAGCGCTTGCCAACACAGTAGAGCAGTTAATCTGACCCATTCTTATTTCTCCTGAAAGGGTAAGGTGTGAGTGTGAGAGCCCAAGACTGAGCCATGACCCCAAAGTAGCTGTTGAATTAACCCATTTCTAAAATTCCATTTTCTTCACTGACCTTAAAGGCTTTTCTGATTGTCAATCTCAGTACAGTTTACCTGCGCTGGAATCCACAGTTTGGGGACATTAAATCCCGGATGGGCCTTTAATTAACATGGATTAAATGTTCACTTGGAGCTTGTTGGAGCTTTCGGGGGATGAATCCCTGGGATGACCTTGGGCCTCAGGGCTTGGGATTCACAACTGAAGCAAAAGCACTGATTCCATAACATCCTTATGTTGCCAGGCCCGTGGTCTCTCTCCCTCACTTGTGAATAAGGAGAAAATGAAACCTCTGCGGCTCTATTGCTGCTTCTGGAGAACATGCAGGTTCAAGAGGCTGGTGCCCAGGGGAGAGACTGGCTGGAAAATGTCAGAATCCTGTGTGGCTGTAAATGGGACGGGAAGCACGACTCACACCTGTGTGGGGTGGAGACTGTGCTCCAACACAGTGGCGGCGCGGTCCCTAGGGGGTGGAGTGCTTTCTCAGGGCGACTGCAGATGGCTTCAAATCCAGGGCCAGGGTGTGGGAATGAAGAGCAGTGTAATGGAAACAGAGCAAAACATTGAAAAGGGGGCGGTAAGAGGGGCTTCAAAATGTGCTGTTTAGTGCCTATGCTTGGTTTTTGTTGCAGTAACCAGAAGTTCTTAAATCCCTCTGGCATGCAAAACCAAATGGAAAAAAAAAAAAAACCTCACTCACATTTTATACTATGGTCTGTATATAGCTATGAAGGAAAAGGACAGGGTACCCCACAACCCTCCGTTTCCCTAGCCACAAAATATAAGGATTTTATCCAAATGTTACTCACAGTCTGCCATGTCTGGAGAGTAGGAAAATGATAAAAGAGTAATGTGTATGTATATCAAGAAAAAATGACATGAGCAAAATATATTCATTTTCTACTGCATAACAAATTACCACAAACTTAAAACAACACCCATGTATTAACTTGCAGTCCTGTAGGTTAGAAGTCCAGCTTGGCATGGCTGAGTTCTCTGCTCAAGGTCTCCCAAGGCTACAATCAAGGTGTCAGCCAGGCTGAGTCACTGTCTGGAGACTCCAGGGGAAAATCAGGGTTCAAGCTCCCTCTTGGTGTTGGCAGAATTCAGGTCCTGTGATTGCAGGACTGAGGTTCCTGTTTTCTTGCCAGCTGTCAGAGGGTCATAGCCCTCAGCTCACAGAGGCTGTCCACATTCCTTTGTACGTGGTCCCCTCCAACATTAAGCCAGCTACAGCACATCAAACCTTCTCAAGCTTCAAATCTCTGACTCCTTTAACCTCTGACCTCTGGATCTGAATGTAAAGGGCTCCTGTGATCAGGTCCATATGAACGATCTCCCTCTGAAGGTCAACTGACCCAGAATCTTATTTATGTCTGCAAAATCCCTTTTACCACACAATGTAACATAATCATAGGCACATTAGCTCATCTTATTCAGATCTGCCCATGGGCCAGGAGAGAAGATAATATCAGGGAGAGGGTCTCTGGGATTCACCTTAGAACTCTGCCTATCAGATAGATGCTTCTGCTTCCCCCGAAGTTCCACGGTCCTCCATCTGCTCCTGGTCTCCTAGAGATCTCAAGACTCTGGATCCATTTGGGCGACTCAAACTCAACTCACTCCTGTTGCATTCTAGTAGTCGCCTCCTCTTGGCTACTAGTCAGCTGAACTGGTTAAAAAAAAATTGTCCCTTTTGATCATCACATTTGCCTCTTTAACAAGGGTGTTGAAAGGATAATGAGCAAGAGAGAGACTGGACCCCACACTGGCTCTGAGACCTACTGGTGGAAGCTTCAGGCACTTTGCCAAACTAGCACAAGAAATGCATTAGGGGGCCCTCCCCATTCTGGGTAAGCCCATCCTGCTCACATCAGACTATCAACTGGAAGTAAAGAATATGAAGACTGGAGTTTCATTCCCATCATCCACCATCTACCCAGCCTGGACAACGGAGCGGACAAAGGCTTCCCATAGGCAACACTGTCCTACCCTCTGCTCCATCCACATTCACACTGAGCAGATTATTCTGGTCGCTCCTCAGGCTTGCAGTTTCACTGCTGAAAACCTGGGGAAGGTGTTCCACTAGCAGATGGTTTAATGTGCAAGTCAGCCTAAGGAAACTACTTTTGGGGATAGACGCTTCAGCCAGCATTCCACAAACGGTCACGGAGCACCTGTTTCTTGCTAAATTCTGTGCAGCAGGTTTGAGAAAACGGTAATTTCCATCTGCAATGTGTCCACGGGCCAGGCCTATCTGCTATGTCCATAAATAAGCCAACCCCCAAAATAAGATGAGCTCCTGATCTCCCAAGGAAAAGATCCGAAAGAAAAGGTTGGGGCCAACTTAAATGTACAGATTTTGAGGGATGATGTGGCTGTTACAGAAAATGTGTACTCCTAATGTATCATTTATAAACTGACCTTTCCGTGTAGCTTAAAGATCTCATTACAAAAAATGTATTAATTTGGGGACGTGGCTCATTTCTACTCTTACATACTGTATTAGCTCAGGCTGCTATCACAAATTACCATAGATTGGGGGGCTTAAACAACATTGATTTCTCCGAGTTCTAGAGGCTGGGAGGCCCAAGATCAAGGTACTGGCAAATCAGGGGCCCTCTATCCAGTTGGCAGATGGTCCTCTTCTCACTGAGTCCTTACAAGGAGGAGACAGAGATGAGGCCAAGCACTCACATCTCTTGCTATCAGGGCACTAATCCCAACATGAGGGCTCCACCTTCATGACCTAATTACTTCCCAAAGGCTCCACCTCCTAATACCATCACAATGGGGCTTGGAATTTCAACATAAAAACATGTGGAGGTCACAAACATTCAGTCCATAACACATACCATGAAACAATTTTATCAGGCTCTTCACATTTATATTCTATTCACATCAATGTAACCTCTACCATGAAAATGTCCTTTGGGGTCACCTACCTTGGCTGAATATTTTTGAATACATGTTTCATGCTGTCTCTGAATTTTAAAGTAAATCACAAGTAACCTTGTTATAAAAACAGTCATTACATTTGTCATAACTTTTCGTTCATACTATAGATGTATATTTGTGACCTCCAGGATATAACCATTGACTGCATGGCCTTTTAAGCAGCCATTAAAAGCTTTTTACAACAGCATCCAAAGTTGGCATTGTGAAGTCCCTTCATGCAGGTCTCTGTTCAAATATCCCTTCTCAGCAAGACTTTCCTTAACCATCATTTCTAAATTACACCCTCTGCCCCCAGCTACCTGCTTCATCTGCTTCTTTTTTCCTCCACAGAACTCATCTTCCAAGATCTTATGCTCCCCACAGGGCAGAAATCTTACCTCTTTTGTTACCATCTATCTTCATTGCTTAGAACTGTTCTATTTAAAGTATCAAATACGTAAGGGATTGATACTGACTTTTAAATAAAACAATATTTCCAGGAATGATCACTAAATTATATTAAATTACATTAGGTTATTGGTTATATATATAACTTTATTATTTGTGTGTAAACTATATACATGAAAGTAATACAGACATATAAGTATGAGTGTAATATAAATATAAATGTATTTTTGTTGTTCAGTCACTAAGTTGTGTCTGACTCCTTTGTGACCCCATGGACTGCAGCCAGGGTCCTCTGTCCATGGAATTTTCAGGCAAGAGTATTGGAGCGGGTTGCCATTTCCTCCTCCATGAATATATAGAATTATATATATATATTTCCATTAAGTAACCCTAGAGACATGTAAAACTATCATTAAAGTCATTTTAAGCTAATACATTTTCTTTTAAAAATATTCTTATAGAAAAAATAAAAATTTAAATAGTCATGGAGAGAGCACCATGTAACACAGAGAAGAGTGAGGAGACAATTTTTGGAAGGGCGGGGGGATCTCTTCTTATTTCGGTCCATATGCAGATACAGAGCAGTCATTTCTACACCAAGAAAAACCCATTTCTCAGTCTCTATTTTACCTAAGTGCTTTGCTGTCCCAACTTCCAGGACAATGTCTGTTTTCCCCCATCTTTGTGAAAGGACTCTGTAAACAGCCGTTTCATGATTCTTTTTTTTTTTTTTAAATTTTCTTGATTTTATTGTGTTGGTTTTGCCATACAATGACATGAAACCGCCATGGGTCTACACATGCTCCCCCTCCAGAACCCCCCTCCCTCCCTCCTCCCTCCCCCTGGGACATCCCAGTGCACCAGCCCGGAGCATCAACCCTGGGGTGGCAATTGATTTCACATATGGTAATTAACATGTTTCAATGTCATTCTCCCATGTCATCCCACCCTTGCCCTCTTCCACAGAGTCCATGAGACTGTTCTATACATCTGCGTTTCTTTTGCTATCTCGCATGCAGGGTTCTCGTTACCATCTTTCTAAATTCCAAATATATGCATT
>ML662445.1:29676791-29724132 GCA_007570785.1 Antilocapra americana
CATATCATCCCACCCTTGCCCTCTTCCACAGAGTCCACGTGTCTGTTCTATACATCTGCGTTTCTTTTGCTATCTCGCATGCAGGGTTCTCGTTACCATCTTTCTAAATTCCATATATATGCGTTAGTATACTGTATTGTTGTTTTTCCTTCTGGCTTACTTCACTCTGGATAATAGGCTCCAGTTCCGTCCACCTGAGTAGAACTGATTCAAATGAATTGTTTTTTAATGCTGAGTAATATTCCATTGTGTATATGTACCACAGCTTTCTTATCCATTCATCAGTTGATGGGCATCTAGGTTGCTTCCATGTCCTGGCTATTGTAAACAATGCAGCGATGAACATTGGGGTACACGTGGCTCTTTCAATTCTGGTTTCCTCGGTGTATATGCCCAGCAGTGGGATTGCCGGGTCATATGGCAGGTCTATTTGCAGCTTTTTAAGGAACCTCCACACTGTTTTCCATAGTGGCTGTACTAGTTTGCATTCCCACCAACAGTGTAAGAGGGTTCCCTTTTCTCCACATCCTCTCCAGCATTTATTGCTTGTAGACTTTTGGATGGCAGCCATTCTGACTGGTGTAAAGTGGTACCTCATTGTGGTTTTGATTTGCATTTCTCTGATAATGAGTGATGTTGACCATCTTTTCATGTGTTTGTTAGCCATTTTTATGTCTTCTTTGGAGAAATGTCTGTTAAGTTCTTTGTCCCACTTTTTAATTGGGTTGTTTATTTTTCTGGAATGGAGCTGCAGGAGTTGCTTGTATATTTTTGAGATTAATTGTTTGTCTGTTGCTTCATTGGCTATTATTTTCTCCCATTCTGAAGGCTGTCTTTTCACCCTGCTTATAGTTTCCTTTGTTGTGCAGAAGCTTTTAATTTTAATTAGGTCCATTTTGGTTATTCGTGCTTTTATTTCTGATATTCTGGGAGGTGGGTCATAGAGGATCCTGCTTTGGTTTATGTCGGAGAGTGTTATGCCTATGTTATCCTCTAGGAGTTTTATAGTTTCTGGTCTTATGATTAGATCTTTGATCCATTTTGAGTTTATTTTTGTGTATGGTGTTAGAAAGTGTTCTAGTTTCATTCTTTTACAAGTGGCTGTCCAGTTTTCCCAGCACCACTTGTTAAAGAGATAGTCTTTTCTCCATTGTATATTCTTGCCTCCTTTGTCAAAGATAAGGTGTCCATAGATGTGTGGATTTATCTCTGGGCTTTCTATTTTGTTCCATTGATCTATATTTCTGTCTTTGTGCCAGTACCATACTGCCTTGATGACTGTGGCTTTGTAGTATAGCCTAAAGTCAGGTAGGTTGATTCCTCCAGTTCCATTCTTCTTTCTCAAGATTGCTTTGGCTATATGAGGTTTTTTGTATTTCCATACAAATTGTGAAATTATTTGTTCTAATTCTCTGAAAAAGACCTCTGGTAGCTTGATAGGAACTGCGTTGAATCTATAGATTGCTTTGGGTAGTATACTCATTTTCACTATACTGATTCTTCCAATCCACGAACACGGTGTATTTCTCCATCTATTTGTGTCCTCTTTGATTTCTTTCATCAGTGTTTTATAGTTTTCTTTTAAAGTGTGTCCCTTAAACACAAAAGCCCTCTGCTGGCCTTTGTCCAAGCAGTCTTGTGCTATTTTAATTCCTTACACATACAGATTGCTCCTCTTTGGCCAGCATCCCTAAGCTCCTGACAAGAGTTCTGTTTTTCTACTCAGATTCCTCTCTTCCAGGCACCTTCCCATCCTCTGCGCACCTGAGAACACACTTCTTGCCCCATTTTCAGGATTCCCATTACTGACTCCTCTCTACCCCCTCCTCTGGGTAGCACTACTTCTATCTTTATTGGGCACGTTGCTGCTTTATGATATTGTGCGAGAGTCTTCTGTACACCTAAGTGAGTCAGCCACACACACATATACATCTGCAGTGTCCCCCGACCTCCTTCCTACCCGCCCCACCGTCCTGTCCCTCTAGGTCACCGCAGAGCACCAAGCTGACTCCCTGCACCGTACTGCAGGTCCCCACTAGCTACCTGTCTCACACATACATCAGTTACAATCTTCCAATTCATCCCCCCTCCCCGACCCCATGTCCACACATCCATTTCCTACATCTGCCTCTCTATTCCTGCCCTGCAAATAGGTTCATCTGTGCCGCTTGTCTAGATTTCATATACGTGCATCAATACATGATATTTGCTTTTCTCTTTCTGCATTGTCTGAGCTCACCTACCAGCATGAATTCAGATCCCTTGATAAAGCAAACACAACAGTGAACAGATATGGTAAGAAGATGGGAAAGACATTTACACATTGAGAGAAATGGTAACTGTCCCAGAGACATGGATCACGGCTTGAGAAGGAGAAATCCTAAAGACCTGGTGGGGAGGGGCTGCTGTCGGCAATAGAGATCACTGTCAAGCGTTGGAAGCCTGGACTGCCGAAAGTGCCCACGTGAGCTGCAGGGTTCCACCACCGACTCCCATGAAGAAACCCACTAGAGTGTGTAAAGCACAGTGAACTCGAAAGTCAAGGTAGCCATTGTTCTGTCTGTTGTATATTCACAGGCGACTGGGAGATGGGAAGCAGCAGTGCTTCAGGGTCATGAGCAAGAGAACAAGGGGTGCTGGACTTTATGGAGAGTGAACTAAGGGGTGGAGAGAGAATGAAGCAACACATACCCCCCCAAAACCTACAGACCTTAATTATCCACTTCCCAGTGGTCTGCGGTTTGTCACAGACACTTCATAAAGTTAATCCAACTGATTCTTGCACAGAGAATAAAAATTTTTCCCTGGTCCCTCAAAAAAAAAAAACAAAAAAAAACCCACACTAGGAAACAGGAGAAATAGATGTTACCCTTTCCTGCCAGATGGAAAAGGTTGTATCTCCTGGCCCACGGAGAAGAATCCAACACTGCTGTGAGAGAAGAAGGCTCTCTTTTGCTTCCTGATTTGTGATTTCATGAAACAACATCCTGAAACACTCTTTGTTTGCTTTCCCCTCTGTTTAGTTTCTGTCTGTAATGCAAGAAGACAGCTGTAGTTAGAGGAAACAATAATATTCTGTCATTTTCTTCTCCATCTCAAGTTTTTTTTTTAGAATGAAATGCCTCTGCAGTTTGTGTGCAAGGATTTTTTTTTCCAGAAAAACTTGAGAAAAATCTCATTTGCAAACTTCTATCACACTTAAAATGGCATGTAGGCTTCTTCAAGAAAGTAAAGTTATTTTGATTTTTTAAAAAATAGTGGCATTTTTAGGTATTTTTGCAATTACATAATCTGTTTCTACTTGTGTTTCTTTTTTTTTACTTTTTAAAACATTTTCAAAGAAGAATCTGTTCAGAAAATAGTTTCCTGTTTTCAGGCATAGTTATGAATTGGTAATAAAGCCCCAGTACCAAGATTACATCTGGAGATAGAAATATGTTACAGGCAGTGACTTACAGCCTCATGACAACATAATTTATACAAAGAGCAATGCTAATTTCCATGCATCCTGATTTATTTCATTAATAATTCTTATAGGCAGTATATTCTGTTATTACTGAACTTACTTTAGATCAGTAAGTTTTCAAATTGGCTTATGATCAATTCATAAAAATACTGAAAGTAATCAGATCCATAATAAATTGTTCCACGGAGTGAGATATAACTACTATGTAATCGTATATGGAGATGATATTGGTTTTAATCAGCTCCCCCAAAAAAGGAAAATTTATACCATTCTCTGTTTAATTTAGATTATAAAATTCACTAGGGAAATCAAGGAATCGGATAGCTGATAGTTCTTAATAGCAATTGCAGTAAAACACATTTCACTGCTTGAAATTTGTGAGCCTCAATTAATCATGGGCTCAAATAGTTTTTAAAAGTGCTTTATAATCCAAATATTACTATCTCAGTAAGACACTCCAGTGTGTTTATTAATCCATATCTACTTGCATACCCTCCTCGACCTTCAGTCACATGCCTAACAGCTCAGCAGGCTTCAAGCAAGATGCCAAAACTCCTGCTCTGTCTAATTGCATAATTTTCAGTTACTCCACACTATTTCTTCCCAGAGAAGCATTAAAAAAATAATAATCCCCTGACAGTTTAGTCTCCCTCTTAATGACAATTGACGACGCATTCATTACATCCTGAGTATTTTACAGCCTTTTTCTTTAACTTTCCTCTTTCTTTAACTTTCCTCTTTAAAAATATTACCTTTCCAGTCACTACTCCTATTCTATTTTCTAAAATAAGACAACCTCCTCATTAAACACTCCAAGATAGATGAGAGTCTGTCCTCCAGAGAAGAGGATGCTAAGTTCTCTCTCGTGAGCTATTCCACTGATTAATCCCCATTTCCCCTACATCCCTAGAGTCTCCACCCTCAGAGAATAAGGTCTCTATCCTGTCTGTCGTGGTCCTTCCAGCACCTAGAAAGTACGTAGTATTTAGTAGGTGAGTGAATATGTCACCTGTTAAATAACAGAAATTCAACCAGAAGACATTTAAAGATCTAATGGACTTTACTAATCAATTAATAGGCAGCACCCCATCCAGGAGCTCCAAGGAGTTATACAAAAAGAAAAGATTTTTATAGCAGAAGGGGAAAAAGAATGGATGGTTTCAGGCTTAGGAACCTACCTACAGGAGACGGAAGGGGACTTAGAGGGCAGACTACTGATGCTGACCAGACAATTTCAGACTGACCAGTTAAGACTGCATTCCTGGGGGAGATTATAACTGCATTCCGGTTGAGAACCAAGTCATGGGGATTTCTGACATGGGGCTTAGCACAAGTGACTTCATTTGAGACCTATTATTTCTTTTATAACAATTCCCCTCTATCAGACTCTCAGCTTCACTGAGAGATGTGAACAAAATTTCTCCATACATCATGTGCGTGACAGTCACAGGCCACAGCCTCAGGTTTAGAATCTCTAAGTCTGTCATTCCCTTTGTTCCTTTTCTAGTGTTCTAGTCTTAGTGAGCTCACTTGCTTGGTAGTGAGCAGCTCCAAACACGCATTTACAGTTTTTGAGAGAATACAAAGCACCAGGGAGATTATTATGATTATAATAAGCAGGATAATTCCCAATATGTGGATTGCACTTTGGAGTCATGGTGCCCAAGACCCAAACCAATCAAAGTCAAATAAGTCAAATAAAGACCCTGTTAAAGGAGTCGCCATTTTAAGCCAAGAGGTTTGCTCAATGATCTTAATGTAACTGAGTTTCAACTTTCCCAGAAGTGTTAATCCAAGTGTAGCAGGGGGTGCTACTACTAAAAACACTTCTTGACTCAACTAGAAAATAATCAATGGCTAGCCAATGATCAGGGCTTTCTAGATGGCTTAGTGGTTAAGAATCCGCCTACAAGGCAGGAAATGAAAGAGACACTGGTTCAACCCCTGGAAGAGGAGATGGCAATCCACTCCAGTAATCTTGTCTGGGAAATCCCATGGACAGAGGAGCCTGGCGGGCTACAGTCCACGTGGTCTCAGAGTCAGACATGACTGAGTATACACACACACACACACACACACACACACACACATATCCTAAGATCAACAACAACTTTGACCAGAGAGCCCAAGGACTTTTTTGTTGAGCAGTCATTGCTTTAGTAGCAGATTCTGCAATACTTTCAAGTTAAGGAGGGGTTTCTGACCATATTCTCATTTACATTTACTCCTAACCAAGGAAGTCAGGATCTCTCAAAGAGAGCTCGTTTTTTTTTATCATGAATGCCTCCCAGTAATTCCATTTGAATCTCTCACTAAGGACTGGAAAAGTGACAGCCACAGAGGCCAGTAAAAATCTAACAGTCAGAAGACCAAACGGGCAGTTTTTTTCTGGTTACCCTTGCCTTGCGTCCCTTTCTTTGTACAGAGCCTGGAAACAGAGTTCCCAGAGTTTAGGATTGCTAACCAGAGACAGGGAGACAGACCAGAAGGTCTTTAACATCTGGACAGATCAGAGTTTTCTGAGGACAAATTTAGCAATTGGAAAGCTTAACCCCAAAGCCCTTAGCAATAGTCCAGGATATACGATGATGGCATTATCTTTCCAGGCCAATGCCAGAGTAAAGAAAAGGAAGGAAAGAAAAAGAACTATTGAAAGGAAGAAGTCTTGATCCAGCGTCTTAGGAAGAAGCAGTCTATGTTGACATCAGCAGTTCTTCCTCCTAGTCAATTTTCTTTCTAGCTTCCTTATAGGGCCAGATGTCAAGTGGAGCCTTCTTCAGCTGTGAGATGTGTATCTACAGCTCGAGTCGCTGACATAGGGCTGCCATTTGGGTAGTGAGGAGGACCTGGAATGTGTGTGTGCTCAGTCATTCAGTCGTGTCTGACTCTGCGACCCCATGGACTGTAGCCTGCCAGGCTCCTCTGTCTATGGGATTTCCCAGGCAAGAACACTGGAGGGGGTTGCCATTTCGTATTCCAGGGGGTCTTTCTGACACAGGGATCGAACCTGTGTCTCCTGCATTTGCAGGCAGATTCTTTACCACTGAGCTACCTGAGAAGCCCAGACCTGGGATAGTCCCTTCCAGGAAGGATTTTAGGGTAGTCTTTATTCTTACTGGATTGCAAATCAGAAGTGGAGGGGAAAATGGACATGTTACTTTGGAGAGTTATAGCCAAATATTTGAGGAAACTGGAAGATTTCAGAATCCAGTACAATTTACAAGTACATAATAACACCTCAAGATAATTAACAGGAATATAATCCAATACATACAAGGGTGTAAGCATTATTTTTCTCTCTACAATTATTTCCACTTCTTTATTTTCAAGGACCATCACAGTAAAACAAATTTGTTTGTATTAAATGTGGCTTAGTTCTTTACGTAAGTGCAATAAGACTAGTAATTGACTCTCTAAGCTCTTTTTAAAACTGCTTTGCTGGGACTTTTTACCAAGAATCTCAGATTGAACACTTAAAAGCCTCTTGAGGCCAGGAAGCCAATCCAGAGTTCAAGCAGTTCCTTAAAACTGTTTGGTCATATCTGAGTCTATGCATATCTCACTCAGACATAACATTCCAGTCAAAGCCTTAGTAATATACCCAAAGTTTCTAACCACATCCTCTTATAAGGAGAACAGATTTCTATTGAACATAGATAAATAGCTAACTATGCTGCCATGAAAATAATACTCGAGGGCTTCTGAATTTTGGAGGGATCTGGTAGGGAGAAAAGTCAACGTGTCCTCTTTGTTCACAACAGTATATTTTACCAAATTACTCTTAGCTTTAAGAGAAAAGAGAAAGGGCTTCCTTAAACCTGGAGAAACAAAACTTTAAGGAATTCATTCAGTCCCATGTAATTAATATTTGTCTTGATTAAATCCAGTTTTCTCATTATTTCTGGAAACTCTTACCCAGATCAGTTTTATGATTTTAAAGTTATTGGAAACCATACTTGTTAAGTTAATCTGATCAGATGGCTTAAGCTTTTTGCAGACACTTAAGATTTGTATCTGTCCTTGACAAGCAATCTTGTGGAAACTATGGAGCAGTGTGTATTTTTAAAAACAAGCCTCTTCCTCTTTTTTTTTTCTTTTAGTCTTAGGAATTGAGGGTGATCTGGGTTAGGCTTTCCAAAGGCAACTGGGTAAAATGTTTATATCTCAAAGGATATATCCAGTGAAAGAATGTATGTTTCCCCAAGAAGGGCTTTGACTTGTTTCTGTGGTTACATTTCTCCATTCTCATCAGCCCTTATCCCTAAATGCTACCTATAGGCACATGACACCCACAGTTTACATCTACCCTAACTTCTCTCAGAAGTGCCTGGCCCCCCGTGGCCCCTGCACTTGGACATCCCAGGAGGACTTCCAACTCAACTAGTGTAGTACTGACCTGGCCCTGTCTCTTCCTGCTGCATCCCATCCCACCTCCACGGGGATCAGAGCTCTCCCTTAAAGCCTCAGCTTAATAAAGCCATCTCTTCAGTCAGTGACGCTTGTCATTTGGAAATACTCTCTCTCCTTTGAAACCCCATCGCTTTACATTTGTGTCTTTTCAGTCCTTGTCACTCTTTTACCTTGCACTATAATGATGAAGGGTTTTTTCCTCCCCTTTAGGACTGTAAGATCTTTCATAGATTCACGAATTTTCTGACAAAATGTATTCAGTGTTTTCCACATGGAAGTGTTAGTTGCATTAATCAATGAATCAGTCAGTCTGAGGGAGGGAAAGAATGGAAAGGGAGAACAGCCTATTTCACAGTCATGGTGTTAAGATTTACAAAATGCCTTAGACTCGCTTTTAAAACCTGATGTCTCTATAAGATCCCAAAGAATTTTGCTACAGAGAATGATCGAATTATTGACAAATGATATTTTTAGAAACCACATAGCCCAGAGCTTTGTGTATGAAAATTGAATTGTACAAACGTGATCAAGAGATAAGGTTTTAAACACAAACATATGAACACAATATACACATAACAAATAGTAAGAAATTGATACCATCTTAAAGTCAATAACTAGTATTGCTGCTGCTAAGTTGCTTCAGTCGTGTCCGACTCTGTGCGACCCCATAGACAGCAGCCTATCAGGCTCCTCCATCCCTGGGATTCTCCAGGCAAGAACACTGGAGTGGGTTGCCATTTTATATTCATTTATTCATTCATTTAATACACACTACTGTGGTATTTAATATATACCATGCATTCTTCTAAGTGCATTAGAAATATTTTCCTGACAACAATCTAAAAGATATGTATTATTGACACTCATTTTATAGATGAGAAAACTGAGGACTTCTCCCAGGTCCCAGAACTGGTCAGTTGTAGGATTAAGATTCAGATCAGTCTATCTGGTTCCCAAGTCCACACTCAAAACCAACAAAAGCTGCCTCATTTACCATTATTACTGTTATCATTATTATTAAAAATAATAAAATGACAACTCTGATTTTTTAAAAAGCCTTAAGGATAGATTTGTGAATGCTCTTTCCTTTTTCCTCAGTCTAATAAAAGAGTTGAATTAAAAACTCTTGATGACTATAACTGAAAACATTTATACTGTTTCCTACTGTGATCTTCGATCACTCTTGATTAAAGTTTTATGAGCAAGAAGAGTAGAAAGGAATTAGATTAAGAAATTATTTCTTTACCATCCTTATGATTTAGAAGAACATTCATAAGCTCATAAACATATTTAAAGTTTTAACTCCACTCATAAAGTAACCATGAATCCTTGTCAAGTTTCTCTGGAAATCAAGAGCTCCATAAAACACGCTGAACACTGCTACTGTTCATTCCCACTATCTCAGGGCAGAGAGCTCTAAACCATCATGGAAAGATTCATGAGCAACTGAGGGAATGGACCCTGTCTGGTTTCTCTCTGTAGCTCAGTATATACAGAGCTGTGCCCAGCTTTGTATGAGTTCATTGAAGGTTTCTTGAGTCAAGTTCAGCAACTCATTTTATTTATGATTTTTCTAAGGTGCTACAAAAATCCCGATTTAGTACTATTCAATGTCTGTTTGAAAAAGGACTCCAAGAATGGGAAGGAAAGCAGAACCCAAAGGCAATGAGCCCTTACAGAAAGGGAAGCCTCACTGCCAAAGCCAGGGGCTTCTCCTTCCCTGTAGGGTACCATTTATTCGTTTATATCATCCAGTAACTTGCCAAGCAGCGCACCCCGGCTGACCAGCTGCCATGAGTTTCTCACTGCTGACCAGAGAAAGGGAAATGGTCACCCAACTCTCAAGAGCAGAACAAAAATGGAGCCCAGAATTTCACTGGGAGGAAAGAGACCATGTCTAATCAGCAATTACAGGAACTGTCCCAGAGGTACATATCTTAGGTAGCCCATTGGAGGTGAGGGGCAGGCAGAGAGGAGTGACCTGGGTATGTGTTTTAGCAGGCGTCAGTTCATAAAATCACCACCTGGGGTGTGGGTGTGTGTGTGTGAGAGAGAGAGAGATAGAGAGAGATTGGGTGAGGGTAGAGGAGGAGAGAAAAGAGAGAGTGTACATGTTCACAGCTCGTCTAGATGGCAAATTTCTGCAGATTTCTTGAGACACCCATGTTTCCAAAAAAGTTCCTCTCCTATACATTGTTGAGGATGAAGCTCTACAATGAGACACAGACACTTTAACAATGAAAGGGCTTCAGCATTTATTCAATAACTCGGTTTTTGCAGATTATGCTATAAGAGCAAATTACGACCCAGCCAAAAATCAAAATTAGATTAGCACTAGTAGGACCAGAGCACACGGACCAAGGAAGACAGGAGAAGTAGCACCCATATGGTTTGATTCAAGCCCCAGCCCTCTTTCTGGTACATTTCAATTCATCTTTTGTTTAAAAGCAAATACCCTTGACAGAAGGAAGACCTTAAGCCTTATCCATCATTCACGTGCAATATTTCTAAGCTTCAGACATTTCCTTACTTCCTTGCCAGTTTTTGCTCCATCTGTGTACAATTTGTACTAAACTCATGTCTAGCACTTTATCTGAAGCAGAGATTGCTGATGTGTTCTGCTTTCCATTCTGCCCTTTTCCTTAAGGTGATAGCGGGCCCTACACCACTGAGTGGTGGCTGGGAACCAGACAGGCAGCCTCCCTTGCAGAAGAGTACCGCCATATGACATCAGAAGGTAAGCAGAAGTAACAGATGCAACTTCCACCTATGGAAAGGAAACCCCTTGCCATGAAGGTCCCCTTTCCCTCTTCTGACAAGTGAGAAAGATCAAGGTCATATCACAGCTCCAGTCCCTCAGAGGAGCAGGATGCCAGAGAAGATGACAAAGCAACACAATGGGAAGAATTCAGGCTCCTAAATGAGTTCATGGACCCAAGCCTGAGACAGCTATATTGGAGATAAACGAACTTCTCTTGGATTTAAGATATTTATCTCGGGGATCCCTTTGAGTGATATTGTGACTTATAATAAGAAATGTGTATTTGGTCTTCATCTCTGTTCCTGGCACAGAGATCTTAAAACCTTACAAGTTCCTGAGATATGAGCCTGTGAGTGTCTTCTGTTTCATCAATGAGGTGACTTTTAGAAAGCCCTTGCGCCATATAAAGGGATGAGGAGCAAAGAAGGAGGGGCTGGTTGCCCGGAGGACCAACCATGTGATTAGAGGTTGGAACTTCCCCACTTTCTGACAGCTGGGGAGGGAAGGGGGGATGGCTGGAGATTGAATTCAATCACCAATGGTCAATGTCTTAGTGACTGTGTCTTTGCAATGAAGCCTCCTTAAAAAATCAAAAGGAGGGGGTTCAGAAAGCTTCCAGGTTGCTGAACACATGCGTATTTGCGGGGGGCGGGGGTAGTGCAAATATGCAGAGAGAGTGCAAATATACCCAGAGAGCACCAGAGTTCCAAGGCCCTTTCCCCATGTGTTGCTCAACGCACCTCTTCCATCTGGCTGACCCTGAGTTAGATCCTTTTATAATAAACTGATGGAGCATCCCTAGTGGCTCACCTGGTAAAGAACCTACTTGTCAGTTCAGGGTGAAAGAGACCAAGGGTTCGATCCCTGTGTTGGGAAGATGCCCTGGAGAAGGAACTGGCAACCTGCTCCAGTATTCTCACCTGGACAACTCCATGGCCAGAGAAGCCTGGCGGGCCACAGTCCACGGGCTCATGAAGAGTCAGACACGACTGAGTGTGCATAGTGTGCACACACACACACAATAAACTGGTAATCTAGTAAGTAAATATTTTTCTGAGTTCTGTGAGCCATCCTAATCTCCTAAGTTAATCAAACCGAAGAGGGGTCACAGGAACTTCTGATCTAAGGCGAGTTGGCCAGAAGCACCAATGACAACCTGGACTTGCTGCTGGCATCTGAAATTGGTTGGGAGGGGCAGTCTCGTAGGACTGAGACCCTAACCTATAAGATCTGACATCATCTCCAGGTAGAGATTGTGAGAACAGAGGTAATCACTTAATAGTGTTGAAAAAAACATGGTGTATTTTGTTAAAGCAACTTAACATTGACCCTACCTAAAACAACATCCTATGAGATAACAGCCATGAAAAATCAGGATTTTATTTCATCTTTTTGGTAAAAAAAAAAAAAAAACATTAAATTAGATAACTATTCAAATCAGCAATTGTTCAAATACCAGGTAAAAAATCACGCCAATACAACAGAAACATGAACACCTAACTTGAGGAAAGACTGATAGAAGGGAAGCAAAAGCAAGTGATAAGGATAAGTGGAGGGATTTCCCTGGTGGTCCAGTAGTTAAGACTCTGCCTTCCAATGCAGGGAGTAAGAGTTCAATTCCTGGGTGGGGAATTAAGATCCCACAAGCCTCAGGGCCATAAACCAAAACATAAAATAGAAGCAATATTGTAACAAATTCAATGAAGACTTTAAAAACGGTCCACATCAAAAACTAAAAAAAAAAGAATAAGTGGTAAGGGTATGTGGGCATTGAGAGAAAGGAAAGAGATAAGAGAGAATAAAGGCTGAGTGCCAGAAGTAACCTTTGCCTTGTTCACCACCAGCCTTGGGCAAGCCTGCATTCTACCCCACCATACAGAGAGAAGGAAAGTTAGGGACTATGGGGGACACCTCAGCTTCGTCTCTGTCTCTGAGAAGGATCCTGCTTGGGCAGAGACACACACCTTCCTCCTCAGCACCTCCCAGCAACCACTCAGGTGGGGCTTGCCAGCAGTGGGCACCAGTGTACAAGAGTCTGGATGGTAGTTGTATAAGAGCGTGGCCAGCCTCATCTCCTCGTCCTACCCTGAGTCCCTTCCCTGTGCAAAACAAGGGGGAAAGGCAGAGCACTCAAGGACCAGCGAGAGAAAGGCAGCATTGTCAGTGTTTGCCGACAAAGACAACTCTTGCACATCTCTCATGTTGGGCATCCCCCCTGGGCTCCTCCCCTCTGGGTTGCCTCCCTCCTGCAGGGACCAGCTGGAGAGGGGCAGATTGAAAACTCGTGTGTCTAAAACCCACCTTCCCTTGACCTGCAGCATGTCCACCGAGGCCACGCCACATCGCCTCCCCCTAACTTCAGTCTTGAAACATAAAAATTTTGTTTTGCCTGAGGCCAACTTGGAAGCAGAAGAAAATGAGTGGTTAAACTGATTTTCAGAAAATAGTATTCATCATTTTAGCTTCCCATCTGGAATCATTTTTAAAAAAAGAAAAACAACATACAACAGCAGGTTTTGCCTTCACTGCTATTTGTGCATTTGACCCCTGCACTGAGACGGAACAGAATTGAGTCAATTAGTTCTGTTTGTTTTTTCTTAGAAGGTGGTGGGACAAGGCTTTCTCCTCCCACTGAGGAGTCCTTGCTTGCAGCATCCTTCAAGTCATTGTCAGCACAGAGACCCTAGACTCTCCTCCTTGGACCACATTAACCCATCAGAGTGAAATTGTTGAGTAACAACTTCCAAATATATGGGAAGGAAAATCTCACAGCTTAGTGTCTGAGATGGTCAGTCAGTATCGCCGCTCAGTCGTGCCTGACTCTTTATAACCTCATGGACTGTAGCCTGCCAGGCTCCTCTGTCCATGGTATTCTCCAGGCAAGAATACTGGAGTGGGTTACCATTTCCTTCTCTGGGGGATCTTCCCAACACAAGGATTAAACCTGGGTCTCCCACAATGCGGGCAGATTCTTTGCAGTCTAAGCCATCAAGAAAGCCTCTGTGTCGGAGCTGAGCAAACCAGAAAACAAATGTTTGAAAGCAAAGTATGAAAACAAATCACTATGAATGGTAGAAATAGCCCAGACTTTAAAGTTCTGCACTGGATATTTGGAGGTGAATAAATGTACATCTCTGAGCTCAAATTTCATGCTCTGGAAAATGAAGACAGTAACAGCTTTCACATAAAGTTGTTGAGAGAAGTAAA
This sequence comes from Antilocapra americana, assembly GCA_007570785.1. NCBI lineage: Eukaryota > Metazoa > Chordata > Mammalia > Artiodactyla > Antilocapridae > Antilocapra > Antilocapra americana. The sequence goes on from ML662445.1 coordinate 29,690,636, forward strand.
TGGGATGACATATTTTAACTTGAATAACACAATACCTGGCAAGTATTTTACTCCATAAAATCAAGTGACCTTTTTCTTTCTTTTTCTTCCCCTTAAAACAAACTTATGCTTTAAATCCCTTAAACACAACTATGGGGAGGTGCAATTATCAGCATTATTGATAATAGCCAACTAGTGGAAACAACCCAAATATCCATCAGCTGATGAATGGGGTAAGTAAAGTATGATACAATACAATGGAACAAAAAGGAATGAATTAATGATACAACATAGATGGATCCTGAACCCACGCTACATGAAAGAAGTCAATCACAAAAGTTCACCTATTGTATGATTTCATTTATGAAGTGTCCAGAATAGGCGAATCTATAGAAATAGATTACGAGTTACTGCGAGCTAGGGGTAGAAGACTGAGGTGGGGGGAAAGAAGTGTGACTGCTAATGAGTGTGGGCTTTCTTTTGGGGGTGATGAAAATACACTAATATTAGATTGCGGTGATGATTGCACAATCCCATGAATATACTATAAAACACTGTACACTTCGGATAAATTTTATAGTATGTGACATATCTCAAAAAAAAAACGTGTTTCTTTCAAAAAAGGAAAAAAGTGTCAGGGTTGAAAGTGGTCTTAGAAGCCATGTGGTCCAGTCCATCCTTTTGCACTTCAGAAACTGAAGTCCACAGAGCTTATCAGGTGGCCTTCCTAAGGGAACACAGATGTTCAGGGGCAGATGAGAAACCAGAAGCCAAGTCTTCTGAGTTCTGGGATGGGGGCTTGTCCCAGATAGAGAAGACAGCCCCAACATCCTTGCTGCCCACAGGGCCCTTGCACTGCTCTCTTCCTTGAAAGGAGGGCTCATCCTGCAGGAATGATGGGGCAGTGAGTGTACCTGAGCCAAACACCACCCAAGAGGGCTGCTCATCACCCACTCAGCAGGTGTTTACTGGAACCTTCCATGAGCCAGGCAGTGTGAAGGACTGGGGAGGTAACAGTGAGCAACACAAAATGTTCCCTCTCCTCACAGAGCTTGGATCTCCATGATGACAGCAGCTCATCTTTACAGAACACTGAGTGTTCTTCACTTTACATGGTGCATCTCATGTCATCCTCAAAAACAGGTACTTCCTTATGGGCGCTTTTATTATGGGTACTCCCCAGGTAATTGTATTATGCCCATTTTACTGATGGAAACACTGAGGCTCACAGAGATTAAATAGCTAGCCTGAAGTCAGAGCTGATGAATAGTATAGTCAGGCATGAATCATGATACTCTGATCCCATAACTGTACTTCTAACCATTATACTGATCTATTAGTGATCCAGAAAATAAGGGAACAACAGTCAATTGACCGTTAAAATTAGTGATCAACAGACATGTCAGTCTCAGAGACGTGTGGGAAGGGATGTTTAGGTATCATGGATCTGAAGTGATCCATGTTTGTACGGAGGTACTGTTCACGCTGAAACCTGAAGAATGAGGAGCTGCCGGGGGAGCAGGAAGACAAGGCTAGTGGTGCTTGATGTGTTGCAGGTTTTGAGGCTGGAGCACAGGGGGAGGTGGGAGAGACGAGGGGTAGGGAGTCGAGCAAGTAGGGCCTGGTGGGCCATGGAAATGAGTCTGGATTTCATTCCAAGTGCAGTGGGAAACCACTGGATGGGTTTAACCAAGGTTATATACAAGTGATAAGATCTGACTTATAAAATCCCTCTGGCTGCTGAGTAGAGGTTGATAATGGAAGGGGAAAAGTGGAAGCAGAGGAACCAGGTAGGAATGTGTTGCTGCAGCCCAGGTGAGGCAGGCTGGTGACTTGGACCAGAAGGGAGCAATGGAAGTGGAAAACAGGAACTGCTTCAAGATGTATCCTGGAAGTAGAATGGTCCTGGGTAAGGAACTGGGCGTAGGCAGGAGAGAAAAGGCAGAATGAATGGCTCCTAAGACCCTGGCCAGGTGCTCTGTATCAGGCCATGATGTCCTAGTGCATAGACCATGTCTTTCATTTTCTGTCTTTTGATGCTTTGACCTGTGGGGCCTTGCTGGACCAGAGGGTCTGCCTGGAGGGACTGCCCCTCCCAGGATTCGCCAGTCCATAGAGAAAATAAACAACTTATCCCTGAGGGTGCTTTTCAAATACAAACCAATGAATCTGCACCCCAAATATTTCCTTTATCAGCTCTCACACTCCTGGCCATTGGCCACCTGCCCTAATCACTCCAGGATCAGATACCAAGCAGCTAGGGACAGCCCAGATCTCACTGAAACAATTCTCACTTAGCCTCACTGGTTCCATCCTACAGACCCACAGCAACACCAGCCCTCAGTCCCTCTCTCTCCCTACCCCGGCCCTGCTGACCAACCTTGGTGCTTCCCTGCGTGGCCCACTATGGCGTGGTGTGACCCCTCTCCTTGGGAACTGTGAGTAACAAACCATCTCTTCAAAGACAGCTGTCTGGTCTTTTGACCTAACTATATCTCAAACATTAATGAAACTTTGGGGGGAAGAGGAGGGTGGGATGAAGTGGGAGATTAGGTTTGACATACGTATGCTACCATGTGTGAAAATGATAGATAGCGGGAAGCTGCTGTCTAATACAGGGAGCTCAACTCGGTGCTCTGATGACCTAGAGGGTGAGATGGGGGTGCGTGCGGTGGGAGGGAGGCTCAAGAAGGAGGAGATATATGTATACATCTAGTTGATTCACTTCACTGTACAGCAGAAACTAACACAACATTGTACAGCAATTATGCTCCAATGAAAATTAATTTAATTTAAAAAATTAAAAACCCCACTCGGTCAAAATCTTATTTCTTTTTTTTCCTTAATATATATTTTTTATTTTAGTATAATTGACTTACAATGTTTCAGGTGTACAGCAATTTAATTCAGTTATATATATATATATGCACACACACATATATTATTTTTCAAATTATTTTCCATTATAAGATATTGACTATAGTTCCCTGTGCTATACAGTAAACCTTTGTTGCTTGTTGCATATCTATCTTTTTAATTAGAAATCTAGCATTCTATCCATACTAAGTCAAACAAGTGATTCAAAATGTCATAAAATTTTTTACTTAGGCAAAAATTCACAAGTTTTTTAAAATATATATATTAAGCATATTATGTGTGTGTGTGTGTGTGTGTATATATATATATATATATATATGTATGCATGCTTAGTCGCTTCAGTCATGTCCAACTCTTTGAAACTCCATGGACTATAGCCCACCAAGCTCCCCTGTCTGGGATTTCCCAGGCAAGAATACTGGAGTGGGTTGCCATTTCCTTCTCCAATAAATATGTATACAAAAGCTTTTCTACAATGCTTGATAGACTTGAGAAAGAACATCAAAAAAAGAGAGAGAACGGTGGAGAAGTTAGCATAAACTAAATGAAATGGGAGCACTGAATATTAAACAGAAAAGGTGAGGAGTGAGGGTGGCTGAGCACGAGAGCAGAGCGCTCCCTGCACCCACAGCATCTCCCCTGGCCTGACCTCAAGTGGACACATATCTTCTGCGCTCCTGAAGGAACCACAGGAGTCTGGCCAGGGCGAGCCCCTCCCTTCGCCATCCCGCCCCTGGCCCCATCATCTTCCCTGGAATCCCCTGGACTGGGACACAGAGCCAGGCTCTGGCTCCACTGACTCTGCCACACAAGGCGCAAGGAAGCCCTTCTGCTCTGGGCAGGGGATGAGGCTCCAAATTATGTGCTCACAGCCCTGCTCACTCCCAACACGCTGCACTTGGAAACCCAATGCTATTGATATTGCAGATATTATTTTAACAATAGTTTCCATGATAATTAAGCTAGTGAACATCTCTGCCTGGGGAACCATAGGCAGGGGCCATAAGAGGGTGGGACAGGGGTGACTGAGCATACCCCCACTATTAAAAGAGGTGAGAATTAGCAGAGGCACTTAGAGGGATTTCCAAGAGTTGTTAAAGGTGATCAAAGCCTTTTCTTCCTCAATAAGACCCTAATTGTGCTGAGAGTTACCACAATTAAGCAGTGGGTAGCAAATAAAATGCCCTGGCTCCTTGCGAAGTGAAGCAAGGAAACTGTGAAAGTGGGTTTCAATAAGTGAGATTTTCAAACTACTGCCAGAAAAGTTCCCGGAGTACTAGATTCTGAGGCAGTGGGTGTACGGAGAGGCAAACACAGCCCACTGCCTCTACTCTGAAGCCTGGAAGATGGGAAAGGTCTGGGCAGAGCTCCTGACCTAAGGTCTTCCATATATTAATGGACACAATGGGGCCCAAGAGGTGATGTCACATGGCTGAGATCACACAGCTTGGGAGTGGCCTGTTTGCAGGTGGGTGAGATTTTCTGAGTGGGGCGCATTTGACCTTGGAGCTCCTTTCTCTCCCCAGTTCAACCCGTGTGCTACCATTCCCAGGAGATGGCCCAGGCAGGTGTCAACAGGCAGCCTTCTCTTCTCAAGGGAGAGGGCGGGTCCCTCTGACCTCCGCAGCACTCTGAGCTCAGTCATACTCTCCTCACTAGTGCCTGTGGTGCTTGGTTGAGGTTGCTCAGAGAGCTGACTCTGACTTAGTTATCTGTGACTGTCCAGTGCTCAGCATCATGCCTGGTATATGTTTCACAGATGTGGGATGAACGCATGACTAGAGGGAGGGGAGGGCCGAAGAATGAAGGAGGAAGGGAGAATGAGGAACTGAGAGTGGAAGGGAGGGAGGGAGGTTTATATATATATATATATATATAGCATGGTAGCCCACTCCAGTATACTTGCCTGGAGAATCCTAAAGGACAGAGGAACCCGGCAGGCTATAGTCCATGGGGTTGCCAAGAGTCGGATGTGACTGAACAACTAAGCACACACACATACATACACACACACACACACACACACACACACACACACACACACACACATACATACATAACATACCAAAAGACGCCTGCAGCAAACCTCTGTGGGATAAATACCAGGACCCTTCATACAGGCGCTCTAGAAATAAGTGAAGTCCCATTCATTAATCCAAAGGAAATAACGTAATGTGGAATCCAAAGTGGAACCTTGTCGGATGCATCTCTGATCGGTCATCGTAGCTTAAAGATGGGCTCTGTGTGCACGCATGCTCAGTCGCTTCAGTCAAGTCTGATTCTTTGCGACCCCACGGACTACAGCCGCCTGGTTCCTCTGTCCATGGGATTTTACCAGCATGGATACAGGAGTGGGTAGTCATGCCCCCCTCCAGGGGATCCCCCCAACTCAGGGACTGAACCCGCGTCTCCTGCATCTCCTGCACTCCCGGCAGACTCTACCTCGGAGCCACCTACTGGAAGATAGGCTCTCTGTTATATAATGCAAACTCTGGGTCCTCCCAGGTAACGTCAGTACAGCTGAAACATCAGGGGAAATGCTGTCAGATTTGACTACTGACTCAGCATTGGCACAACACAAAATTGCTTCTCAGATTCTAGATCTGGGTGTCTTTTCCTAAGACGAAAACTCATTTTACAATAACCTACCACTAAAAAAACGTTATCATATTGATTCTACCAAAAAAAACTAAACACTAAACTATCTCACATATGTTTTGGAGAAACTACATAACTTACAACGTCAGAGTAAAGCATCATTTAGGCTCTGAGTGCATAGCTCTGCTATCTGATGGCTGGTGGTGTTACATAAAAAAAAAATGTACAAAAACTACAAAGAAGTGAAAGCTTCAAAGTACCTTTTGCACTGTAGACCATATTTGCTTTCATTTCAAATCATCTTGTCTATTTACTTGAAAGGAAAATGGTAACAATAACTGTTTGCAAAATTGGGAATATTAAGCATTTCATTTTTCTCATTTCTATCTTACTTCCAGCACACTTAAGCAGGGCCACTAGGCCTCACGAGAGTATACCCAAAACTGGAAAATGACCTTTTTGTCCTCTCTCTGCACTCTTCCTTCACAAGTGAGGGTTTCTGTGATTACCACCTCTGCTGTTACCTTAGAGACCAGAGAATAAATAGATTCCAAATGCAGGTGGTGTCTTATCCAAATGAAGATGCAACTTACGTTCTTCCTGAAAGACAAGGACAATTCTCAAAGCATCTCCTGAGTGGCAGAGGACAACTGACACTTTGTACAGATGCTGCAGAGACAAACCTGAGCTGCTTGGTGCTGCCTGTGTGGAGACAGGTGAGTGCACACAGGCATCCGCCATGCAAGGACCACCTGCAGACCCACGTCCCACCTGTCCTGTCTCAGAGATGGATGACTGCACCACAACCGTGGAGTTTATTGTACTTACAGCCACTCAAAAGCAGGAATGAGTTACAAGCATACTGAGAGATTAAAATCTGCCCCCTCCCACCCTCAAATATATAGCAGAAGCTTCCACAGAAGGCAGCATGGGGTTAACAAGTCTGGATCTCAGAGTTTGCCATGTTGGGTTTGATTCCCAGCTCTTGCACTTACTGTGTGATGTGGGCAAGGTGCCTATCTTCCCAAGCCCCCACTGTGTCACCAGTTAAGTAAGCATGCCTGTCCCAACTTAGCTCACCAGGCTCTGAGGTTTCCGAATGGGAAAAGGGCACAAAACACCTTCACCAGGCAGCACTCCATAAATGATGTCACTGCTGTCTAGCCAGGCTTCCCAGATGGCACTAGTAGTAAGGAACCCACCTGCCAAGGCAGGAGACGTAAGAAATGCTGGTTCGCTCCCTGGGTCGGGAAGATCCTCTGGAGGAGGGCATGGCAACCTACTCCAATATTCTTGCCTGGAGAATCCCAAGGACAGAGGAGCCTGGCAGGCTACAGTCTATAGGGTCCAAAGAGTCGGACATGACTGAAGCAACTTAGCACACATTCACACTGTCTAGTCACCTAATTCAGGTCCCTCTGAATGAGGTCCCACTGCTATCAAATGTCTTTGTGTCCCAGAAGTGGAAAGAACAACAGCACACGCAAGACTCAGAAAATCTTGCCCTGAGGGAGTTGGTCAAGAAAAGTTTGGTGTTTGGAAGGACACTGTTTCCCATCTTCTTACTTGGTGAGGAGTCTTAGGTATATAACAAACCCTCTTACTTTCTTTGAAAACCTTCTGGTGAGCCCAAAAGAGAACCAAAGAGTCTGGTCCAGACTAATTTCAGCCCTGGAGAACAAAGCCAAAGGCACCAATCTGCATACACAAAGCTCTCTTTACACACCAGACCTCAAGCTGCAGACTGGAAGTGGATTGCTGGGGTCACTGTTTTGTGTCTCTTGTCTGAATCGAACCTGAATATTGAATCTCTCTGGTAGGTCTTCAAGAGGTCCTACAACCATGGGGAAAGCCCCAGAACAGTGGGTCTGGAGGAAAACTCAGACATCAACTTTATTCTTCAGCAGGCTACACTTCAGTTGGCTTCCCATGGCCCTTGGGATGAGGTCAAAATGCTGACCACAGCATATGTAACCTCCAGCTGACCTACATGTTCCTTCAAGTTCCAAAATCCACCCCAACCCATTTGTTGCTATAGAACTTATACAAATACAGTCTGTCTGTCTGAAATGCTTCTCTACTTCATCCAAACTCCATTCCTCCTTATCCTTCAGTCTCAACTAAAACAACTTTCCTCAAGAAGCCTTCCTCACTCTGCAAACTTGGTCCGACCTTTCCATAGCACCACACACTTCCCTCTTCCTAAAATACATCATCTCAGGATGTTTTTTAACATTAGTATAACTTGCTATCCAATAAAATGTAAAAGGACATGAACTATATCAAATTTACTCTCATATTCTCCCCATTGCTCAGCACAAATCTTGACACTAACTGAACACTGAATGAATGATTGGTAAATCAGGTTTAACCATCTGGTCTACCTCCCCTTGTGTTACAGAAGAACCTGAGGGGGACCCAGAGAAGTGAAGAAACTCACCCAAAGAAACCAAGCATTTTTGGTTGGTTTAGTATGGGGCTTCCCTCACAGTTCAGTTGGTAAAAGAATTTGCCTGCAATGCAAGAGACTTGGGTTTGAATCCTGGGTTGGGAAGATCCCCTGGAGAAGGAAATGGCAACCCGCTCCAGTATTCTTGCCTGAAGAATTCCATGGACAGAGGAGCCTGGTGGGCTACAGTCCATGGGATTGCAAGAGTTGGACATGACTTAGTGACTAATCAACAACACAATAGTCAGAATCTAGGTTTCCTAACGATTAGTGCTGGGGTTCTTCCCAAGCAGCCCTCCCCCTTACTGACAGTATTTAACTCCCATGTATCCCAATGTCTGCACTTAAGATTGATTCCAGACATGTATCATGATTTAGTGTAGACTGTGTGACATCCACCTTCTCTGATCTGTATGAGGATGAACTAGGAAGGCTGCTATTTCTCAGTCTTTTATGGGCATGCTGGGATTCTGATTCGGACATCACACAGCTAAGCACATAGTTAGCATGTAGGAGCACATGCTGCCCGCACTGCTTTGTTCAGTGCCTTAGAAAAGTAAATGCCACATCACAATATCACTTTGGTGTAACCATTGAAATGGCCTTCTTTCCCCAGTGAGGAAATATCCCAATGAGTGCAAGATTCCCTCCAGTGGTGTCATTTTCAATGAAGCTTGCCTGTGTCATTTGCAGTTAGGGGTTCATTGGTCAGAAGTGTTTTCTAGGGATGTGCACAATGGAAACCATTAGAGAGGTACTCAGAGCTGCCAGCTAGCCCAAAAGTTTAATCCACTATATTAACTGTAATGATGGTAGGCAGCTGCTGAAAGAGAGGAAAAGATGAGAAAGCAAAAGAGTGCCAGCCTTGTACTAACACACTCACATGAGGTTTTAACCCAGTGCTGGGTTTAATATAATTGTAGCATTAATAACCTGTTCCAGATTACTAAAAACACCTTTAAAATCCTTTAGATAATGAGCTCCAATACTCTGGCCACCTGATGCGAAGGACTGACTCACTGGAAAAGACCCTGATGCTGGGAAAGATTGAAGGCAGGAGGAGAAGGGGACAACAGAGGATGAGATGGTTGGATGGCATCACCGACTCAATGGACATGGGTTTGAGCAAGCTCTGGGAGTTGGTGATGGACAGGGAAGCCTGCATGCTGCAGTCCATGGGGTCGCAAAGAGCTGGACATGACTGAGCAACTGAACTGAACTGAAGAGACTATACAATAAACCTGTATGTCTCCACTGTGAACTACCAGGGTGGAATTCAATCATCACTTTTATTTTGGTTTGGAGTAGGCTGGCAGAACTCAAAACTCTTGGGGTAGCTTTCAGGATTATTTCTCAGCTGGACAGCTTCATACATGAATCCCAGAGAATGGTGCCATTCTTCTTTGGAAGGCATTGGGTAGTACAGGAATTTTCATCTCTACAATCAAAAGGCATCAAAAATAAATTTGGATTTAAAAAAAAAAAGGGTCATTGTAGAGGGTCTCAGATTCACACTGGCTCATCAGATGAATTATAGCTATGTCATCTGTGCCAGTAACTCTGTGTTAGAAAGCAGTCTATGCAATATCTGCAGTACAAATTACAGACTTTGATCCCAACGTGCCCGTTAGAACAGAGAACTAGGTTTGCTCTTTTTATTTTATATCTCCAAATGTTTCAGAGTGAAGAGATGAGAAAGTGCATTGAATCCTTTGGTTCCCTCTTTATCCATCTCTAAATGGGATCTTAGGACTTGGTGTACTTACCTCGCCTTTTATCCAGCCTGCAGCGAGGCTCATCTGCAAGCAAAAATTACCTTGCCCAAGTATTCTTAGGAGAAATAATTAGCCACAAGCCCCTCCTCCGCACACTCTCCCACATTCCTCGGGAGGCCCAGATGCCTGACATAAATCATTTAGTCCTGAGCCCTCGCATACACCTTTCCCACTGGATTCCATAATTGGCAAAGTAGTTGCCAACTGGGTTTAAAGTGATTTGAAATTGTTTTCCATCCAGTCTTGCTGATAGCAAAAGGTTTCCCCTTTACCTCAAGCGTGAGTTACAGTAACATGATTGAATGTAACCAGTTATTCAGTTCAAGCTGTGATTCTGATACACTATAGACAATATGAATTCCCCAGAGCTCAGTGAGGCCATCTCAATGGTCCGTTTAAGTCCAATTCAATTAGACTCACTATGGTTCTTAGACTTCCTTAGGCATGTTTGCAGCAGTCCTCGGGGTTGAATGTGAGACTGGTATTCATCTAGGACTTTTAAATTAGGTCTCAGGTGTCATCATTCTAAATGAATTATTACAGTGGTGCGTTCACACTGCTGTAGTTGAAGTTGTGTAGGCATCTCCCCTCGACCATTTAAATCCACTGTGGAACAGAACTTGTCATGTAAGGGCTCTGCCAGAGAGTGACTTTTTCCTTGAAACCCAGTTTTTAAAATAATTGGCCTACCAAGTAAACACTGTGATATGCATTTGGGGAGGGGGGGCGGGTGGCAGGAAAGACCACCTGAATTTATTGGGGTTTTTTGTTTGCTTGTTTTGTTTGTAAGAGAGCAAACGCAAGAACAGCTCTCAATATTGCATTTTCTCACATTTAACAGACTGAGTTGTGAATGCATCCCTATACGGAGGGGAGGGGCGGCGGGGGGGCGGAGTGCTGAGCACCAGGCCTAAAAGGGAAGTTAAGATATTGGGCTTTCTTTTTGCAAAATTCCCTGTTGTCTGCCTCTATAATCTCTCCTTCTCGTGCCTCAACTAACATTTTCTCCTTTCTTTTAATTTCCCAGGCTTTATATGAGCCCCAGCCATGACATCAGCAGGCGTGTGGGGACATGTGTCAGTGTGTAGCTATCTCAGACACATTAAAAAGTACATGCTCATTTCCCCACGCTAGAGTTGCCTAACAAACTATGGCTTCGAGCAGAGAGTGACAGGGACATCAATGCCATAGTAAAGGGATCAGCCAGCTTAATGGAGAAAGCACCCTATGCATGTGTCATCAATAACAAATCACACGCTGGGCAGAAAATAAAATAATTACAGAACCTACTTTGCTTTATCCAGGCAATTCAGACACTGTGGCAGTGTTCCAAGTTCCCAAAAACCAAGGGGTTGCAGTAATCAACCTCACTCGGAAAATATATACAAGAGAGAGCTTAAAACAACAGAGCCATGAAATTCAGAACAAAGCAACAACAGGTGAGCAGATTAAATGGGGCACTAATTGGGGAGTATATAAATCAGGAGCACAGAATGTGAACACACTTAGGGTTTATTATTTGTTCTCAATGAAAGAAAAGCTGAACTGGCAAACTGATCTTTCTATATACTATCTCTATGATTATGCCTGTGACTTTTGTATTTTAAAAGGAGGTAATAACTTTGCGGTTACAGGGTAAATTTAAATAATTAACTGGAAAGCTCAGGTCTTCCAATTATTCAAGGCACCTAAATTATACAAAGAAACTCTAATGCTCTATCCATATACAAAGTTTATTTTTAATCATTAGTATAAAGTCCTAAGCAAAATCATTATAGCCCTCATAGTTCACTTATTAAACTCATGCACACTAGAGCAAGTAGTGAAAGATTGTTTAGGATGACTGACATGGTAGAGGAAAGTGCTAGCTGATTTCAGTGTTGAAAATTAGTTGCTGCTGATTCAAATAGATGTGAAAGTGAAAGTCGCTCAGTCACTCAGATGTCTGACCCTGCGATCCCATGGACTGTAACCTGCCAGGCTCCTCTGTCCACGGCATTCTTCAGGCCAGAATACTGGAATGGATAGCCTGTCCCTTCTCCAGGGGATCTTCCTGACCCAGGAAGTGAATTGGGATCTCCTGAGTTGCAGAAGGATTCTTTACCAGCTGAGTTCAAATGGATGGTCAATTTTTATTTCACAAGTACATATTTTAAGATGTCACATACATTAAAGACAACATTCATCAAGCTAAACTTCCTAGCTCCTAGGATTTTAGGTTTCTCCGATAGGATTTAGGTAATTAATCAAACTAACCCTATCTCAGATTCATTGCTCTTGCTATTCCCCTTTCATGAAAAGCTCTTCCCTCAGATACACACAGTCTCCTCATCAACATCAAATATCATCCCCAGAGACTCCTTTCCTGCCAATCTTCACTCCTGCAGTCCCCTTCTCACTGTCACAGTCCATCTCATCACCCTGCATTCAAATTCTTTGTGAAATTGAGAACTACCTTGTTTCTTATCTACTGATATAGGAACTGCCTCTAAACCTGTCCTTTTGCTTCTGTATCCCCAATGCCTAGATAGTACCCAGTACACAACAGTGAGTGAATAAATCAATGAGTGAAAGAAGCACCTACACACACACACACAGTGATGACAACTGAAGGCAAATTATACTGACACAAATTTATCCATGCTTTTCTGATACAAAATATGGATCTATTCCTCAAAGGAAGAGTTGGGGAGTTGGTACTAATAAAGATTATCATGAAATGTGTAACCAACGTGATGAGATGGTTGGATGGCATCACTGAGTCAATGGACATGAACTTGGGCAAACTCCGGGAAATGGTGAAGGAGAGGGAGGCCTGGCGTGCTGCAGTCCGTGGGGTCGCAAAGAGTCAAACTCAACATCTGAACAACTGGCAACTGAACAACGGCAACATCAAAATAATATCTAGGACTATCAAAGAACAGAAAAAACAATACAGACTACTCAGTAATGCAGGATGTCAAATTCCTAGGTTATCATCTTGCTTTCCACAGTGTTGGAGTCTGGCTGAGTATCCACACGCAGCTAAAATTGAATGCCCAGTGATTGGTGGTGGTGGTTTAGTCTCTAAGTCTTGTCTGACTCTTTAAGACCCCATGGACTGTAGCCCGCCAGGCTCCACTATCCATGGGATTTTCCAGGCAAGAATACTGGAGTGGGTTGCCCTTTCCTTCTCTAGGAGATCTTCCCGAGCCCGGAATTGAGCCTGCATCTCCTGCATTGCAGTCGGATTCTTTATCACTGAGCCATGAAGGAAGCTGAATGCCCAGGTAGACACCACAAGCACAAAGGAAAATCTTTCCAGTGGGGATTTCTAACTCCAGCATTGGGGAAGACTAGATATCATAGAACAGAACCTTGAAAAGAGCTCAATAAGTTATTTAAAAAAAAAAAAAACTTTTCCTTTTTTTCTTAAATTGTAGGAAAATATACATAACATAAGCATTCCATCTTAGTTATTTTTCAGGGCACAGCTCAATGGCGTTAAGTTCATGGACACTATTATGCAACCATCATCACCATCCATCTCCAGAACTTTTTCCATCTTGCACAACTGAAACTCTGTGCCCATTAAACAATGACTCCTGATTCTCCTCTTCCCTCAACCATTGGCATGATCTTTCTTTCTGTCTTTATGAATTTGAGAAGCCACCGCAATGAGAAGCCCACACACTGTAACTTCAGAGTAGTCCCCATTTGGCCGCAAGTAGAGAAGGCCCACACGCAGCAAATGAAGATGCACCACAGCCAAAAATAAACTGATTAATTGACAAATTTGTAAAAAACAATAATAATCATGTCAGAGAGAAGGACACCAAAAACAAAGTAAAGGTATCAATAGCAACCAGAGAGAAGAGTTAGTTAACCTATAATTAAATTCATGGCAAGCCACACTGAAAGCTGAAAGATGTGGAACATCTTCAATGAACTGAGAACAAATAACCCTCAATGCAGAATTTTAAAGAGTATCAAGAATAAGGGCAAATAAATATATTTTCCAAAAGAAAAAACACAGAGGTACTTCTTACTAAATTACTCTCACAAAATGAAATTCTAGAGCTTGCATTTCAGGACACATGAAAATTATTACAGAGGAGAGCCTGGGAGGCAAGAAAGTAAGAAGGCACAGTGAGGCGGAGAAATCTTCAACTACATAAAACACGAGAGGATAACCAGAATTGGTCATCTTAGGTTTTGAGTATCTGACAGGATAGCAAAGATAACAAATATATACTCTATGTTACATACACACGCTGAAATTCTTAGAGAAACATTAAAAGAATCGAAATAGTGTATATAACTTCCAAGCCAGTAGAGAAGGGGATAAAGGAATGAGGGAAAAATCAAAGCTAACACAAGAAAGGTTTACACAAGAAAAAAAACACAAAAACAATTATTTGAATGAGTGAAAGATTAATATAGTAATAATGAAAAATAAATAAAAAATAAAATAGTAATAATGACAAGAGCAGAAATATTGATTATGCATCCAAAGTAGTGCACAGACATAAGCCAATATGTGAGCTATAGTTACAAATAAAATCATATTTCATAAATCATAGCACCTACATGTGCTGAATGGACATACAGCTTAAAATATTTTAATCAGGGATTTTAAAATATGCTGGAATTTTAAAATAAAAATCTACATTAAAAAAATGCACACCACCTGTGTCAATTCAGTGTAGAAGTATAATGAGGTATATGAATAAGTTTAAAAAGACAAGCTACAGAATTGCACTTACAATCCTTTTTTGTTAAAAAAATTGTGTCTGTATGTGATTAGACTCACATATAAAAAAAATTTTGGACACATGGGAGACTCTTCATAACTATGCATCTTTCACTGTTGAAAATTATTTATACAATAAGCATGCATAATTAATTTTATAATTTAAATTTTATAGTTTTATAAAATTTTATAATTTAAAAAGAAAAATACAGAAAAAAATTTTAAATGTATCTAAATGCTAGAAGGATGATAAACGGAGACGAAAAGATAGAAACAAGATGGGATAGGGTGAAGATCATGGAGAAGAATCAAGTGTTAAGATGGTGTTGGGAGACTAGGGAAAAAGAGGTGAGAAACTGGGAAACAGAGACATCAGAAGGTTTATATTAATGTTGCTCCTATTTAACTTAAAAAAAGAGAGAGAAGGTGTTTTTAGTTTTTTTAAATAAATTTTATTTACTGGTTGGTTTGGGGTTTTCTTATTTTTCTAATATGTGTTGGTATGTTGCCAAAGTGCCTGATTTTTCTGCAGCTAATTAAGACCCTTGGCTGGATTTGTACCCTGGAGATAAAGGTCAGAATGTCTAGTGGGACTTTCAAAGGTTATAACTGTTCTCTGTGCTCTTAAAAGCTTAACTCCTCAATTGCCAACCTGAAAAATGGTGTCACCCCCCCAAGTCCCTCCCCACAACCTCCTGTTTAAATCTTTGTCCACTTAACTCCTTGAACCCCTTCAACTGAATTTACATGTCTGTTTCTTGCAGCTTTGGTTTTTGCCAGAGATAATGGTGTCTGGGAACATCATTTTGTCTCTCCTATGGCTAGTTAACATCTGGACCCTGATTTTCCAAACTACCACAGCTTTTTCAGGATTAAAAGCCCTGAGAGGAAGGTGTTAATCAGAGCAACACCCAAAACAAGTGGACTCTAGGTACCCACTCAAATCCTGAGATAAAAGCAGCTTGAAAATATCCAGTGGCTCCCTCCCAGCCTTCAAAAAAAGTTAGGAAAGCTGAACAAGGAAATGGGCAGGAAAGGCCTGGGCAGGAAATGAAGTAATGAGTCATATAAATCCTAATGTCTCACCACTGTGTGTGTTAAGAAGGAAATGAAAGGAAGTAAATATGCTCCTCCATACAGCTTAATTTATAGCAGAGTACAAAAATATTCTGCTGATGAAATTTTCAAGAGATTCGGTTGCATGGTTAGTTATTAATTAAGTTTTCAAAAGAAAATATAAACTAATGGTATGACTAATTAAAATTTTGGCCTAAAATACTATAGCCCAAGTCACTTTATCCTTAGCTAATGAAAAATAATATGACCCCCTACTGAAGATCTCCTCAAAGGCTGCTTGGGCATATTTACAATTCTCTTGATCTAAAAGCTATTTGGCCCTTTTGTTCCAATACAATAACTCTGATATATCAGACCATCTCTATTTGCTTCAAGCTATGGGGAGAATTCACTCCTTGTACCCTATGCAAATCTTTATCTTCAGAAGGGCTTTACACACAAGCAGAGCAGACAGATTCCTGATACTGTAATTGCAGGGATTCCCTGAAATCTTCTAAGACTCTCTCTGCACCCAGGTTTCAAAACACCAGAAACACCACCAGGAAAGAGACACACAGCTTAAAGCAGAATTGAATTCGGAGTTTAAAATTTCCTTTTCTTCAGGTTTCCTTTAAAAGATGGTCTTGGTGGTCCTATGGCTAGGACGCCACGCTCCCAATGCAGAGGGCCTGGGTTAGATCCCTAGTCGGGGAACCAGATCCTACATGCCTCAACTAAAGATCCTGCTTGCTGCAACAAAGACTAAAGATCCTGCATGCCACAGCAAGACCTGGCACAGCCAAATAAATAAATATTAGAAAAGAAGAAGTAATAGCACCAAGCAGCAGGCATCAGCTTCACTTTAAAATACAAATATTGTGGGAGGATTAATATATAAATCATTAACATTACTGCTTGAACTAATGATCAAAGATGCCAACGACCTGAGACCTGAGATGAGACCCTTCATCATCCTGGGCTTCAATAAAAGATGAGGTAGTTGGGTTGGATCCAAATGTCTTCATCAGAACAGGGGTTTAGGTGTAAGGAGGCTAGAAGGATTTCCTAGTAAGGATATTTGTCATATCACCTGGCACACATTGACCACCTCCATTTCCACCCGCATTCTCATCCCTCCACCCACCTCATCTGCTGCATCCCAAACTCTAGCTAAGAAATCCGAGGTTGAGTCCTGCACAAACGTTCTATGCCTCCAACATGAGTCAAGAATTCCAAACTATCCATAATGATGTGCTTCTTTGCTTATCTCATGAAAGCTATGGACCCTGTGACTAATCAGTGTAACTTCAGCAGCTATAAAAAGCCATCCCAGAATGTTCAATGGCTCAAACACAACAGAAATTTATTTTTCACTCATATAAAGTCCAAAATAGATACTCCTGCTCAGCAGGAGGCTCTAAGCGGTGATTCAGGAACCCAGGCTAGTTCCCATCTTCAGGCTCTGCCACCTTTAACATACAGCTTCCAAGGTCAATGCTCTCTTAGGGACTGATCCTGCAGAAAGGGGAAAGTGGCATACAGATCAAAGACCAGGCCTAGAAGCCGCACAAAACTGCCCCTGAAGCCCTTTGGTGTATCTTGGGGTTTGGGCATATGAAGTTAAAAATTCCCTGGATTCGATCTTTGTTTCCTGAAATGCAGTGGCTTAAGACCTGAGCACCTGACGCATAGGAAGCACTAAGAGGGCAAGAGAATCAGAAAAAGGAGATGAAGAGAAGCAGAAACACACTCAGGATTTGACCTAGAGTAGGTTTTCCTCAAATCATGGGGAAAATTATGGATCCTCTTGTACTTCTCCAATGGAGTCTTCAGCCCTTGCTTATAAGACTTTAGATAGAAAGCAGATAGAGATACACATATACATGTTATATGTGCATTAGCTATATATAGTTGTTATTTATTAAATAGATAAATATATATAAATCATATACATGTGCGTATATGTATAGGGCTTCCCTGGTGGCTCAGCTGGTAAAATCCGCCTGCAATGCAGGAGATCTGGGTTCGATCCTTGGGTTGAGAAGATCCCCTGGAGACAGGAAAGGCTCCCACTCCCACTCCAGTATTCTGGCCTGGAGAATTCCATGGACTGATTCCACTCTAAGTGAAGTAAGTCAGAAAAAGACATATACCGTATGATATCACATATATGTGGAATCTAAAATATGCCACAAATGAACCTATCTATGAAACAGAAACAGGATCGTAGACATAGAAAACAGACTGGTGGTTGCCAAGTAGGAGGGCATTGGTAGAGAGATGGAATGGGAGGTTGAGGTTAGAAGATGTCAGTTTTCACATATAGTTGATAAACTTTAAGGTCCTACTCTATAACACAGAGAACTATATTCAGTACCCTGCAATAAACCATAAGGAAAAAGAATATTTTGAAAAAGAATGTGTGTGTGTGTGTGTGTGTGCTGTGCCTAGTCACTCAGTCGTGTCCAACTCTTTGCAACCCTATGAACTGTAGCCTGCCAGGCTCTACAGTCCACGGGATTCTCCAGGCAAGAGTACTGGAGGGGGTTGCCATGCCTTCCTCCAAGGGATTTCTTGACCCAGGGATCAAACCTGCATCTTCTGCATTACAGGCAGATTCTTTACCAATAAGCCACTGGACCTCGAGGGAAGGCCCTGTACAGCAGAAATCAACACAACAGTTTAAATCAACTATATTTCAATTAAAAAAATTAAAGCTGAAAAAAGAAAGAAAAAGAAACCATGAATAACTGAACAAAAAGTCTACCTACTCTCAAACTCGATCATTTTTTTTTCCTCTGCAACCCCTTACCCAAATACAGAAAGAGAAAGAGAAAAGGAAGAGGGTCCAAAGTACCATCTTCACAAGATTCAGGGACCCTAACAGTTGGTAGGACATCTGTAGCTTCTCCTCAAAGGAGAAGCACTGGGGAGACGGCATCCCCACTCTGCACCGTGGTCCACCACCTCCTGTCTGCCATGGTGGACAGCATAAGGCAACTATTTCCATAAGACTAATCCTTGCTTCCTGTTTGTTATCAGAAGGAGTGGCATAACATAAGAATAGATGCTTTCAAAAATTAGTCTTTCCAGATGTTTTAATACACGTGTCTATTAATTTCTTAAGAAAATAAAACAACAATCTAAACAATGTAAACAATCTAAACTAAAAAACATTTCTCTTCTTAGGAAATAAGAACTGCTGAATGTAGATTTCTTAAAGATACATTACTTGGATTTTTTAGCTTCTTTTTTATGACTTTTCTAGAAAATGGTCACTTTCGTCAAATAAACTTCCTTTCATAAAAGACAGAATGTAAACAACTTGCTTGTGGAAGGGAGAATAAAAAAATTTTTCTCCACCCATCTGAAGTTCATTGGTTGAGACTCAACAAATTATACTGAGAAAAGACAGAGCAGGAAGAGAAAAACAAGAAACAAACAAATTTATTAGCAGGTGCACCAAGGCTTCCTTGGTGGCTCAGATGATAAAGAATCTGCCTGCAGTGCAGGAGACCTGGGTTTGATCCCTGGATTGGGAAGATCCCCTGCAGGAGGGAACCCAACCCTGGTCTTATGGTAATGCTTTTCAAGTGATAAAAGTCTGTCTTCATTGGGGGAAGAAAAAAAAAAAAACAAAAAACTGCATACCAATTGGTGTTACAGTTGCAAGCTGAAGAAGTCTTTACACCATATCAAGCCCTGGACATGCTTGTTTTCTTTAGCCTTTGACCTCTTCCCATAAGGGATTTCCCCTTGTCCTTTCAGGCCCAGGAGTACAAGCCACAATACAGTTCCCTGCTTCGCTCACCTCCTTTCTTCTTCCTCTGTTATCTTATAGTTCCTTCATCTGAGCTTGGTTTTGGAAACTCCATCATTCTCAATCTCTGTTAAGTGGAGAAATTCAACACCCTCTCTATAACTACTATGCCCAGACTTAGCTGCTGCCTTCCCTTTTTATAGCAAACACATCTAATTTCTCACAAAAGGGTTTTTCACAACATAAAATTCATCCTCCTCAAAAAGTCCTGTGAGCTGTTCAGTAATTATTTTGAAGGTAAATGGACTTAATTCTCCAATCAGAAGACAGAATGGATGGATCGTTAAGGAAAAAAAAAAAGATCCCACCATATGTTGCCTGTAAGAGAATCAATTTAGCTTTAAGAACACACGTAGGCTGAAATTAAGAGATAGAAAAATATATTCCATGCAAATTGAAACTTAAAAAGGGCAGAAGTAGCCACATTTACATCAGACTAAATAGACTTTAAGTAAACAACTGTAATAAGATAAAAAAACATTGATGTGTGGATTCTATTAAGAGGAAATAAAAACAATAAATATATATGAACCCAACATCAGAGCACCTTAATATATAAAGCAAATATCAACAGCCTTCAAGTATGGAACTTCTTATCCAAACAGAAAATCAATAAGGAAACATTGGACCTGAACAACACTTTAAATCAAATGATCCTAACACCATATTAAGAACATTCCACTCAACAGCAGCACTGCAGACACTCTTCTGAAGTGCACATACAGTATTATTCAGGATAGATCATATAGAGGTTCCGCAAAAATAAAAATAACACTAACATGAAATAGCAATCCCACTTGTAGGTATACATCCAAAAGAAATAAAATTATTATCTTGAAAGAATGTCTACACTCTCATGTTCATTGCAGGATTAATCATAGTAGGCAAACCATGAAAACAACCTACATGTTTGTCAACACATTGAATGAATTAAGAAAATATGGTATATATGTACAATGAAATGCTATTCAGATTTTAAAAAGAAGTAAACCCTGCCATTTGCAACAACATGAGTAAATCTGAAGGACATTATACTAAATGAAATAAGCCAGACACAGAGAGACAAATATCACACGATCTCACTTATATGCAGAACTTTTTTAAAAAAATCAAACTCAAAGGATTATTAGAATGGTGGTTATCAGAGTCTGGAGGGTGGGGGGAAAGGGACATATTAATCAGGGACTAAATTTTTTCAGTTATAAAATAAATAAGTTCTGGATGCCTAATGTACAGCATGGTGACAATAGTTAATAACAAAGTATTATATACTTGAAATTTGCTAAGAGAGTAAATCACAAATGTTCTCGGCACACACACATAAAAAAGCGGTAACTATGGAAGGTGACAGACATGTTAATTTGTCTGACTGTGGTAGTCACTTCACAATGTATACATATATCAAAACATCATATTGTATACCTTAAATATAAACAATTTTTGTTTGTCAAAAATAAGTCTTATGAGCTATACATAGTGATATTTCTTCTTCAGTGCATACACTTATTGGAAGTTCCGAGTTTTTTTCCCACTATTATTTTGTTATGGGATTCCCCCCCTGATACATATAACTAGAACCTGGATCATTTCAATGGTTTTTTGCTGCCAATGAGTAGCACACATTTTAGGTTTTTGTCTCTTATTCCTAACCCTAACATGACGGTGCCTACATCATGTTAAGCAGACAGGTTGACTGAAGAAACTCAATGCCGACACTTTTAAATGAAAAGAGGGACCCTGTTTGCAATTTCATGTTTAAAGTACTTTGCACATTATAGGTACTCGATAATGCTGATTAAATGAACAGCTGTAAAAAGCATGTTGTTGGTAAATAACCCCTGAAGTCTCGGATGCAATTATCTTTTGGATGGGGAAGACTGGTAATACCTTGGTGACCCATAGGTTAGGACGCTATGATTTCACTGCCAAGGGCTCAGGTTCAATCCCTGGTCAGAGAGCTAAAATCCTGCAAACCTCAGAGAGCATCCAAAAAAAAAAAACAATAGATAGGGAAGATGAACAGGATAGCTTAATATTCACATTTGTCAAGTAGGATGTAGCCTGAGGGGCAATATTACCAGTACACAACATATACAGCACCACTATAAAAATTAGTTGAATGAAAGGAAATTGACTTGGCATATTCTTTTAACCTAAGCAGTATGTACTCATACAAAGCTTAAACTGGTTTAAACATTGAGATGATTTATGTAAAGGCACAGCGAGTATAATAGGAAGTATATTCAAATGGAAAATGTATTGTCAACTAGAAATATAAATACACTTATATTGTCTTTTTGGCGATCTTAATGTTATTGCTCTGAACATAAACATTTAAATGGTGAAGGAAAATAAAACCTCATTTTTTCAGGGCACTTTTTGGGTATATTTCTTACACAATAACTCCACATCCTGGAATGGCAGTAGGCATTAAACAATGCCTGATTTACATAATCACCTCTTTACCAACAGTCCAAATGCCTGGATTATGCAATAACAGACTCCAGAAAAAAAAAAACTTATCAGTAAGATGCACTTAATACATTAAATTTGTAGCCATGGAACTGTGCATCTCTAGACTTGGAATTATCTGACCCCTGGCCATCTTTCTGCTGTTGCATTCACCACATGTTTTATAATTATCTGTTGGTATGTGTCAGCTACTCCACTGCCAACTCTCTGAACAGAACCTGGTCCTCCTTTATTATCTTGCCTGACAAAGAAAAGGCTTTTGAAAATATTTATTACATGAGTGAACGCTGTGATCTGATTATCTGCTCTTTGGGGCCTCTCTGAAATTTATAGTTACAGTGTTAACCTCAAATTCCTTCTGTCCTTTCTTGAGTCAACTTATCCAACTCAGTATTAGCAGATAGCATTTTTGGAGCATGTGTCATATGCAGACACTGTGCTATACATCCCTAACTGCCTTCTGATTTAATCCTTAGCACAGCCCTGAAGGCTTGATATTATGATTATCATGGTCTTCGTTCTCAAAAGGATAACTGAAGTTTAAAGAATAAGTAATTTGCCTGAGGTTACACAGCTAGAAAGAGGCCCAGGCAAGAGTTAAGTCTGTATCTGCTGGATTCCAGAGCTTACATGCGATTTTAGGCATATCACTAAAATTCTGAACTGGAAATGAGCCAAAGAAAAAGCCACGTGCCCATCAGTGATGGATAAAAAGTGTCTTGTCTCTAAGGGCCCCGGGGCTTGTAAAAATTCAGGGAGTTCTTCATCTCATCCATCGTTTGTGTCTATAAATGGCGGCCCTGACTTTGGGTTTCTAAACGAGGGAACAAGTGTCAGAGGGATGCTCCCACCAGCAGGTAAACCACAGACTCCACTGTGGTAAGGGGTAGGAACACCGGATGCTTTCTCGTAACTGTAAAATGCAAAGCTTTTCTGTAGCAGTAGTCCTGCAGTTCTGTACCAGAAACTAGTGCAAAACCAGGATTCAATTATGGGATTTCACTTTTGTATAGCTCTTAGGGAGAGAACCGTATTAATTAAATGCAACCACTGTTGAATTCACCAGACTCCCCCTATGCTTACCAAGAGCACCTTGATGAAAAGCACAGTGTCTGAGAACAGCCAGAGGAAGTATCTACAGTATCTACTACCTTTTATGATCCAAGGGAGACCAGAAGGCCCACAGCCTCCCTCCCAGGCCCCACGTGGCCTGTTCCAGTAACTAAACTTCCCACAAGTAATCCTTCTCATAGCCAATAGCTAGGGTCAAGCCCCTTCTGCTAAACACACACATCTTTTAGGAATTCGTATATGACATGATATGGGATTCATGAAACAACACAAAAAGGTGAGCTGAAGAAAGATCCTTCTATGCTTCCAGCTCAACTCCAGCATGGTGAGTCTATGAGCACGGTCTCTGGGGGGATTCAAATAGAGGCAAGTGGTCATTCACTTAGATACTAAGGGCCATTCCTGCGTTAGGCAAAATGTCGGAAGAGGTGACCTCTAAAAGGTGACTCTTCAGTTTCTTGAATACTGTGCTGAGTCCCTGTGTAGCACAGACTGTCAACACTTTGAGTATTTAGACAAAGGGGAGATAATGGCTTTCCATCAGGTTATTCTGAGGACAATTTGGAAGCACCCAAGCATCTCTTTGTCCCCTAAGTCAGATCATCAACCACAGTTACTCCTTGGTAAGATGAATTTTATTTCTTCGTTAAGTTGCTTATTTGTAATCCAACCTTGTTTCAAAGAAAATCTGGAGTGACTTTAACGCAAATTGGACAAAGCAAGAGTTTGTTTAAAATGCAGAAACAGACTTAGAAAACCTCCCAAGAACTCAAGCCAAGTAGCTGGGTCCACAGTACTTATATGGAGCAATAGTGACATCCAGTGGTCAATTAAGTTATTCTTAGATGAGGTTTGTAATTTTCCCTCAACCTAGTATTAATTATAACCAGAAAAACTGTTTTTTGAGCAACTCAATTTGGGGGGCTCTTCTGAACTTCAAGAAAGGCTTGAATTTTTGGCCTCAAATGCAGGAAACGCTTTTCTCTGTCTCTCAGCTTAAAGCTTTAATATCTGCAGACGGTCTTTGCTCTAGTGTAGGAAAATAAATAAATAAAAAGAGCTCTCTATTGCCTCATCTATAAAATGGAGCAGGTAATAAACTACCTGCCAAATTGGAGCCAGCAATGAGTGGCCACGGGAAGCACAGTGTATAAGGACAGCCATAAACGTGCACCAGAGGAAAAAAGGAAGAGAAGGTATTCCATATGTCACACAGAGAACAAAGAAAGAAACGCGGAAAGAATGAGGCCAGAGTAATGGCCTCAGGTAGAGAGCTGTGCGGAGGGTAAGGGCTGTGGCTGACTCACTGCTGTATCACCCGTATAATATCCGTTGTATAGCAAGTATTCAGATACTCTGTACTCTGTGAATAAATGAAAGAATGGAGGGTTTTCTGAGCATCCTATCCTGAAGGATCTGCCTGTTAGGATAAGGTGGGTCTGCTCAGCCCAGTTTTGAGGTCCAGAGACCGCCCCTCAAGATGGTGTCTGAGGACCAACAGGAAGAATACAGGCTCAAATGATCTTACTGATCTGAAAATAAAACAGGCTAGAACGGTAGGCTGTGCTAAGGACTGAATCAACAGAAATTCAGTATCTGGGTAGTTTACTCTGCAAATCTACACGGTTAGCTATCTCGTTCACTGTGTTCATGGCAGGCGTTCAGTAGCTGACCTACCACCAGGTAGTGGCCCAGAAAAATGGAACAGGAGCCTGTGACAAAGCACACCCGCCAGATCAGAGGGTTTAGAGCTCTCTCTTCATTCCCTTGGGTCATGACAGCCAGACTCATCAGAGGTTACTCTAAAAACTGCTTGCGCAATTGGGCTCTAAATGGTTTTGCATAAACCGTAACTTACATTGTTCATCTTATTTTAAATAAAATATTTGTAACAAGAATATTGTATTCAATATAAGTAATTTTATTTAATAATGTTTTAGGAGTCAGTTATGTAGAAAAAAATCTTCATTTTTAGAAGCTTTTACTACTAAATATAACTTGCAAACAAAGCAAAATATTTAAAGATATAGTCCAAATAATCTTATTCTATTCTCCTTTGATCCACCTTGGACAAGGGTGTATTTAAGTCTTGAAGCCACATCAATTGGTATTTTTTGCATAGTTTGCAAAAAAACAATCAAAAAGAATTTCCAATAATTTCCAACAATTCATCTTCCAATAATCTTACAAAAAAATGTAGCAAAACATGATATTCTTGGTAAAACTAGTATCTCTGCAATTCTAAGAAAATACAGAGAACTCCAAGTCAATTTCTTCCTAAAACAGCAATTAGTACAAAAGAGCATGAAATCTTATAATAACAATAACACATTTGTTTTAAGAAAATAATTTCTGGCCATTACTAGAAAATTGCTAATTCTTGAAAAGGCATGTGTATATAAATCATTAGTGTAATTATTATACTCTTACCCCTCCATGAAATGTGATAATATCAACATAAGAATCAATAATAAATCAAAGAGTGTGCATATGAGTTCATTTAATGATTTTACTACCTCTTCTGTGCAGATGGGCTTCAGTCTAGATTAAAATAAAGATTTGTGGGCTCAAGAACTGCTGAAATGAATGATTGGGAACACAATGCAATCTCTCAGCATACAGGTTCTCCTGGTAGCAAAGTGTCATCCACACTCCAGTGTAAGGCATAATCCTCACGACTCCCCACAAGCAGGTTGGGCAGTTCAGCCTGCAGCTCCCACAAGTCAATTCCTTTCAAGATCCAAAAGCCCTGGTATCAGAAAACAAGAGGAGGGTGCAATCTGAGACCAAAGAAAGGGGCTTCTGCCTCCAGAGCTCTGCATGCAGATAGCATGCTGTCATGCCATTTCATTTCATTCACGACAGAACACAGAAAACTACTATACAGAAATAAAACTGTTTTAACTGAAAGTCAATTCAAAATAATTCTCTCTGAACATTTTTGAGGATTTCAGGCAATAACTGGGCATATCAATACATTTTAATTACCATACATCATTCCTTAGTTAAAATCTCCACCGTGACTTCCCATCACCTGTCATATAGATTTTACCAGCATTAAGTAACACGTGTGCCTTAGTGTTCCAACCACTCTGTACCACCCCTGCTGTCCTTCTAATACACCCTACCTACTCTGTTCCTCCCACAAAGAACACTCAATAAATAACTCAAACAAGCGCAACATCAAATAAGAAGACCATTTATCTGCATTTCCCTACATTCATTTAGCAAATAGTTTCGATACCTTCTTCACCACTGGCTATAAGGATAAACCGATGGCCAAACCATCATTCTTATTCAAAAAGCTTAATCTAGTAGATAGCTGCCAATGAACAGTGACCTCTATCTCTTATGCAGAAAATAGGACACATGCCATCTTTCCACTCACCAAGAAAAAAAGAGGCTGAGGCCTTAATGACAAGATAAGGTAAACTGCCTTGTCATTAGGGAAGCAGCTTCAAATTGTCAATCACACCCAAACATGGGCCAGCATAGATCAGTCATCCTCCCCCCTCAAAAAAAAGATAAGGAACAGGAGAGAGAACTGGCTTTGGAAGCACAGACTAGATAATAAGAGAACATACTCAGACATCATGACAGATCTTTCAAAAATCATCAGATTTCTGATCAGGTCAGAAAGAAAGAAGACCCACCAGGTGACTGCAGTGAGAAAGCTGACTTAGTTTCTGGGAGTGTTCAAGGATGAGCAGAACAAGCAGAGATAAAACCTGGGGTCCTCTGGAGAAAAGAGATTGGCTGACTCAAGCTCACCGAGATAGCATTCAGGTTATAGAGGAACCGGGTATAAAGACAGGCCAGCTCTTCAGGTTAAAGATTTCCACCCTTTGTCAGATGTCAGTCATAGAACTTTGCAGAACAAGAGTGGAATGAGATAAGTTGGCCAATTCCTCAATGGCTCTAGGGAAGAGAAGATGGGGCTTCGTAATATGTGGTACCCAGCTCTCACTGCTGACCAAGGTTTCTCATCAGTATAAGGTAACAGAAGAGAGATTTCCAATGAATGGCATCTGCATCTCCCATATTCTCAAAGCTGCCACCTCTTGGGCACTTAGTAACCCTCATGATCACCTATGTGATATTATGATCTCCATTTTATAAACAAAGACTCTGAGGCCCATTTATGTTAAGTAACTGGTTCAATATACACATGTGTGCATGCTCAGTCACTCAGCCATGCCCAACTCTTTGAGACCCCATGGACTGCAGCCCACCAGGCTCCTCTGGCCATGGGATTTTCCGGGCAAGAATACTGGAGTGGGTTGCCATTTCTTTCTCCAAGAGATCTTGCCAACCCAGGGATCGAACCCACGTCTCCTGCATTGCAGGCGGATTCTTTACCACTGAGCCACCTGGGAAGCCCCAATATTCACATAACTCAGTTCATGTTAGAGTCACAATTCCAAAATCAGTCTTTGTAATCACTTGCCATGCTGCCTCCCTCTCTGAGCCATTTAATCAGCCCCAAGTTTCTTTATAACTGGCATAGGGATACATGCAATTATGCTGCCTTCCACGTAAGACATTAAGGAACACAGGTCACCTCAGGGGTTTCCAGGTTGACTGCACACCAATACAGCCTTTAGGATTAAAATAAGCCAGCAGATGCCAGAGTCCTTTTAAAAAAAAAAAAAAAGCTAAAAAGTATCAACGTTGTCTACAACAATCATGTCCAGTCATAAGAGCAGGGGATTAGGAGATACAAACTACCATGTACAAAATAAATAAGCTACAATGGTATATTGTACAGCACAGGAAACAGAGCCAATATTTTATCACTTTAAATGGAGTATAATCTATTTTAAAAATTTGAATCACTATGTTGTATACCTGAAATGAATATAATTTGCAAATTAATATATTTCAGTATAAATAAATACATAGAAATAGTTAAGACAGTCTTAAAATTAAACAAAGAAATTACATAAATGCCTACTATGTAGTTATCACTGCTAAGTCGAAATAATTTCTCTCAGAACCAAAATGCAGAATCAAAGTAAGTGAAAAGGAAAAAAATAAGCCACTCCATTCTAGAAGTCAGTTGATTTCCCTATGACTAGGACTAGTAGGAGTGGATGGTTATTAAGTCTTTGCCAAGCTACAGAAGATTCTGCAGCAAGCTGTTACTGCAGAGACTGAGCCCGAAGGAGAAGGAACGTGTGGCCTTAGCACCGGCAGCAGAGTGGAGGGGCCTACCAGCCGAAACCTGGTGTACGGAACAAAAATATTTACAGCGCCACTTTATGAAACGATCCATTTTCAAGGCATCAACTGCTTTATGCAACTTCCCATCCTACTAGAACTGTCGCCTTCTGGGTCCACACACAGAGGTAGTTAAAATATGTCCTTATGAATACTGACGTGATTGGAACAGCTTATTTTAACTACCCCCTCCTAAAAGTGTATTTTAAGGGGCATGGGATTAAGGATGCTGCAAGTTGAGATTGTAGTTGTGTCTATTTCATATTGTAAACGGGAATGTCTGTAAAGGTTTTTCTTTAACTTCTTTCACACCATTAGCAATATACATTTGCTCTGCAATTTCAGAATAATGTTTTCGCTTTGCTGCTTAGTGATATAATGGAAAGATTGCACAGCTGAAAATTTGTCTGTGTGGTGCATCTAGAATACCAATACCCCAGTTATCATGTAACTTGCATTAATTTAGAAAGATATGACAAACCTCTCTCTCTTTCCTTTTTATTCATTCATTTACTTCAATAAAAGCCCTACATAAGAAAAGGGAAAATAAATGTTCCACGAGACCAAAGTTTCTCAACCTCTGTACTATCGATGTTTTAGACCAGGTAACCTACTGTTGTGGGGGACTGTCCTTGGCATTGCAGGATGGTGGGCAAGCTCCCTGGTCTCTGCTCACTAGATGCCAGGAACCTCCCCATCCCCTGAAAGGTGTCTCCAAACACTGCCAAGTGTCACCCCTGCGGGGTGAAGTTACACCAGTTGACAATGATGTCTTAGACTCACCCTCAAGATACACTCTCCCAGCCAGCCCATTAAGCAGGCATAACGGAGCCCTGATTTTCACATGTGGTCAATAGCTATTTTACCAGCAGCCATGTGTTTCTGCATAAGATCCCCTTACGTAGGCATCTCTAACTCAGTGAGTCAGGTGTTCAGCTCTCGTGGGGCTGAGAATAGGGACCTGGCCCAGGTGTACACAAAAAAAGATTTCCCCTCTAATATTTCAGTACAATTTTGGTTTTATTTTAACTAATCTCTGCTTCATTACATTTAAGGCATCCAGTATTGTCATCAGGTAGATAACCACCAACTAGTAGATAATGGCTGGGCCAAGGTCATTTGACCTTGGTTCCTTTCTATTGTTCCCAAGTGCACAAATTAAAAAAAAATAAAAGTGGACCTTGCAGCCTCCTTAAATCAAGGCTGACTGCATGATTATCGCATGAGAAACTCACAGATCCTAATCTCCTGCTCTTACCTGGTTTAGAACCAAAAAGACACATTTCATTTTCTTCCACAGATCAAATAAAGAGGGAGTCTGGCAATAGCGATAAACCCCAGAGATCAGCTAAATTATGTCCCAACTTGACATTTATATGAGCACACGCCTCTCCATCTCCGGAGGCGATTAGATTAAGTGTGTTTTAGCATGCACTTCATGCACACACGTCCCAAAAGATTCAGGGTTGGGGTGTATTGTGAATAATATCATCATTGCTTTCATTCGGATGTTGTGCCTTGCCAATACGCTGCCTAAAACATTACTTAGGAGGGAGAAATGCATTTCAACAAAGCGTACACAAAGCCTCTTACATTTCAGGATTCAGGTTTACACCCGCCCCATTCAGACCCTGAGCAAATATTTCTACCATTGGGACATGTGATCATGGTTTCTTATCTGGGCATCGTCCCATATGGCATAGTGTATCTCCAGAGACTGAAATCATTTTGCTCAGAGATTTTTATTTACTTCATTAACTCCAGAAACCCCAGGAGACGTCCTGAGACAGTACACTGGAATGCAGGCTGACGGCTGGAGCCTCCTGGGTGTACAGAGAATGGTGAAAGGCCCTTCCCTCCATAAAATTCAGCATTAGAGCTGAAATGCCACATCACAAACAACAAGCCAAAACCTACCTCTTTGTCCTGGTACAAGCTAAAATCACACTGATATCACCAGGAGATACTACATTGGCTATGCAGAAATCTATTCTTAAAAAGAGAAAGACCATAAACATGGGATTTTAGATTTCAGATCAATAGTTTCAGAATAGGTATAAAATACATATCAAAATGCACAATTTTTTGGCATGTAAAAGGAAAAAAATGTGATAATCTTTTTTTAAGAAATTATTAAATTATTCTAATTCAAAAGACATATTTGGGTCTTGGTTAAAAAAAATCTAAGTAGCAGTTTAATGTTACAAATTTGTAAGTTACATTATCTGTAACTGGTCAAATAAAACTCAAACTCTTTTCCAACGGTAGAGATTTATGTTGTTTCTCGTCCTGCCTTTCTCTTTAGCTGTTTATGTATTATTTAATCTATAAATATTATGCCCATTCATCCTTTGTTTAGCTCCTATTGCAAAAATTCTGCATAGTTGTCATTGTGTCAGACCCTACCTCAGAACATGTGGCTCAAGTTTAGTGTTCAAAAATAACTACAAGTGTGTAAAACACGCAAAACAGAAAATACTTTGGAAAGAGAAGTTCCTTGTCATGGCCAAACTCCCAATATCCTATTAATATAGAACTGTCAGGCACTGTGGCGACTCTATAATTCATCTTCTTCCTTTGCCTGTATTTACCCTCTCCTCAATCCACAAAGGATTTCAGGCAACTTACAGAACTATATACATCACAAAAGAATGAAATAGATGAGGGAGTCGGGACAAAGGTAATTGAGGACAGGAAGCTAGTAAAAGCCAGAGGTAAGCTCGAAGGCAGATGTGCACAGCACCGGGACCCCGCCTGGTTGGAAGAGGTGAGTCCAGAGTGTGACTGCAAGCCTCCTGGAGACCAAAATGATGACAGAAGGACCAGCAGTTGTGAGACCATCAGCAAACTGCTCAAGAACAGCCCTGTTGGATGTCAAGTCCTGAGAGCAGTCCCTCTAGAGATGTCTTCCTAGGAGGCTGTATCAGGACCTCAGCGACGCCTGAAATTATTTTTTTCATCCTCTTAGCCTCTATCAAGGCAATGCCAACTTGTTGTTATTCAGTCGCTCAGTTGTGTCCAACTCTTTGCAACCCCATGAACTGCAGCACACCAGGCTTCCCTGTCCTTCACCATCACCCACAGTTTGCTCAAACTCATATCCACTGAATTGGTGATGCCATCCCACTGTCTCATCCTCAGGCAGTGCCTAAGCCTCCCCAAAGCAGCACATGGATGTTTCTCATTGTTAAGGGCAATCACTAGGAAGGGGAACTTGAAGACATCATCCAGTGACTTACAGCTCTGCAGAGTTTTCCTTCTTACTGCTTGTCTCTTATAGTTTTATTACTTGCCTTTTAGTCTCTTTTCTGAAGCCTGCTCCCTAACTCTCTCTTTGTATAGATAAACATACAACTACCCTAGAGACCCACTCCTTAAAATTTGTATACGTATACACTCTCAGCACATCAGCACACAATCAATAAACTTTTACATTAACCAGAACTCACAAGACTGTAAAAATACATTCTGCTTTAAAATGAACCCTATCCATTTCCATGAAAATAGTGGAAAGTCTGGATTGTTTTTAATTATAACTCCCTATAATTCCTCTGTCCATGGGATTCTCCTGGCCAGAATACTGGAGTGGGTTGCCATGCCCTGCTCCAGGGGATCCTCCCAACCCAGGGATCGAACCCAGGTCTCCTGCGCTGCAGGCAGATTCTTTACCACTGAGCCACCAGGGAAGCCCATAATACATATACCTTATCTAAAATATTTTGCCCTCAGTAAAACCAATTTTTTGGAGGGGAGGAGTAGGGGGCAGAAAAGGAGTCAGTAGAGAGTCATAATGAATATTACATGCTCTTACAAAGAATGTCTTCAAAGCAGTGGAGGCTTGCCAGCATTACTGAGTAATGATCTTTGAACACAGCATTAAAGTCATAGCATGAAGGAAGGGAGATAAAATATTTAATGACATCTTAATATACCCAGTCTTGCAAAAAGCCAAGAACTGGTCACAGTTTATCAATGGCTGTACATTTTAATATCATTAGACAACAATTTTTTCCAATCAGAATAATAGAGTTACCAAATCCTAGGGTTGTAGAAAGAAAGGGAAATAAAGTGGACTATAAGCTGCTTGGAAGCACTGTCTTTTCCAATTGACTTTTAATAGGAATGTGGAAACTGGGCTCGACAATCAATTGGCTCACTTGGCTAACAGCCTGACCAGAGCCTCAATAAATATTGAGGATGTTTCTACAAAATAACCTTGGACTAAACGTGTTCAGGACAAATCCTTAAAAACCCCATTCACGAGGGGGAACTAAGATGGCGGAGGAATAGGACGGGGAGAACACTCTCTCCCCAGTAAATATACCAAAAGAACTTTTAAAGGCAGAGCAAACTCCAAAAAACAGGAACTGAATGCTGGCAGAGGACATCGGGCATCTGGAGAGGCGACCCATTGCCGACTTGAGGAGGTAGGACAAAAGAAAGAAAAGAAAAAAAAAAGTAGAGGGAGAGACAAAGAGCTGGGGACGGGTTCCGTCCGGAAGGGGAGTCTGGAATAAAGAGGAAAAAAAAAAAAAGAGAGGAGAAAGGTTTCCGAATACCAGGGAGCATTCTCTCTGGCAGATCTGCGGTGGATCTGGGAGAGCAATATAGCTGAGAGCAGAAGCAGATTAATAGCTAAGCCCTGCAAGTTTCATCTCTGGCTA
Organism: Antilocapra americana; assembly: GCA_007570785.1. NCBI lineage: Eukaryota > Metazoa > Chordata > Mammalia > Artiodactyla > Antilocapridae > Antilocapra > Antilocapra americana. The sequence continues at coordinate 29,723,349 of ML662445.1, forward strand.
CAAAGCACAGCCGAGCGGCAGCACAGCCGAAGCGGACTGCTCCTGCTCAGGGAGGGGCGGGCCGCGGGCTCAGGGATTGGAGCAGCCTGAGGGACCTAACCTTCCAGGAAAAGCACCCCCCACACCCCAGGCCCGTGCACAAAACAAAGGGCGGTGAGGAGTCAACAGAGAGGCTGGGCAGCTGCGGACTGCGGACCGGCCCAGCCCCCGCCTGAGAGCAGTGGGCATAACCCAGCCCCGGGGAGGCTAACCAAGACTTCTGGGGATTCTGGACAGATCGGTGCTGTACACACCTTAGAAGGAGTGCTCAGCTGCACGCCTAGAAAACAGAGCGGCCGGGCGGGGGAGACGAGAAGCTGCACTCCCCAACTGTGCTGGGCGGACGACAGAGAGCCTGAGCAGAGGGGGCGGGGGAAGCCCTCTCACCAGGAGCAGGGCAAACTCCAAAGCGCTGAATACACACTTAAAAGACCAGCAGACAGAAGACGCTTAAGCTAGCAGAGCTAACAGCTTTGAAACTGATAGGAGAAGTAAATTAAAGCCCTGCAGGTGGCACTAACTGCATAGAAAGGAGTCTATAGACTGTGAGAAGGAGAAGCCGGACCAGGGAATCATCTGAAAATCTACAGACCCTTCCCTTCACCAAATGCACCAGCACCAGAGAAAGCCTCCATTATAACTGTACTAGGAACATCTTTTAAATTTTTAAAACTTTTATATATTTTTTTTCTTTTTTTTTTTTCTCCTTCTTCTTTTTTTTTTTAGAATTTTTAAGTCCCATATG
>ML662445.1:29729675-29783066 GCA_007570785.1 Antilocapra americana
TATAGTTATCTTGTTACTCTCTCTCTCCCCCATCAGAATGTAAAGCTCCTCAAGGTCTGGCTATACACGTGGAATCTAGAAAAATGGTACAGATAAACCTATTTGCAAAGCAGAAATAAAGACATAGACGTAGAGAGCAAACGTATGGACCTCAAGCAGGAAAACAAGGGGGTGGGATGAATTAGGAGACTTGGGAGTCACATGTGTACACTGCTATGCCTGGAATAGATAACTAGTAAGAGCCTGTGGGGGCTTCCCAGATGGTGCTAGTAGGAAAGACCCCGCCTTCCAATACAGGCAACATAGAGGGTTCTATCCCTGGGTCCGGGAGAGTCCCTGGAGGAGGGCATGGCAACCCATTCCAGTATTCTCTCCTGGAGAATCCCATGGACAGAGGAACCTGGGGGGCTACAGTCCATGGGGTCGCACAGAGTCAGAGATGACTGAAGCGACTTAGCACGCATGCACACAAGAGCCTATGGTATAGTGTCGGAAACTCTACTCGAGGCAACACGGTGACCTATAGGGGAGGGACATTCAGAAGGGAGAGGAAATGGGTGATTCACTTCACTCTACAGCAGGAATTAGTTACAATGTTGTGAAGCAACTCTACCCCAATAAAGAAAAAAACAAAAAAAAAAAAAGAGAAAAAAAAAAAAACCCATTCACTTTCCAGGACGCAGGTACGGTCAGAAGTCATTTTGGGGTCTAGTATGTCATTGCACCCAAATCTTCCAGTCCTTCCTATGACTTAATTCAAGGAATCTAAAGTGTCACACCGAACAGTTGTTTCATGAAGGTGGAGTGGAGGAATAGGTAAGGCAAGAAAACTGTTGGGTCATGAGCAGAAAAACAGGCAAGAGTAAAGAAACAATGGTGGGGGAAAAGCAGACAGCAGAACAAAAGCTTATCGAGAATCACCATTTTGCCTGGGCTCCCACTACCTTTTCCTCTCCTCTCCTCTACCAGTCCTTCCTAATAGCAATGGCCTTACTCTTTTCTTGCCACAAAAATCTGAGAGAGAAATCATAAGCTACTTCAAGCCAAGGGTTCTTCCTCCTATGCAAAAGAGTAGATTTAAAAATTAAAAAAGGATAAGAAGTGTTATTAGTCACCTTGAAAGTCACTGTCGTGTCTGATTCTTTGCAACCCCATGGAACTCCACAGTCTAAGGAATTCTCCAGGCCAGAATACTGAAGTGGGTAGCCTTTCCCTTCTCCATGGGATCTTCCCAACCCAGGGTTTAAACCCAGGTCTCCAACATTGCAGGCTGATTCTTTATCAGCTGAGCCACAAGGGAAGCCCAAGAATCGAGTGGATAGCCCATCCCTTCTCTGGCAGATCTTCCCGACCCAGGAATCGAACCAGGGTCTCCTGCATAGCAGGCGGATTCTTTACCAATTGTGCTATCAGGGAAGCCCATTAGTTGGCTTGAGCTGCCATAATAAAACAGCACAAACAGGGAGAGGCTTAAATAGCAGATTCATTTTCTCACAATTCTGGAGGCTTGAAATCTGAATTCAAGGTGTAGGCAGGCTGCAGGGCTGGTTCTTCTGAGCCCTCTCTCCTTGGTCTGCAGGTGGAAGTCTTCTCTTCCCTGTCTTCACATGTCTTTCCTCTGTGTGTGTCAGGTCCTAATCTCTCAATATAAGGACATCAGTCCATGACGCCGGGTTAGACTATTCCTCGTGTTCACTTAATCACCTCTTTAAAAGCCCTACTTCCAAATATAGGCATATTCTCACATTCTGGAAATGAGCACTTCAACACACAAATTTGATGGGTGGGGCAGGGCACAATTCAGCCTACAACACAGAGAAATATATTTGGGGGGATGGAGAGAGAGGTGAAGTGGGCCCTGCAGGCAGTCCAGATCCCAGGAGGTGATGAGACCCAGAAGCGATCTCTCTGGGACACGTAGGAAGAACAGACCTAAGCTCCGGGGTCCATCAGCCTCAGTCAAGACTCCTCTGCTCTAAGTACTGCCTTCAACTAACAGATACCCCCAGTGTAGGCACTTCTGTGGACAGGGGAGCAGACTGGTGGCCAATGACCAGATGGTCTTCCCTGATGCTCAGGCTCTAAATCCCAAATCCCTTGCATAATCCAGGCTAGGAACCCTTAGAGAGCGTTAGTAATAACTGATATTGAATTTCCAGGCAGCCCTGTGGAATAAGGGCTTGGCAACAGATTAATATTAAAGTAAAAAACAGAATGTGATATCTCTTGCTGTTTATGAACAACCTGCTTGAATTCAGTCAGAATGTATACAGAGTTTGGAAAAGAAGAAAATAAAACAGAAACTGGTCCATATGTATACATTAAGCCAACTAATTTTTCAAAAATGCACAGAAGCAGAATGGAGCTCAGACTAAGAGGTTTTTAGGGTTAAAAGGAATTCATTTGGACCTAAGAGGCAAGAGTAAGTCATGTCTCCTGACCTACTCCAATACACTGATCTCCTCCATAAGTAATAATAATAGCTAATGGGTGCTAGGAACTAACACATGTTCAGTCTTCTCAGCCCACCCAATCCGGCCAGCACTCTCATTTAAATTTAAATACTTCCTGGGCTTCCCTGGTGGTTCAGTGATTGACCATCTGCCTTCCAATGCAGGGGACGCAGGTTGGAACCCTGGTCTGGGAACTAAGATCCCACATGCCACAGGGCAACTAATCCCTGAGTGCTGCAATGAAGATACCGTGTGCCCACACTAAGACCTGATGCAGCCAAATAAATAATAAAGTAAAATTTAAATCCTTCCTGATATTTTAGTATCATGTGTGATTTTACCTATCTTTTATATTTACATAGCCCTCCTACTTAAATGGTAAACTTCATGACAGCAAGATCTCTGTTTTCTACTTCTTTTGGACCACCCATGGTACCAGAGAAATTTTGCTCAGTTATTGTAATTATGGGTCACAGCCATAATGACTGAAAACTTTCTTTCCTCTCTCCATAGCATTAAAAAGAACCCTTATGTCCCTTTGTACTCTTGAGATGGAATGAGGAAAGTGGATAAAATCTCCCTATTTTTTCATTAACAGAGGTTGAGTGTTTTCAGAAAATTCTTCTTGCAGGTAGCGAAGTTCAAGAAAGACCACTAGAAGGAAAAAGAGAGATCTGGCATCAAGAAAGAGAAAAGAAAGCAAAGGAGAGACAAATTCTGGAGGAAAAGGATGAGGATGTGCTGAATTCAGTTGGGGGTGGGGTGAAAGCTCTTGAAAGTCCTGTGTACCCACTGATTACCTCCCAACCTAAACATGTATCTTTTCCAAGCCTGGAGTTCTGAACGAATTTTTGCTAGTCAATTCAGTCATGTCTGACTCTTTGAGACTCCATGGACTCTACCCCACTAGGCTCCTCTGTCCATGGAATTCTCCAGGCAAGAATACTGGAGTGAGTTGCCATTTCCTTCTTCAGGGGATCTTCCTAACCCAGGGAACGAACCCAGGTCTCCAGCATTGCAGGCAGATTCTCCACCACTGAGCCACTGGGGAAGCCCTCCGAACCAATTATGAAACACAACAAAAGAGTCAGGAAAATAGGAGATTAAAATGTCCCTTTATCTCAGCTAAGCTTGGCATTTATAGAACATCGTGTGCACCACAGGTAAGTGGACTTTCTAACATGGAGCCACTGAATTAGCCTACCCTCTGTACCCCAGGAGGACTGGGTGCCCTCCAGCTCACCTCTCACAGGCACCATGCCTTTGCCACTAAGCTTCCTGCAGGGTAAGAGCAATCAGGCGCCCACGCCCTCTGAGAGCAGCACAGCAGAGGAGAGTCCAGCAGCAGCTATTGATAATTAGGCAATTACTAAAGGCAGAGTCTTTATCTTGGATCCATAAATGTGCTCCCCAAAGGTCCCAACAGAAACCATGTGCCAAACTTTGTGTGTTTTGTGTGTCTGTGCATTTTTCTGGGGAGAGATTTATAGCTCTCATAAAATCCAACTGCCCAGTGTTAGGAGCCAAGGAAACAGATGACTGAATGGAGACAGGTCAAGGTTGTTAAGTCCTCATAAGAGCAAGGATGTAGTTAGTTATAGGCCTTGGGGGTCCAAGTGGGGTAGGGAAAGAGCTAAACCAACAAGGCAACTCTTCCATGAGTGTTTAACCAGTCAGTACCTGGGAGACACTCTGAGGGCTCAGCTGAGAAGATCCTGGAAAAGAACGGGAGAAACAAGAGCGAGCATGAGAGAGCTGGAAAGCCAGAACCACCATCCATTCATTTCACAAATATTCAATAAGTGCCTGCTAAGCTCCAGGTGTGCTGCTAGGTCCTAGGGAAGAAAAAAAAGGTGAAGAGTATCTGTGTTTAGAAAATGAGAACGAAAACTTGAGATCTCTTGGGTAAGGACAGTTCTCTCACTACCTGAGTTCGGTTTGTTCAATTACTTCCTTCTTCAGTCACAACGCTCACATTTAAGGTAAAAAGGAGAAAGAGAGAAAGCAAAACCATACAAGGTGAATTAATCCACCAAGCTGCCAAGATCAATCTTTTATCCGCTCATTTGAGTCATGGGGAAAAAAAGAAAAAATCAGGATGACAATAAAAACAGAGAGAAAATGAATATGTTGAAACTTTCCCTTTCAACTTTGAGCTGACATTGTGCTGAGACTCTTTGCGGCTGTTCTGCCTGGCCATGTCAAGGAGTGACCATGATTTATGGCGCCACCTCCACAATTTCAATGTTCTTGATCCCCCACAGGAAGCAGTGACAAGTAAGGTTAAGTGCTATGTGAAGAGACAGCTTGAGTAATGCTTCGTACACGGCGCTGGTGCTGATCTACCGCACGAGGCGGGGGAAGCAGGGATGTCAGCCATCGGTTAAATCCCTTCCAAACGGCAACCTCCCCAAATGCCCTAACACCTCTTGGAACAATCCATGCTTGTATGGAAAGGCACCCTGCATTGTATTAGAAACTGTTTCTCTGTCCTTGCTCCCTCAGAAACATACAAGAAGCTCACTCTGCTCACATCTGCATTTTGTATTATCAGTAACAGCTAACACGCATGTCTATGTACTATGCCAGCCCTGTCTACATGCCGTATAACCATTACTTCAGTCAATCCTCTTGCTATCATACCCTATGGTCATCCCCATATACAGACGAGCGGAATGAGGCACCAAAGGTTAAACAGCTCATCAAGAAGCAGGAAGCAAAGCCAGGATTTGAGCCCAGGAAGTCTAACTGCACAACCTGTACTACTCTGTTAGACCATTCGTCTTCATTTAACTCAGCCAACTTAGTCCAACATAGTTTCTCTTTAACCACCTTGTACGCATTTATAGAAGTTTATACCTCTGAATAAAATAGGGTGGGTATCATCACAGAAAATATTTTTTTCAGTCTTCCATAGTCACAACTTGCTTGATGAACAGGGTTGGATGTTTCTGTGTCTGTAAATATTTCACTAATGCTAATCACTTTTTCATACATTTACATCTCATTTCCCCTGAATAAAAAAGAGGAAACAGGGACCAACTTAACACCTACTTCATTCTAAACATTGTGTCAGGTGCATTCAGCCTCACAGTGACGCCCTAAGTTAAATGTGATTGTTGTTGTTTAGTCGTTGTGTCTGACTCTTGGGACCCCACAGACTATAGCCCGCCAGGTTCTTCTGTCCGTGGGATTTCCCGGGCAAGAATACTGGAGTGAGTTGCCATTTATTTCTGCAGGGGATCAAACCCACATCTCCTGCATGGGCAGGTGGATTCTTCACCACTGAGCCACTAGGTAAGTCCTTAAATATGATTATCCTGTTATAAACTGAGAAATGGAAGCTCAAGAAAGTTAAGGACATTTCTGGGTCTAACTATATGGGAGATAGAAATGGGCTCAAGGGCCTCTGTAATTCCAGTTTCCCAGGGCTGGATACATGCTGCGTAGGTCTTGGTAATTCAGTGCCTTCCACCCTGTTAGTCACACAGATGAGGGCTAATCGAAGAGGAAAGAGAAAGGCAGTAAGAGACCAAGAAGCAGAGTGAGAGTCAGCTTCCAAGTTCAAATGTTCCTGAAACGCTGAAAAAATGGCTTCTCCGCATCCCGATTTCCTCAAAGTCTCTCTAAACTCTTGTCAAAGACTTTAGATTACAGTTATCTGGGTGGCAACCTTGAGATGTTACACTCCAAGCTTCTTCTCTGGCAAGATGCCAAACTCCCTCTATCTGCTGGCAACGGCACAGCACCTGTGTGAGGTCTGCTTTCCAAAAACGCCTGAGGACAAGGTCAAGGATGTGCTGCTGCGGAGATCTCCTCCCCCACAGCTGCGCAGCAGCCGGGAGAGACTGGGTTCCTGGATATGGAGATGGGGGTGTAGCCTCCCTCCTCTGGTCGCATAGATACCATCTTGATCTTATTTCCTCAACCCTTTCCCGTCACTAAAGAGTTCTTAAAGTCACTTCAAATCTCACTTTAAACTCCTTTTCGCCTACAGAAAAAAAGAAAAGAAAAAGAACTGTTGTTGTTTTTGTCTAAATGGAAGTACTGTGCTGTGACTGGGTTTGTAACAGCAGTGTGTCAAAATGCCAAAAAAGTGTGTCAAAAATAACATTAAAAAAAAACTCAGGGGAGACATGTTATAGTCCTAAATGAGCATCTTTATTTCTCTGTGTTGAAATTTGTTAGTCTCCTCTCAAGGGTCTTAATAAACCTCAAAGAAACACACAATACTTAATGAACACAATTTAAAGGCAACTCAGCCCTTGATACCCCCATTACTGTCAAAACATCTCTCACTTGTATTTGTGAGTTCTTCTCTTCCAAGTCTTTCTATTCAGCTTCTTCCTCAACGGACGCTTGTTTTCCCAACATCCTTAACCTCAAATGTATATGCTTGTTGCCATGAAGTTAGTCAACTAAAAAGAATTCATTTCAATTTATTTTCTTTATCATTGTTGAGGAAAACATCACAAAGTATTTCTTGACACATTACAAATGACAATCAAATTCAAGACAATCCCACACTGCCCAGCATTTGTATATTTAATTTAATAGGCTTTCAAATAATATTCAGGCATATCTATAAGGAATATACCCTCCCATGATCTGGTTGGGATAAGACAAAAATATTAAAATTTCAGAAGCTACTCAAGAGAATTCAAAGGATTATAGTGTCTTTTTGCATATCTTGAAGGGAAAATATTTATTTCTATCAAGGCACAAGGGGAAGATTTGATCTAATGTCAGTCAGGAAGCCCCTTGAATTTCCTGCTTCCTCCACCTCATGGTCATCTATTGCTTGTTGACTGCTCAGCCTCCCCATTGCACAGCAATCGCAAGTCAAAAAAAAATTAAAATGCCCTCATTTCCTGGGCAAAATGATTGGAAAACAGTTAGATCTATGACATAGCAGGACTGCATCGTTTTGCACAAATTGCTCTGGTACTAGGAAGTAAAGGGTGTCTCTTCTTGGTTTAAGAACAGTAAACGATGATGTACACCTAGAGGCACTGGTTGTCATTTTTACTGTGATGTGGAGCATGTCTTTCTAAGCAGAAGTTGAAAAAGGTAACCAAGAGCCAAGAAATGAAAAAATATTGATAATAGCATTTGAACCCTTGGATCCAGCAGTACCTGAAGTCAGCACCACTCTCGTAGATTTCCAAGTTACATGAGCTAATCATTTCTTTTTGTGCTTATATTGGTTGCATTTTGCTTCTCGGTTCAGTTCAGTCGCTCAGTCGTGTCCAGTTCTTTGCAACCTCATGGACTGCAGCACACCAGGCTTTCCTGTCCATCACTAAATCCCAGAGCTTGCTCAAACTCATGTCCATGGCATCAGTGATGCCATCCAACCATCTCATCCTCTGTCGTCCCCTGCTCCTCCTACCTTCAATCTTTCCCACCATCAGGGTCCTTTCCAATGAGTCATTTCTTCATATCAAGTGGCCAAAGTATTGAGTTTAAATTTCAGCATCAGTCCTTCCAATGAATATTCAGGACTGATTTCCTTTAGGACGGACTGGTTTGATCTCCTTGCAGTCCAAGAGACTCTCAAGAGTCTTCTCCAACAGTAGAGTTCAAAAGCATCAATTCTTCAGTGCTCAGAACTCATGCTTTTTGCTTCTTTGCATTTCTGAATAATATACCTGATTCTTCCCATAGGTACCCAAAACAACTTTTCATAAGCCACAGGCATCATGATTCAATGTGGGTGGGTTTTGAACTGTTCTTTTGCTTTACATTTGTAACTTTTCTTTTGCTGTATTTTTGTTAAACCAAAAGCAGCAATGTGAAATTAAATTCTTGGTGACTGGGAGACAGTGGGATAACACTTGACCAGACGTGATTTGTATAAATTTTGAATTTCGATCTTACACATATTTGTATTACGTACTTAACATAATTAAAGCAATTTAGTTATTAAACCATTTAAGTGTTAAAAAAAGCATAACCATACTTTAATACAATGAGATTATTTCTAAGACTCTTAAAAAATAATCAGAAACACAGACCAAAGTACATGCATGAAGATATTCATGACAGGGGTTTTTGTTTGTTTTACTTTAAAAATTAGGAAATGGCAATAATCTAACCAATATTAAGGGAGCAGTTAAGAAAATATTAAATTCATAAAATAAACTACTATGCAACCATTAAAAATGATTTTAACATGAGATTGTGCTTATATGATAGGATTTAGTGAAAAAAGTAAGCTGTTTTTTTCTATACACTGTATAATTTTTTATACACTATGATCTGAACAAGTAAAAACACAAGGAAAACATATTAAAATGTTAATAATTATCTCTCAGTAATGAGTTTACAGGTAATCCTTTTTTCCTTTGTCCTTTTTCATAGTTACTGATTTTTCCAAAATACAAATATATTTTTGTTCTAGTAATCACTAAAATGTTTAACAAAAATTAAAATTTGTGTGTTCTTAGCCACCTTACTGGAGAAGGCAATGGCACCCCACTCCAATACTCTTGCCTGGAAAACCCCATGGATGGAGGAGCCTGGTGGGCTGCAGTCCAGGGGGTGGCAAAGAGTCGGACACGACTGAGCGACTTCACTTTCACGCGTTGGAGAAGGCAATGGCAGCCCACTCCAGTGTTCTTGCCTGGAGAATCCCAGGGACAGGGAGCCTGGTGGGCTGCCGTCTGTGGGGTCGCACAGAGTCGGACACGACCGAAGCGACTCAGCAGCAGCAGCCGCCACCTTACTTAGTAACAATGGACTCAGAAACACGCCCTCTGGGACTTCATCTTACACTGCGTGGAACACTGGTTTCTGCTTTCTAGCAGGATTCCCCAGAACCGATTTCATTTTATGCCTGCACTCACTGCCTACGAGACCAGCACCCACCTTTTCATCATTATGCCCTCTTTATGAGACTGGAATCCAGCAGCGTGACAGTTGCTGACGTTAGCCTGCTTGGAAGTACATCCTGATTCCATCATTTTCTACTTAATTGCCCTGTGCCTCCATCGGGATACAAGAGATATACTATGTAAGGTTGCCATGGGAATTGAGATAATTCACACACCTCACAGTGCCTGATACATGGTCAATCCTTAATAAATATTAGGTATTTGGCAAAAGAGAAATTTTCTTTTCTAGATTGTGACTTCAAAACATGAAGATAAACTCTCCTAATAACACCCAATTCTCTACCAGCTTATCTGTTTTCATTATTTCCCAATAGTTTGAGTTTCTGTCACATGGGTTTTCTTTCCTACTCTCTTTGCATTCATTCCCCCAATGACTCTGCTGCCTTTGAATCCCACATCAGCAGGAAACCTCAGACCCTACCAAGACTTCAGTGCTGATGCCCTAAGATGGCTCTCTGTCCTTCGGACAATTTATGAAATTTGAACAGGAGTAGTGGATTGGGCAGCAATAGTGTATCAGTGTTAAAGTTCCTCATTTTGACAATTCTGCTAACAAAAGAAAATGTTCTTAGCCACAAGGAGTGTCCACTGGGGTACTTCAGAGTAAAGGGGCATGATGTCTCCAACGTACTCTTACAAGTCAGAAAATTTTTCTGCAAGTTAAAATTTTATCAAAATATAAAAAGATTAACATAAAGCAAACCTGGAGAGTCATGGGACATCAAAGACAAGCGAGGTGTATTGGATGTTCTCTACCTTTCCCCTGCTCCATGCAGTGTGCATATACACATGCATACACCACATACAGTAGCTAACTTCCTTGACCATGACTTCTGCATGGAAAACTGTACCGTCCATTTACCACCCAGTCACTTTAGGAAAGGAAGAAAACCATATCAATGAAAGAACACTTTCACCTTGAGGTGTTCTGCTCTCCTCTTAGTTAAGGAATGCTTTGACAAAAAAGGCTCTCGAGGTCTCAAACACAAGATAAACTCTCCCACTTCGTCCCTTCCCTTAACAAAGGCAGAGAAAGAACAGAAACTTCATTGAGAAGCCCAAAATCCTCCTCGACCAGGGTAGCCATGGAGGTGGGAAGTGCAGTGCCCAGTTAGAGGGGGCCTGACACAGTAGATTAGGGAGGGTTTAGGGCATGAGGGTATTATCAAGGGGGTAGGTGAAAATCTTGCCCAGAGAATTTCAGGTGGTAATGGCAGTGTGGAGCAAGAGAAGTCCATCTCCCTGCCCCTGTGAGCACATCCCAGAGAGGAGAGGCAGCCAGCAAGAGAAACACGAGACTAGCCAGTGATCAACCCGAGCTGCTGTGTTGTAACCCACCCTGAACCTAATTTTGCTCATGGGAAGATAATTTTGCAACAGGAGGATTGGTTTCTGGTACTGAGGAAACCAGTACCTTTCCAGACACTCTTTTCTGTTTTAATTGTGGGGAAAAAAATAAAAACATATAAAAGTCAACCATTTTAGCCATTTTTAAGTATGCAATTCACTAGCATTAAGTACACTCATACTGGTATGCAGCCATCATCACCATCCAGCTCCAGAACATTTTTCATCTTCCCAAACTGAAACTTTTTACTGAATACTGGCAACCAAGATTTTACTTTTTATCTTTGTCTACCCTAGGTAATAGATGTAAGTGGAATCACAGTGTTCTTGCTTTTGGAGACTAGCTTATTGCACTTGGCATAATATTTTCAGGGCTTATCCATATTGCAGCATGTGCCAGAATTTCATTCCTTAAGGATGGATAATATTCAATAATACCATATTTTATTCATTCAAATATTGATGAACATTAATGCTGTTTCCACTTTCTGGCTGTTGTGCATAATGCTGCTGTCTCTGTGAGTGCACAAATATCTGTTCGAGGCCTTGCTTTCAATCCCTCTGGTTATAGACCCAGAGGCAGAATTGTTAGATGGCAATTCTACTTTTTATCTTTTAAGGAAACTTCATACTTTGTTCCATCATGTCTGCACCATTTTACATTCCTACCAGCAGTGAACAAAGATTCCATTTTCTCCACATCCTCATCAACACTGGTTACTTTTTGAGTCTTTTTTCTTTTGATAACAGCCATGCTAATGGGTGTGAGGTGGTTATTTCATTATGGTTTTGGTTTGCATTTCCCTAATGATCAGTGAAATGGAGTTATCTTTTTCTCTGCTTTCTGGCCATTTGTATATCTTCTTTGGGGAATATTCAGGCCCTTTGCCCATTTTTTAATTAAATTGTTTGGTTTTTCTTTTTTTTATTTGGTCACTCCATAAATCTTGTGGGAATCTTAGTTCCCCAACCAGGGATTCAATCCAGAACCCCAGCAATGAAAGTATGGAGTCCTAGCCACTGGACCACCAGGAAATTCCCATGTTGTTTTCTTGTTGTTGAGTTGTAGGGGTTCTTTATATATTCCAGATATGAACCCCTTATCAGGTATGTGATAGGCAAATATTTTCTCCCAGTCTGTGCCTTGTCTTTTCAATCTAGTGATAGTCCTTTCATGCATAAAAGTTTTTCATTTTTATGTAGCCCAATTTACCTATTTTTTTCTTTATTGCTTGTGTTTTTCATGTCACATTCCATATACACTCTTAATTTGTACCACAATTCAAAGCTCATTAAAGGGGCACATATTTGACTCAGTCACTGACGCTCTTACCCTGTCACTTACTGTTCAGCTACAGGCAGTGACATGGAACTCCTCAGAAATGGCAGGATCCCCACTAAGTGGCAGAAAAGGGATAAAGAATGACCCCACAAATTATCAGCATTTAAACACAAACTCATCTAGGAAACACAAGGCAAATGTTTTTAATCAGTGATTCACATCCTCATGAGATCTCGTCATCAACCAACAGTCAGTTGATAAGACAGAGGAGACACTCATCCTTACCCTACCCTGGACTATGTCAGGGAAAAGAAACACTAAATGAAGCCTGACAGCCTGGTCACATAGAATAGAAAAATGGCTTCAACTCTGATTTTTTAACCAGCATAAAATTCTGTGATGTTAACACATCACATTCTTTGTAAGATACAAAGAAGCAAAGCAGAATCTTTCTGAAGGGCTGGCAGATAACGCTGAGCATCATGACAACATCAAGCTTCAGATAAACTAGACGTATTATCTAGCGGCATTACAGGCAAAATGATGAGCCCTCAACCTCCCCACTTAGTGTGCATTCTCTAGCACTGACTCCCTGTGTCCAATAATAAAAGCCAAAGCCAAATGACATTTCCTATGTCATTTATCTCCTCCATAACCCATACATAATAATAAAAACAAGTGCTTACATATAACTTCTATGTGCTAGATACTGTTTTAATGAACACATTAGCAAATTTAACCCTTCCAAACAACTCTGTGAGGTAGATTTTGTTATTACTATCCCTATTTTATAGATGAGAAAAGTGAGGCACAGAGGTTTAGTAACTTACCCCAGGTCACAAGGCTTAGACAGCAAAGCTAGAATTTTAATGTAAGCTGCCCAGTTCCAGAAAAGTGATCATAATCATGACAGTCTACTCCCTGGATTTACAATTACATATATATTTTTATATATCTTTATGTATAATCACCAAAAAAAACCCCTCTTTCAAACCAATTTTAGTAGGTGATACAGTAATAAACTGGAAGATCATCTGCCATCCTCCATATTTGGGTGATACATACCAATCCTTTTTTTTTTTTTTTTGAGAGTCCCTTGGACTGCAAAGATATCAAACCAGTCAATCCTAAAGGAAGTCAACCCTGAATATTCATTGGAAGGACTGGTGCTGAAGCTGAAGCTTCAATACTTTGGCCACCTGATGCGAAGAGCTGACCTACTGGAAAAGATCCTGATGCTGGGAAAGATTGAAGGCCAGAGGAGAAGGAGGCAACAGAGGATGAGATGATTGGATAGTATCACCGACTCAATGGATGTGACTTTGAGCAAGCTCCGGGAGATACTGAAGAACAGGGAAGCCTGGCATGCTGCAATCCAGGGATCACAAACAGTTGGACATGACTGACTGAACAACAACAACTAATCCTTTTAAACTCCAGAACGCAGACTCAAACAGTTAATGTCAGAATGGGCAATGTCTCTTCTAAACTAGCTAGGATCTAAACCTCTGGTTCAATGAATAAAGTGGACTGTCAAGCAGCCTCAAGTATGTAGTAAAATCTAAAAATGGGGAAGCCTCCAGTGGAGGCAGCTTTGCTAGTTCTGCAAATTGGTCTGGCCGGCCAGCCACCTCTGCTCTGGATGCATTAAGCTGACTGACCTGAGATCTACCCCCACCAAAAGCACCCCTTACAGTTATTTTCGTGGGTTTTTTTGGCTCTCACTTCCACATCTGTCTCTTTATGCCTCAATTCCCTTAACTGTAAGGACTTCCCAGGTGACTCGGATGGTAAAGAATCCACCTGCAATGTAGGAGACGTGGGTTCAATCCCTGAGTTGGGAAGGTCTCCTGGAGGAAGAAATGGCAACCCACTCCAGTGTTCTTGCCTGAAGAATCCCATGGACAGAGGAGTTGAGCAGGCTACAGTCCATGTGGTCACCAAAAGTTGGACATGACTAACACTTTCACTTCACTTCCCTTCTCTGTAAAATGAGCTAAAATACCTATAGAAATTTTTTTTGAGAATTAAATATGTGTAAAGCTCTCAGAAGACTGACATAGAGAAAGTGATAAGTGTTCACTGTTACTGTATCATAACCCTATTGAAGATGCATTTTCTCCCTCATTTTGCATTTTCTGTGATGGTCATTCCCTTCCTATGGACAGTTCCACCCATCTCGTGACACTATCACAGAGAATGTTGGTTACTGATTGTTGTGGATTGAACTGTGTTCCCCCACCAAAAAAAAAAAAAAAGATATCCTGAAGCCCTAATCCCTAGAATCTCTAGATGTGGACTTTTTTGGAAATAGCTTCTTTACAGACATAATTAAGTTAAGATGAAGTGATATTGCATGAGGATGAACCCTACTCCAATGTAAGTAGTGTCTTTATGAGAAACACACACATTCACTCAGGGAGACTGATGTGCGACAACAGAGACAGAGATCAGAGTGAAGCATCCACAAACCAAAGAATGCCAAGGACTGCCAGCAAGCAGAGCTAGGAACAAGCAAGGAGGGATCCTCCCGTAGGGCCTTCAGAGAGAATATGGCCCTGTAGACTCAATTCCAGACATCTGGCCTCTGGAACTATGAAAGAACAAACTTCTGATATTTTAAGCCACTCAGCTTATGGTAATTTGTCACACCAGTCCTAGGAAAATTTTACACATTCACTCTCTGGGTTTTCCTTCTCTAATCTAAACCATGTCTCTCATAAAATTCCCATTCATGTTTTTGTGCATGAACTTTCCCCCATCTCCATAATATCTGCAGAAATCTTTAGTTGCAGGGGTGTCTGAAACTGCCCTGTTTTAATTTGTTATACATTAATTCTTCCCCTATCACAAAATACAATCATGCAACAAGAGTATATGACATAGAACGCTGAGTTTCTTGTATTTAACTCTGTCCGTGTTAGGGAGCAATCTGTTATTATTGGAATCAGGCGCAAATCTTGTCCTTCTGGGTTATCATGAATCCTCACTTGGTTCTGACCATTCGTAATCGTGATGTCCTAATATTCTTTCAACTGGGAGAGTGACAAAGAAACCACTGTCATTTCACCAACTGATTATTCAATTCCATATTCCTAAATCTCATCTTTTCCAGCTTCTCTGAGTTAAACATTACATTTTATTTCAGCTAAATCACCCTTGTAATAGCTGAATCTTATTCTGTTAGAGGTTTTGATGACTTCTCCATAGATGGAACATAAAACAGTGTCTAGCATATATACACTTTTACAGTTTAATTCTAGATTCCCAAAAGATGAATCGCGAACCAAATGGAGAAAGAGACATGAATAAATAATACCAGATGAACAGACTAAAATATGTAGGAAAAGTTAAGTCCCTCTCAGTAAATGTCAAGTATGAAATTGTTTTATATAATTTTATTCATCGGACCTAATCTACTCCCACAAGATTTCATTTGATTTTCAGAGATTGATACCATTATGCTCTGCATTCCAACTATGAGATCAAAACATTTCCAGGGCCAGACTCCAGCTTCCTGCACTGTGATGCAGAACTCACTCTAACAACAGAACAGAGTGAGGTCTACAGTTCAGCTACATCATACCCAACACTGGTCACCGTGAACCAGAATGTGTGGGTAATCACTGAGTGAGGACCGGGGCTGCAGAGGGAGTCTCCATTACAACAGCCAATTGGAGCAGGGAAGCTTAGTGCAAGAGCAGAGGAATCACTTCTATTTTCAGTGGCTATTGCCCCAACCGGGGCTAACTGCAGAGGGCACAGCAGCCGTGCTGGCACAGGTGGATGTAGGGGATCATTCACCAAACTATTTGTCGTTTCCTCCTAGAGACACAACCAGATTACACAGTCCATCAGGCTTGTGACGCAGGGGAAAAAAATTTCAGTTCAAGTGCAAGGGCAGCAAAACACCAATGGCTCAGTTCAAAGGCTATCAAGTAGGAAGTGTTCTCCATAAGGGGTAGGTCAGCTTTTTTGGTCTATTTAGGTCTTCAACTGATTGGACGAGGCCCACCCACATTAGGAGCACAAACTGCTTTACTCAGTCTACAGATTTAAATGTTAATCTTATCCAGAAACACTCTCACAGAAACACTCAAAATAATATTTGACCAGATATCTGGGCACCTTGAGGCCTAATTAAGTTGACATAAAATTAACCATCACACAAAATAATCTCATTTATTTGCACAGTGATCATCTGCCACTTCACAGGATCTTCCCAACAGCTTCTGAATTAAATATACTGAGATAAATCAAGAGGTTAAGTGGATTATCTGAGGTACCAGCAAGTGGAGGAGCCAGGACTTGAAACCCATGACTTGATGCAGCAGTTGTTTCCAACAGTTTCCAGCACAAAGGTTCCTTTTTAATAGCAACAAAACACCATAATTTTGTTTAAATCTTGATCCAAGAAAACGAACTATCAAGGAAAAAAATTTTAAACAACTGGGGAGAACTGAATATGATCTGGGTTTTAGATGGTATTAAAAATTATTGTAAACATTTTTAGAAACAATATGACAAGGTTAGGTAAAAACAAAAATCATAGACCATTATATGATGGTGTTTTGAGATCATACATCATTAATAAAGCTTTTTTTTCAAAACTGTGAGTTATTCCAGACAGAACTCCATTATAGCATAGTAGCATCCATGGTATACCTTTATCAAATATTGAATACTGACCTTGCTTTAATGTGTTGACTTCACTCTGAGCCAGGCTCTCCCCACATGATAGCAAGACGGATGCAGAAACCCTAGCTCTCACAACCTCTCAGCATTTTGGTTAGTAGGAAGAAAATGTTCAACTTCCTTACAGTCTTCCCAAAGCCCTGAACTTTGCTTTCATTGGACCTAACTAGGTCACCTGCCTTTATCTGAACCAATCAACTACAGCAAGGAACTTTAATCCTGGAGCTAAAAAACAGAGCCAACCCCATGCCAAATGACATAGGCTCCAGGAGTTGGTGGTGGACAGGGAGGCCTGGCGTGCTGCAGTTCATGGGGTCACAAAGAGTCGGACACAACTGAGCGATTGAACTGAACTAAATATTGGGGAAAAGGTGTTTGCCCAAATAAATGTGGGGTGCTCTTAAGAAGTCAAAACAAATGATGAATACCCAAAAGCACCAATTTTACCTCCCATATCCTTCTAGCACACCCAGGTTTGACTCTGGGTGTGCTATTCCTTAAGTCTGCAGGTAACAAGGAAAGTTATCCCTTCACGGACAGACTATTTCCAAAAGACATGGAAGTCTTATAAGAAATCAGCTCAGGACAGTTGTCCAATTTTACATTCCACAATTTTCTTATTCTAAATAATTTATCATTTATTTTATAGGCCTGAAGGCTTTCTTGCCTTCACTCGTGTTAAGCTCTCCATTCAAAATGCCCTCTCTCTCACCCTCCTTCATCTTTAAAACTCCTGCTTAACTTTGATGTCTAGCTCAGATGCCATTTTCTTCACAAAGGTTTCTCTGAGCTCCCCCCGCCCCATCCAACCTCATCCAACCTCTTCCAAACCCCTGTAGCACTGCATACCTCTTAGGATACCTCTGCTCATCTCAATAATTCAAGGGATGCAGAGCTAAATGTATTATCATCTTATTCTCCCTTCCAGATTACAAATGTTCTGATGCAAGCCTATTTTCATTCATCTTTACACACCCAGTACCAATTCATTGTCAGCAGTCAAGGCTTACTGAATTCCATTCCACTCAGCTTATAGAGATATGTCAATTCTCAGAATGATTCCAACCACCATTAAAATAAGTCAAAATGTTCTATTTCTTTATCTGGGTTCTGGGTTCAAGAGCATCATTATTTTATTATTAATTCTTTAGCATGTATAATATATATTTTTTTTAAAAAAAAAGCTAATAGGAAAAATAAAGCCTGCATTCTCATGAATTTTCCATCATTTACACATCACTTTCCTATGTGATGAGCTGCTGAATTGCAGAGGACTCTAGGTAGGTCATGCCCTGGCTTTAATTCTGCTCTGGATCCTTCTTACGCTTCTTAGAGCTCAGTCACTGCCACCTTAAGAAAGCACTAGTTGAAACTTGATGCCTATAATTCTTAATTACAATTGCATTGCTGGCTTTATGTGCATCTCTGCTCATTTAAACTCAATGCTGACTGACAAATTGTGCTCGTCTGCCTATTCGACAGTAATTTAGTCGGGCAACCTGCAGCTTTCGCCAGATTGATGAGCAGCTGTTTGATCTGTTTGGGGATGTATTGCTGTTTTCTTGGTGTAGGCAGCTTTGTGCTGCCGCTGAATGGATGGTTGGTTTCATCTTCTCCAGTGACATTGTGGACACCCTGGATAGTCTCTCCTGTAACTCCAAATGCATGTTTTTTAAAAAATCAATCACCTTCCATCCCAGACATATTATCACAAGAAGGGCAGGATGACATGGCTCATCAGAGTCAACACAAACTCACTGCTGTTTTCAAGCCTGTGAAAGTTCAGACTTTCCAGCTACCAAAAGGTGGCTCCCCTTAAATCACAACCCCAAACCTACTTAATTGCAACACATGGTGACATCTCTCTAAAGCCTTTCAGTAGAATAACCCTACTCATAACAATACAAAATACAATTCAGTACAAAATATTCCGATTCTGAACCACCCACTCTTCCTCTGCCATATCCCATGGTCTTCAGCCCTTAGGCATGGCAAGTTTCTGAGTTAATTACCTGAATCTCTTCAAGCTGTGAAGAGATCGCCCTCTCCCATGACTCACACTTTATTATTTTTCCAGTGCAGGTTTTTCATGGTCCCTGTGGCCTGAGAGCAGAGTGAAGGAAAAGTGTCCCTAAGGTATAAGCAACTACTTTATTGAGATATAATTCATATGCCATGCAATTCACCCATTTTAAGTGTACAATTTAATGGTTTTGCATATATTACAGTATTAATTTTGAAATCGTGGTGAAATATGTATGTAATGTACAATCAGACATTTTAACCATTTTTAAACATACAGTTCACTGACTTTAACTACATTTTCAATGTTATGCAACCATCACCACTATTTTTAAAACTTTTTCATTATCTCAACAAAATCTCTCTAAACTTCAGGCAATAACACCCCATACCACTCCTCCCAGCCACTGGTATCTACTATCCCATTTTCTGTCTCTATGAATATGCCTATTCTAGGTACCTCATATAAGTGGAATCATACTACATTTGTCCTTATGTGACTGGCTTATTTCACTTAGCATATTGTTTTCAAGGTTTATTCACATTGCAGCATGTGTCAGAATTTCTCATTTTATTTATTAATCTGTTGATGCACATTTGGGTTGTTTCCACTTTTTGGCTATTGTGAGTAATGCTGCAATGAACATGAGCACATATGTATCTGAGTCCCCGCTTTTGATTCCATTGTGTACATACTTAGGAGTGAAACTGCCAGGCCATACGGTCATTGTTATGTTTAGCTTTTTGAAGAACTGAAATGCCAAACTGTTCCATAGCACTTTTTTTTCCATTTAAAAAAAAATTCATAGCCATTGTATGTGTGCCAGTGCCATTTTAATCCTAGAGTCTGGGGTAGCAGTCTGCATAAGTAGTAGTAGAAAGGAAGAAGGAAACTGTCCAATGTGAGATAGCATGTTATACCACCACCCCTATAAGGAACTCATCTGGGTCAGCTTTATTTGCAGATGTTGGCTGGTAGCCTCACTTACATCCCATGACACTGAGGGACAGCACTGCAGGCCCGAAGATCACAAAGACCTGTCCCACTTGAAAACATGGTATTGGCTCCTACCAAGGGACAGTATCAAGTGAACTGGTGAGTCACCCACAGATGACCATACAGCACATGCATAGCACAGTAATATATTGTATATTCTTTGTGTACAGAATTCTCCAGCAGTTGAAGTCAAATATCGGGGGAGAAAAAAAATCCAACTTTTGTAACTCAAGCTAGTAAAAATCAAACATATGCACTTTTTTCCAAATTCCCAACCTGCATACCAACTCAATATCATAACCGATAAAGTCAATGCCCTCTTCACTGAGAAAATAAAGGCAATTACTGTGGGCACCTCAAATCTCTCTTGCCCCAACAAAATGTGTCTTTATCTTCATCTACTGTCTCTCTCTCTTCCTGTTGCCTCTTAATCAAGACTATCTCCCCTCATTGCCTCCCTCTGCAATGTACACATACATTTCGTTTTTTCTTTCCTTGTGACGTGCAGACAGTTTGAAAACACAGACGAGCGTAAGAACAAAATTAAACCATATTTTTTACAAGAATTAGTTGAATGCTATAGAAAGTTTCCAAATAATATCTGCAGGCCCATCTCACAAGGTATCCTTTCAAACACCTGAAACTAAATCTCGGGGTATGTACTCTTCTCCAGTGCATCACCGCCTTTCCCTCCAACGTGCCTTCTTCCAGTTCAGAATTTCCTTTCCCACGGATTCAACCTTCAAAACGGCTTTTTGGTGAGGCCATCCCGCTTCTCCCTTCCGCCAGCCAGAATTAGTTTCTTCTGAATTCTCACAATATTTATGTAGTGCTTACTTTTCATTTTCCTTCTAATTCCTTGAACTAAAGGGTTGACTGGGTCCGTGACTGTGATGGGCATGGGAACAGGAGGGATCCAGTCAAGACAGCAAAGCAAGGGTGGCTTGAGTGGGAGGGCTTGACTGGGATGTGGGCCCAGGAAGCAAGTGGTGAAGTCGAGACACCTGGGCTCACGTTAAGCCCCCACGCACTGCAACCTATGGCCACAATGTCCACCAAAATCATGAAGGGTGAGATCTCCTATGCCCGCGGCCCCTCCTCCTTAGCCAGTGACCAACTCTGGGGTAAAGAGCCAACTTTACTCTGGGGTAAAGAGCCAACTCCTTGGCCCGGGTGGGACAGCTTATCCAGAGGGCCTGTCCCCAGCCCTCCCCGCCCACCCCCCTCAGGCCAGGGCTGGCTTGACCTGAGACCACGCTTTGCCTGCTCCTTCCACCCTCTCCTGTCGCCCACTCACCCCCTCGGTTTTCCTAAAAAGCCCTTGATAAATTGCATGCATCTGAACCCCGGCTCCTCACCTGGCCTGGTACCTGCTGTGTGTTGGCGTTGGGACCTGAGTTGACGGGGAGGACGACGTCTCCCAGGGCTGCAGAGGAGGAGCACGGCGGCGGGGACCCGGGAATTGCTGCTGGAACTTGAACCTCAGCCCCCAAGGAAGGCAGTCTTGGGGCAGAATGCAGACTATGATAGTGGCAAACGCTGTGGTGGAGGAGAGGGTGCAGTGTTCCGCCTGGTAGGATGGGAAGAAACTCAAACAGGTGGGCACATTCTGCCTGGCCTCGGCAACTCCAATTGAAAGCAGGCCTTTCACTAATCAAGGTCGTTTACCACTTGCACATGCTTCCAGGGGCAAGTAACCTAAACAATGTTTGCCCGAATCGTCTGGAAACTCGGACTCAGCTGTGCCTTGTTGGAGCTGAGTGGGCCAACACTGGACAGGCCCGCCCACCCTCCACTGCACATGCCCGCTGGGGGTATTTTGACCCCTGCAGGAACCCGTAGCCTATTGATTTTGGGTTTTTTTCCCCCATTCTCGGCTTGGAGGTTCCTCGCTCCTCAGAGGCCTTGCTGCTTTGTTCCTAGTTCCGGAAATTCTCCAGACCCTGGCCTTGCAGGAGGCAGATTTGAGGTTTGTCTTCCTGTCTTCTTGCTTGGCTTCCTGGAGGATAAACCCTCTCTTTGGCTGCAGACTTCACCTCAGACTCGGTCCTGTAGGCCACACTTCAGACAGGACTAGAACCCCGTTGGGTAACAATTGTTAGTCTACCCTTATGGTTGCCTGTGAACCTGTCTCTCTTGATTCTCTTGTAAATTATTTCTAGTTACTCCTTTGTGACCCTTCTCCTCCCGGAAGGAAATAGTACTGCTTAGCACACCATGGCTGGTCAATAAGCGCTGATTAACTAAACACTGAGATCATCCAGTGAGGGAAGCACTGGCCTAGTTTCCACGTGCGTCTCATGCAGCCTGAGAAAATAGGGCACAGAGGGGTGGGTGCTTAAGACATGAACAAGAGAGACCTGGACATGGAGGAGAGAAGCTCACAGAAGCTTCCCGAATGTATTTTCCCACTTGTTTCATGGTGTATTAGCTGTTTTCTGGCCATGTGCTTGAGTCTGTGACTGATGGGCCCACCCAGTCAGTCTTTGTCTGCTTTTATATTTTAGTCCCCAAATAGGGAGGATTCTGCTTACCTAGAATTCAAAGTCCTAGTTTAATTTGCAAGTAGATAAAAGATCTTCTTGCGGGGGTGGGGGGGGGTCATCTTCCCTGGTGGCTCAGCTGTAAAGAATCTCTTGCCAGTGCAGGAGCCAGGTTCTATGCCTGGGCAGGAAGATCTCCTGGAGAAGGGAATGGCAACCCACTCCAGTATTCTTGCCTGGGAAACCCCATGGACAGAGGAGCCTGGCAGGCTGTGGAGGGGCATTGCATAGGGTCAGAAACGACTTAGCTTAGCGACCGAACAGCAACAAAAGGATCTTCTTACAAATCAACTAAGAGCATTTCCTCTTCCTGCCTGTGACTTCCATCCCCAAGTGTACAGTCAGACTCAAGAAACAGCCATGATGGTCATGAAGTCAAACAACACCAGGGGGCTTTCCAGTCTTGGCTATCTAAACACCATGTTGTCTGTATTACATAATTCTTCCAGAAAGCATGCTGCTTTAATTGTGTGGCACAGATCATGACAGGTTGCTCAGTTTTTTTTAATCATTTTCTTCAGTGTTTTCTTAACTCTGGGGGCAAGGAAACTAATTATGTCCAGGTGGGGTCCAGGTGTAAGTATGTGTACTAACTCCAGAGGGTCTGCTTATATATAAAACAGTTTCATTGCAGTGTTCGAGCTTTGAAAACTTGCTCTCTTGGCCCTTTTTAACAAATGCTCACTTCTCTCTAAATATTCTCTTATCATCATCATGCTGACTAATGAATGGCCCACTGAAGTTCTGCGGGGATGGGACAAGCCCTGGGAAGACAGGGCAGTCTCAGGACCCATGGCAGATTCTGGGCTGCACCATTTCTTCTTCCCAGAGTCTCTCCGGAAACCTGTCTTTACAGTAACGGGGCTCAGTCCTTAAATTATTGTTGTCATAGCTGGTGCTGAGATGGTGGAGCCTCACTTCAAATTTACACTAGAAAATTACCTTAAGAAGGTAGATTCTGTTATCAAAAGTAACTGGAATTCTGAAGATGGATGGTGGTGATGTTTGTGCAACCATGTGGACGTACTAAATGTCACAAAACTGTAGACTTAGCAAAAAGTGTACGTTTTAACCATTTTTTGTATATTTTCCCAGAATCAAGAAAAAGTAACAGGTTGTCTTAACCTAAGAAGGATTGGGGTCAGTGGAACTTAGTCACGTGGTTCAGACAGCAGTAAAGAATCTACCTGAAATGTGGGAGACCTGAGTTGGATCCCTGTGTTGGAACAATCCCCTGGAGGGAGGCTTGGCAACCCACTCCAGTATTCTTGCCTGGAGAATCCCCATGGACAGAGGAGCCCAGTGGGCTACATGGGGTCGCAAAGAGATGGACACTACTGAGAGACTAAGCACACAACTTCAGAACAGTCATATTTACAGAAACCCTCCATTCTATTGGTTACTTCAGAGACTATCACCTTATGTTGATATAGAACCGCTTTATAGTTGGCAAAGCACTTTTACATACTGTATCCTAGTGGACCTCCTGTGTGTACAAAACAAGTAGGTTTATCAGCATATTGCAAATGAACATTGTTGTAGTTATCTTTGCTGAATAACTACTCCAAAACCTATGACTTAAGAAAAATACCTCACTTATTTTACTCACCAACCTACAATTACAGGCAGTGAGTGCTTGGCAGGGATGGCCATGTCTGCTCCATGTAGCATTAGTTGGGGTGATTCGATAAGAACTAGGGAATCTACTCCCAAGAATGGTTCTCTCACATGGCTGACAAGTTGGTGCTGGCATGTCAGCTAAGAGCTCTTGTCCACGTGGACCCCTCCACAGGGCTGCTTGGGATTCCTACAACACGGTGCAAGGTTTCAAAAGTGGGTGTTCCAAAATTCAGGACTCTCCAAGTCTCTTAAGGCTTGGGTCCACAAGCTGGCACATCATCACTCCATCTGTGTCTACAGAGCCCACCAGTATTCCAAGAGAACAAGCATTGGCCCAGTCTCTTTAAGGGAAGGATGTCAACCGATCTGTGGCCATCTTTAATCCTCTACAGGATGTCAAGGCTTAGAGTGGGTCAGCTATGGTTACTCAGCTAGTAAGTGAGACCCTTTTCTTTCTCCACTAAAATTCTGGGTTGGTGTGATGATTAGTGCACCAAAATCCATCTAAGTCATTTGAAATTATTTCTTTCCTTTGAAACCAGTAGATAATATATTCAACCACTCTCTTAAGTTAGAGTACAGAGATGAGTTCTTAAGAGTAATTTTTAAAACTACAAAATGCTATAAAACACATCACTTCTGAGTCTGGGATCTAAATATGTGTATATATAAAACCCTTTATTTTAGTTTCTGCCAATGATTTAAACAGTGAGCTTTAAACACTACCTCCCATAATATTTATCACCAGTAAAATGCCTATGAATGCATTATGTGTCCTAAATCTAAGCAATCTAAGCAATTTTAATGCCAAAATGTTGTGTTTTATCAAATTATCTCAAGTAGGAAGGGAATTCATTTGTTACTAAAAATATCAAAGATTATAAATGTTCTATTAGAGATAAGACATATTCCATGACATGAAGGTCCCATTTTAGGGAGAAGCTCTGTAGATGAGGTAACCATTTTGCTTTGAATAATTATGTCTTGCAACCAAACTTGCTGGAAAGAAGCTCTTACACCAAGTGGGAGATAACTGACCTGTGATGCTTCATGTTGACAAATAAGATTGTTAAGCCACCAAGACTTAGGGAAACATCCTTTGCAATAAAGAGACCTGGCTGTCACCACCTTAACCATGTGGTCACACTCTGCATCCATATCACTGATAGAGGAACAACCTGACATCATATGCTTCCCAGAATGATACAATAGGAAATATGCACTCGCCCTTATAAAGTATTCTTGCTAAAAAATGTTTAATCTACTTTAAGACCTAACCCCTTTTTCAACTGAGGTTCCTCAACTGAACCATCGATCACAGAAAATGAATTGTGACG
The DNA here is from genome assembly GCA_007570785.1 of Antilocapra americana. Classification (NCBI taxonomy): domain Eukaryota; kingdom Metazoa; phylum Chordata; class Mammalia; order Artiodactyla; family Antilocapridae; genus Antilocapra; species Antilocapra americana. Next base: position 29,754,868 of record ML662445.1, read on the forward strand.
ATTTCCTTAGTTCTCTCAAGAATGAAATATAATTGTATTGTATATTGTTCAGTCACTCAGTTGTTTCCAACTCTTTGGGATCCCATGGACTGCAGCATGCCAGGCTTCCCTGTCCTTCACCAACTCCCAGAGTTTGCTCAGACTCCTGTCCATCAAGTAGGTTACGCTAGATGCATGGGCTAGAATTCAATTTGCTATATAAAGTGGGTGCCTTAGGACCATACAGCTCAATTCTTTCATGGATCTTTAGTTGTGAAGGATGGAGTTAAATGAGGAAAAGTCAGACAATGCTGAGTCAGAGGCATTCCACAAAACTCACCTGGTTTTGTCAAAAAAAAAAAAGTCATGAAGAAAAAGTGTTGGTTGTTAATTAAAAGGAAACTAATGAAGTCTCTCAATAGATTTTTGCCCATGTTTGTACCTTCATTCTCAAGGATTCATATGGTGTATACTCTTTGTATTAAGCTTGATTTGCTGATCATAATATTTGAACTTCACCCAGGCTATTGCATGATTCAGTATCTTTCTCCTTTTTATGGTTGTGTAGTATTTCCTTCAGCATTTTCTTGCTGATGGACATTTGGGATGTTTCAGTTTGGAGAAATGATGAATCAAGTCGCAGTGAGCATTCTGGCACAGGTCTTCTAGTGTTATAAATAATCATTTCCCTTGAAGGTATACTGAGGAATAGAATTGCTTGGGTCATAGTCAGTATATGTTAAATTTTATTAGATATTGGCAGACAACCTTCCTACATAGTTGAACCAATTTACACTTACAAAAATTCTGAGTCAGTGATTCCCCTGTGGCCCAGGGAATTTTCCTGGTTAGGACTCCGTGCTTCCACCTCAGGAGGCACAGGTTTGATCCCTGGTGAGGAAACTGAGATCCCACATGCTGAGAGATACTGCCTGGTGAGGGGGGTGGATCTGAGACTCCGAGTTATTTCATAACCTCACCCCTTCTGGGAGAAGTTGAAGAGGAGCTATTAATGGGGAAAGGGCATGAGGAAGCCTTCTGGGGGTGATGGAAACATTCTATTTATCAATCTGGTTATTAGTTATATAGGGGTTGCTGTTTAGTTGCTCAGTTGTGTCCAACTCTTTGCATCCCCATGAACTGCAACACACCAGGCTTCCCCATCCTTCACTATCTCCCAGAGTTTGCTCGAACTCATGTCCATTGAGTCAATGACGCTATCTAACATCTTTTACCTACATAAAAACTCATCAAGAGTCTAAAACTGCTATAAAAGTCTATTTTTAAATTCATCAAGATGTACATGTAAGATTTGTATGCTTTGAATGTAGGTTTCATCTCAATTAAAGAAGAGAGAGCAGGAAACTTTTAACCTAACAGCCAAATTTATAGGTGCGTCTTGATTGGCTCCTGGTTCAAAACAAAAGTCAGTTACAAAAGATAGTTTGGAGTCAATTAGAGTCTTAATATGCACTAAATATTAAATGTTACTAGGAAATAATTTTTCATTTTCTTAGGTGTAATGGTTATTTTGTGTAGGAGAATGTCCTATTGGGAAATGCATGATGGAGTATTTAAAGGTGGTTAGAAAGGTGAAACGTCATGATGTCTGTAGCTTACCTTCCAATGATTCAGTGAGAAAGTTTGTATTTGAGAGAGAATGTACACACATAGAGATAAAGATAAAGCAAATCCGGGGGCGGGGGGGGATGTAAACCATTGCTGAATCTAAGGATCGCTGATGGCTCAGAGAGTGAAGAATCTGCCTGCAGTGTGGGAGACCTGGGTTCAATCCCTCGGGTCGAGAAGATCCTCTGGAGAAGGGACTGGCAACCCACTCCAGTATTCTTGCCTGGAGAATCCCATGGACAGAGGAGCCTGGCAGGCTACAGCCCATGGGATGACCAAGAGTCGGACGTGACTGAGCGACTAACACACACACACACACATTGTTGAATCTAGATAATGGATATAAAGGTGTAATTTTTTCAACCTTTCTCAATATTTAAAGTCCTCTATAGCAGCAGTCCCCAACCTTTTTTGACACCAGGGACTGGTTTTGTGGAGGATAGTTTTTCCATGCACACTTGGAAGATGGGGTGGAGGATGGTTTGGGGCTGATTCAAGTGCATTACATTTATTGTGCACTTTGTTTCTTTATTACATCAGCTCCATGTCCAATCATCAAGCCTTAGATCCTGGAGGTTGGGGACCCCTGTTCTATAGTAAGTTGGGGGTGGAGAGCGTGGGTGGAAGATGTAGAGCCCTGAATGACCAGCTCAGAGTGCAAAGTAGCTAACAGAAGACCGTAGAAGGACATCTAGGAATCTTGGCTCCTAATCTGTGCCGTCCCCTGCATTGCTCCTTTCTGTGTTGCCAACTGTTGGTTACATTTGGATATGCCTTTTAAAATTAATTTCCCTCTGCAAAGTACTCCCCACGGTCTAACTAGGCAGCACGAAGACACCCCCAGATTTCTCTTATAAATAAATTGCACTTGCATTCTGCCTGCAAACTCACACCTCCCTCTGCAGATCTTTCCCTACCTCCCCATCCCTCTCTCCATCTCTCTCTCAACCACTCTATCCATGCCCACATTCCCTTCTTCTAATGCAGAAGCTAAATTGAAAGCTGAGTGGCCCTGCCAGCACACAAAGCCCCATGATTCCTACCCCTCCCCAACACCCCCAGGGCAGGAGGGGGACTCAATGGAATGCACCACTTCTGTTTGAGGTTCGCTGGCCCAGCTGCAGTGCTCAGCAGAGCTTCTCAGGTGGCTGGGCCGCTTTGAAGGTTTACTTTCAATTAAAAAAAATAAGAAAGAAGCCAAATCAGCAGCTGTCAGGGATGCAGGGAAGATTTATTCAGGGTGGTCAAAGGGGAGTTTGGCCGGCAGGAAAGGCCTGGAGGTAGACGGGAAAGAAATTCCAGATGGAGAGAGAAATTCCTCCTGGCAAGGTCAGGCCTGCACCAGGCTAGTCCTTCTGGGTCGGCTGCGTCAAATCCTGTTGCTGGGCTGGGTCACAGAGGGAAAAAGCGTCCTATTTGCAGACACTTGGAGGATGAGTTTGGGGAGGAGAGCGGCCAGGGGAAGCAAACGGGTAAGGCCTTAAAAGCATAGCTTATTAATCAGATGAAACCAGGCCTGAGGGATCAAAACATGACTGATTTTAAAATTGCTTCCTGATTCAAAAGCTGGTGTTGCCCACCTTAGAATGTGATGAGGGGTGAGGAGGCCAGGTCCCTGGGCAGTTCTACAGGCACAGAGCTTCCATTGAAGTCTGCCTGTGCGGAGAAGCCACGCAGATGTGCAAAGAATAGCGGCAGCCAGAGTCTGTAGTTTTTATCACCTTTCATTTCCTGTCTCTGTTCTTCTATGGCTTCAGACATTTGATGGGCTATTGTGAAAACTAATGTGTGCTTTTCAGATGGGATGAGCCGAGTCCTGCGTTAACCCTGATCCATGCCCAAGTAACTTCTCGAAGTACAGAGTGAAGCTACAGGCATGAGTTTGAAAAAAATTAGCCCCGCTCCCTGTGTTTACACCCCTTCGGCATCCCACCCAATCTTGGATGGAGTTGGAATAGAGAAGCTAGGGCGCGCTGCATGCTCTATGCCTTTCGTGCAGAAGCAGTAACTGTCCATATTACATCTGTTCCCATGGTACACTGGGTTACTGCTGAGCTGCCAGTTATACTAGTATGTGTTGCCTAAGTATCCCAGACCTCATTAGCTGGTGACCATTTTAAACATAACTGGTATCTAAACATAGACATGTACATACACATACATACATATCACAGTTTTATTATTGTGTACAGGGGCTTCCCTGGTGGCTCAGGGGTAAAGAACCTGCTTGTAATGTGGGAGACCCAGGTTCATCCCTGGGTTGGGAAGATCCGCTGGAGAAGGGATTGGCAACCCACTCCAGTACTCTTGCCTAGAGAATGCCATGGACAGAGGAGCCTGGTGGGCTACAGTCCATGGGGTTGCGGAGTTGGACAGGACTGAACGACTAACATTACTGCCACAGAGAGACTTAATATTTTTAGAAACAAATTGCGATTAAACTCAGCTTTGATTTCCAGACATTGGTCTTGCACCTGTCCTGACATTTGTTAATCCCTAAAGAGACGCCATCATACATGCCCACAAACCAGTCTGTCAGCTGTGGTCAGCATGGGGGGGCCACCCTCTTTTTTGCCCCCAGCTCTCCTTTGTCCCCCACACGTGGAGCCCCCTGGGGCGGCGGGAAGGGGGTGGCGGGGAGGTCTGGTGCCATCACTGCCCACTGGGGGACTCCATTGGTCAACCCGGACTCCAGATGCTGTGCCGCCTCTGGGGAGCCTGGCATGCCAGGTTCAGATGTCAGAACAACACTGGGCTCCTTGCAGGGTGGAGGAATAGCTTCCTTGCTAGCTCTGCCTCATGTTTTGACATGTGGTCACCCAAGGCTGCTCTGTTATGCCAAGAGAATCTCAAAGTCTCAATGTTTTATCAACTTCTGGGATTACCTCTTGCCTGGAAAGTAGTCCTCCAGTAAAATAACTTCTGGTCCTGGTTCCTCTCTTTAGAGGAGCTCAAATATAAGCCAGGAAAATAAAAATATATTATTTTCCACTCCTTTCTTTTTATTCTCTTTTTATCCCAGCTTTTCTTTTCTAAAATAAACTCAAGTTGCAGAATAAAACCTCATAGGATTTTAGTAATGGAACATTGATGATGAGATGAGATGAAGGTATTACTTTCATCAGCAATATCTGGGACTCTCCTTTCTCAAAACTGAATAAATCTAAAAATCCTATCATCATGCCAACACTTAGTTGTGTTTTTCTTTTAAGCTAACAGCTGAGATTTTCAAAAATAGATTTACCTTATGAATCATAAATAATGCCCACAGTGTGAACTAGACTTATTCCTGAGAAGTTGACTATAGAGCAGTTTTTCCAAAATGTACAATATTTTCCTCATGAGCATCCATTGTATCAAAGACAGTCTCATAAGAACAAAATTTTAGGACTGAGAGATGCCCCAGTCGGAAAAAGGGGCATCACTTTGACTTCTCACTTTCATGCATTAGAGAAGGAAATGGCAACCCACTCCAGTGTTCTTGCCTGGAGAACCCCAGGGATGGAGGAGCCTGGTGGGCTGCCATCTATGGGGGTCGCACAGAGTCGGACACGACTTAAGTGACTTAGAAGCAGCAGCAGCAGATGCCCCAATTAAATGATGGGAAGTTTTTTTATAAGAAAGATTTTAAATGTGGCTAGACTCATGGCATACAGCATAATATGAAATTGGAAATCACTTTGTAATAAACATAATTTCCCTTTTTACCTCCTGATCATAGAATTACTAACACAAAAGAAGCTTTATTGCTTTTTTGAGGCTGTGCGCCAACTGAGCTGCAACACCAAATCTAGCCAGTAGGTGGTGCTTCCTTAAACGGGGAAATACTTGAAGTTAAAAACTCTTTTTTATGAAGACACATGACTGTAGACATGAAATTAAAAGAGGCTTACTCCTTGGAAGGAAAGTTAGGACCAACCGAGACAGCATATTAAAAAGCAGAGACATTGCTTTGCCAACAAAGGTCCATCTATTCAAAGCTATGGTTTTTCTAGTAGTCATGTATGGATGTGAGAGTTGGACTATAAAGAAAGCTAACTGCCAAAGAATTAATGCTCTTGAACTGTGGTATTGGAGAAGACTCTTGAGAGCCCCTTGGATTGCAAGGAGATCAGTCCTGAATATTCATTGGAAGGACTGATGCTGAAGCCAAAATTCCAATAGTTTGGCCACCTGATACAAAGAACCAACTCATTTGAAAAGACCCTAATGCTGGGAAAAATTGAAGGCAGGAGAAGGGGATGACAGAGGATACGATGGTTGGATGGCATCACTGACTCGATGGACATGAGTTTAAGTAAACTCCAGGAGTTGGTGATGGACAGGGAGACCTGGCGTGCTGCAGTCCATGGCGTAGCGAAGAGTTGGACATGACTGAGGGGCTGAACTGAACTGAAGATACTTGAAGGTAGAGGACCATGACTTTACAGCTACCTGTGACTGTTAAAGTTTTGAATACTTTGGGATATGTAGGAAATAGACAACGCCTTTACTGGATCCCTGAGGAATGTAAAGAGTAGATGTAGGGGAAATGCCAATAAACTAATAGTTTAGCAAAGATGGGCAGGGAAGGAAGATTTTTATAAGCTTTGAAATTCCTGAAATGCAGTGATTTTTTTTTTTTTGAGCCAATGACTTGTAATGTTTTTACAAAGGAAAGATTAGCAAGTGAAACTCATGAAATAGGCAAGAAAAACTCTTTATAGTCCTAAAGAATTTTAAGAGGTTCTTTGAGAAGATTCCTCCTCTTGGAGGGGGAGGGGGAGTTGGTTTATCTGTGAGTCCACCTGTGGGTTTGGGGGCAGTAAATGTGGGGGCATGTGAGGCCATATGCCCACCCTTGTGTGAATGCTTTGTGGCAGCCTTACCTCGGTAGAGGGGAGCAGTCACTACTTGTTTTTTTTTATAGAACTTGTGTAGCCTTAACTGCTTTTCTGAGTTTAATTCAGTATAACATAATGACAACTGAGAAGGCTGTTATCAGATTCCTCTAAATTGTTACTCAAAACGGTATTACCCATTTATCCAGTGGCTGCTCAGAAATAAAAGGGAGAAAAACTATGTGGAATTACTGCCATCTGGTGGAAAAAATGGAGACTGCTGGTGTAGAGTGAGGGGGTGGAAAGACCTTTAGATTCGAACCTTGTTGATTTGATTTTGTTTCTTTAGGATTTAATTCAGGTTTTTATTCAGTTCACTCACATTCACCTCCTAAAAGCTCTGATTCACAACTACCTCCTCTGTCAAGTAAGGATAGCAGTGGTATCTATTTTACAGATACCACCTCTTCCAAGGAATCCTATCTGGCAAAAAGAAACAAGCCTCTCATTTCTGCATTATCCATACAAATACTATTCTGATTTATCCACGCAAATTCTAGCCATCTGTAGGCAAAGCCTTGTCTATACTAGTCTAGGAGTGCCGCTACACAGCTTTGTCACGGAAGGACGGGGTTGCTTGGAAAGATACGAGGCCAAGCAGGGCAGTTTGCAGCAGTTCTGCCGTGTGGGCTCTGCCCTCTCATCCCTACAAGCATCACTACAAAGCAAATAATTCATCATGCTTTGTCACTGCACTGCAGAGCATGTTTCTGTGCTTATTGCTGTTGATTTCAAGCCAGAGATCAACTCCTCCACTAACTTGCCCCCTATTGCCTGCTACTTGGTAGAAACCCTGATGAGGCTATGTTCTCAAAGCAACAGACGTTTCCTCAGTCCTGAGAATAGTGTAAAGGAGTATGGCTTTCAAAGTCCAGACCCTCTTTTTCTTGGTCTTCATGAAAGCCAAAAAGTAAGAGCACTGAGGAATAGACCACAGTGCCCAGCTCTATACCACAGGGGACTGCAACCCCTTGAGCGGTACTCCTGAAAGTGAAAGTCTCTCAGTCATGTCCAAGCCTTTGCAACCATGTGGACTGTAGTCTGCCAGGCTCCCCTGTCCATGGGATTCTCTAGGCAAGAACCCTGGAGTGGGTAGCCATGCCCTCTTGCAGGGGATCTTCCCAACCCAGGGAAAAAACCCAGGTCTCCCACATTGCAGGTGGATTCTTTACCCTTTGAGCCACCAGGGAAGCCCCTTGAGAAGTACTCCTAACTCAGTGATACTTGAGCTACATGAAGCCAGAGGGACAAAACCCAAAAATAAGGATTGAACTCAAAAGTTGAGATTCCAGAAGCCAAGAAAGGCAGAAGATCCAACCAGTTGCCTAACTGCCACTTCAGCCATGACCCAGATGCCCTAGAATGGGGTGAGGACACAGGAAGGATGGACTAATAATTTAAAAACAAGTTGTCTACCCATTTCTAAGAAGGAGCTGATAAGTGTCTTTCTATGGAGAAAAAAAAAAAGCATATCTTTTACATCTTTATCTTAACTGTTGGAAATTTTAAGTTAGAGTGAATGTCTGAAAAAGCGCTTTAAGTGACCTAAACATTGCTAGGATTTCTGTCTCTGTGCTTATGTTGCCCATCTGACCTCACAGGCTGATTTCATCATCCACTGGAGACCACAGCATATTCATCAGAATGGATTTAAATTCCCAATCTGATCATTCCAACACCCACGCTCTGTCTGGTTCCGATGGTTCCATGGTGTCTTAAAATTGTGGGTTTTGCCTTTTGATATGCTTCGTAATTTTTTCTTCATAGCTGAATATACTGCATAAAGGGAACCACCATAGACTTCTAGCAATGTGGTAGTAAGGTCTGGGGGAGGGGAAGTTTTCTGTAGTCCTGTGATTAGGTCTCTATCTTTCAATGAACCTGTGTCTTCACTGTGCACTCCAAATGTATTTCTAGGAGATTTTTTTTATCTCCACATCTTAGGTGGGTCAGGACAGCTAAAGACAGCTAGAGTTGACTATTTCCCTTCCCCCAGGTCAGCTAGGCTCTGATACTATCCCAGCAGGTTAGACTCTGGTTAACTAACCTTTTCCTGAAGGATGTTTTCTTTTATGGTCAGTTCCTTATGATCAGTAGTAAGAGAGCAGAGAAAAGCAGTATAAAAATTTGAAAGGAGAGAGAAATTCGACTTCTTCCACTGATCGTCACAGAACTACTCATCGTTAACCAAACTGGTTCATTCTACTGAAAGTCCTCCTTCTCTTATGCCCTGGTAGACATGTAATCACATTAAGAAACTGCTACAGGCATGAGCAAGGAGAATAGGATGGAAAAGAGAGACTATTTAATACAAAGTGTATAACCAGTCTGTAGATTGCAGTATCTGACTTAAGATGGAAACATGAAGAGACTGAACCTGATGGTTGAGAGAGAAATGCACATGACTAAGAACAGCTTGTTCTCTGTATGGCTCTACCCTCGTGTGTGTATCTTTCCTACTGTTGTTACGTTGTCTAGTTTACAATATTTCGAAATCAGTTATCTTTGCTACTAAATCATTTTGCAGCAACTATGTTCCTGTAGAGAAGTAACCATGACCTTTAAAAAAATACTGTCCTATTACATAATAATGTTTGTCTTTTGTCTCAGTTACCACAAAAGAACAAGTGATATAAATCTTTATCTCTCTCTCCTACTCAACTGTCAGAGGCTGGATTGAATACACTGGGAAGTGGACACTTGCCATGTCAGTTAGCTATTACTGAACATCAGAGCGTTCCCCAGATGTAGTGACTTTCGTTGCTCAGGAGTCTCTGGGTCAGCTGAGCAGCTCTTCTGGTCTGGGCGGTGCAAGGCTACAGAGCTAGCCTCATTTAGCCAACATTTGCCCAGGCATCTCCAATCAGCTGTTGAGTCAGCTGGAGGCTGGCCGCTCTTGAGATGGTCTTAGTTACACCAGCTTGATTCTGTCTTGGGTTGGGAAGATCCCCTGGAGAAGGGAAAGGCTACCCACTCCAGTATTCTGGCCTGGAGAACAGTCCATGGAGTCACAAAGAGTCGGACACGACTGAGCGACTTTCACTTCACTTCATACAGTGAGTGACCAAGTCCAGTCTTAACCACTGGACTGCCAAGGAACTCCCAGCAAATTGTTTTCTTGAGGAAATGTAGGCCCAATATTGTGGATCTTCTAATTTCTAACAAAACAAAACAAAAAAAACCCTGAAAATCTCAATTTTAATGTTGAATTCCCCAGTTTTTAAATTATTGTTGTTGTTTAGTCTCTAAGTCATGTCTGACTCATATTCATGTCCATTGAGTTGGTATTGCTATCCAACAGTCTCATCCTCTGCTGTCCCCTTCTCCTCCTGCCTTCAATCTTTCCCAACATTAGGGTCTTTTCCAGTGAGTTGGCTCTTCCAAAGTATTGAAACTTCAGCAACAGTCCTTCCAAGGAATATTCAGTGTTTAAAATTTTTAAATAATAACACCAAAATCCACTGATCCTATAGGTCAGACACTTTCATGAACCACCAGCTTGGCATCTCTGTAGGGAACCCGCCAATGATACCCACTGCTGAGTTCCATGCTTTTCTGGACTTCATTCCTCCTTCACTTGCATCATCAACATTAAAATGTTGACCACTTCTTAAGCACTAAAGCCCATGTGATAAGAACAGAGAGGAAGTAAAATTTTGTTGGAATGAGGGTGCTGGGCTTAGTGTTGCTAGAGCTGCTCCAGGTTTTTGCTCAAAACCCTCCAACCCCCACTATTAGCAGGACTGTCCTTGCTCAAAACCTGCCAACCCTGCACCTTAAGCAGGAATGAATTTCAAGAATCTAGAGATATGAAAGGAAGTTACACACATGCAAAGAAAAAACCCAAACAGAACCAAGATGGCAACAAACTGACCTCTAACAAACTGAATCTCATCATATCTTGATTTTACTACATTAACGTATTAGTAACACACCTACCAGAGCCAGGACCAGACATCAAGGACCAACGTTTCTGCCTTGCTGGCTGCCATCAGAGGTACAGCAGGAGCCCTAACTGCATTTTCCCACCGCACCCCCAAGGGCAGCCTGAGCACAGCTGGCCCCATCCTTTGGTTGTCCAAGCTCTACCATTGGCATCAGGAATTAATCAGGCCTTCAGACATTAACCCTCTGATGATTTCTCTGAGATCCCAGATTCCGGTAACTTCACTTCTCTTCTACTCTCTCTAGTCTTAAAGATGGTAGTCATTTTCTTAAAGTATTAACCTCTGGGTTACATAAACATCCACTTCTTGCTCTTTCAGCCTTCCAATATCCTGCATTGATTAAATTCCTTCTCTTTGAAATAACTTGACTCAACCCTGACTGATAGCAATTACTAGAACAAAAAGTTTATTTTGCATATGAGAATTTCTTTTTTCTGAAATCACAACATGAAGAAAAGTTTCTTCAAATCTCAAGATCTTTGCTACAGGAAAGTAGTAACCAAAAAGCCACAAAAAGCAGTTCTATAATGTAGTTATTATGATTGTTCAGCTGTTTATATTTAAAGCCTTCGTGACTCATAAAAAAGACTAGCTCAAATGTCACCCATAGTTGATGTATCCCCCAATCTGCCTTCACTCTTCTTGAATCTGTTTCTATACAGACCAACTGAAGTCAGTACCTAGGAATCACGGTTCTTCGGAATGGTCTGCCGATTATACCAGTGGAGTTGGGTCTGGATTTAACATTAGCTAGTCAGTACTCATTTTTTAATATGTATTTTTAAATAATTTTAAAATTAATATCTTTAATTTAAAAATTTAGTAGGTACTTATAAACCAGCTATGCTGGGAAGTGGAGGCTAGTAATTGCTCATACTAGAATAGGAAGTTTCATTTTATGAAAAGTCTCACCTGAGGATATCTTGAGGTGGTTAGATCAAAGTTTAGATATACAAACGTGTTTCTAGAAAATGGGATTATATCGTTCTTTCCTTTAGAAACGTCTACACCAAACTAATAATTGTGGCTCATTCTTGGGTAAAAAAAAAAAAATGTTTAACTGTTGTCTTTTTATAATAAGTGCATCTATTTTCATTATAATGAAAAACATTTTAGAAGTTCTTACAGGGCAGACTTAAAAGACTGAGACTGACATCCCCCTTTTACGGAGAATGCCTAGTGTGCGCCTTTCCGATGAACAGCTGTGAGATGCGCTGTACTAAGGGAACCTCGATGTTTCGGGTTGGCAAAAAAAAAATTATTCAGGCTTTTCTGTAAGATTTTATGATACAACTCAAACAAACCTTTTGGCCAACCCAATAATATTTCTGCCCCGGGGAATCTAAATCTTATTGTCAAGGTTCACAGCCATCTTTATAATAAGTAGCTAATATGTGATAGACTCCTAATACACATTTGTTTCATGAATACCTGAATGTACCATCAAAAGTATTTTATTCAGAGTCTCATTTTATAGAAGATTAGCCCTCTTCTGATCAGTTAGCCCTCTTCTGATCATACCTGGCTCACATTTCATCATTTCTGAAACATACATTTCTCACTTTTCAACAATTCTGAAATCAGAATAGGACTTACTTATAAGTGTGATTCTTTTAAATCTTGTTTCATAGACAATCTGCAGCATTTTCTCTTTTATAATGTAAGATGGTATGTCTTAGATGGATAGCATCTTGGATTGAATGAAATACAATACCTATTACGTTTTCTGACTTTAGAAAATACATGTGACTATTTAGGCAAGTTTCCTCCAAGGTGCAACTGGAAAAAGTTTTCATGGGGCCACTCCATTCAATGATAATTCAAACCTCCAGTAATGAGATGAAATCCACAATTACTGATTTATAAATGTTAAAACTAACAAGCTACAGCATTGTAAAAACTTGTGTGTTTATAAGGGTTTATTTCTCAAATTTTTCAATTATGATTGAATATTGAACATGTATTTCCTGTTTTGAACCTAATGTTAATGTGTAAGTGTATATAAAAAATGTGCATTTCTAAACATTTATGATATACATCAAAGATTTTCATATTTTAATGTTTTAAATGAATCAAAAGTTTAAAAGATCTAAGATATAAAAATGACTGATCTGTATTATAAGAACTCTGAGAAATTATAGGAGAAACACTGGTAAAATCTTACGGAAGAGATTAACTATGAAATCACAATGAAATGTTATGACAAAGTCAGATAAAGAACACTATAAAGAAATTAATAATGACGAAAAGAACAAAATGTCACCAGACTAATAAAATGCAACTCATCAGTTAGGTATAACCTACATTAACTGCATAGTAAAAGAACCCACTCTGAGCACTGCAATATAAAATATTGAGCACATGAGTTAAAACATCAAAGAAAGAAATATATTTGATTCATAATTATTGACATATACTAGTTCTGTGAATGTTATACCAGGTTTAATCTTATAGTCCTTTTGCATCTCTTAGCCTTTCTCATTCTTTCATATTTTCTCACGGAGAAGTTTTAGCTGATGTGCAAGTTAGGAGAACGGGGCTGGAAGGAAACAGGAAAGCCATCCTTTCAACCCATTACCTGTCCCTCACCCTGTCATCCTGTGATTGTCAGGGACTCCAAGATAACTTCATTGAGAACCTTCAAGAGCTGCAGTGACCTCCTCTTTCCCCCATCATCCCACATTTCCTTCTTTTCTCAGATCAGGAATGTAGAGTCTGGAAGTATACATGCCCTCTGCTCTTTCATCTGAGCACCCTCACCTCCTGTTCTGCCAACTCAAACCCTAATTCACCTGCCCAGTGACCATAACAGAGTTACCCACCTCCAGGAAAAAGAGCTTTCCTACTGTATGCTTTAGGGAATGATCTTAAAACATGATACGTTTTCATTACTGTAAAATAAAAATGGAAATTCACTTAAGACTGTAGCAACACTGAAAATATAGAAAGAAAACCAAAATTTTCGAATTTCACAATCAAAATTATCTTGAGATCTAAAAGACAAACAAGAGGTGATGACTAGGAAAAATATAGTGCTTTTGTGGCTCTGAGTTTACAAAAATATCATTGTCAGTTTCTAATTATGCTGTTATTCACCAGAATAATCTTCCACTGACTTCTAGGTCCCAGGGCTTTTTTATTTAAGTTTTCAAGTGTTACAGTTTTATGGACTTGTTCAGTAGAGTGGAAAGGGCAAGACAAAAGCCAGACTCATTTAAGTGAGAGCAAGACTGAAATTTACATAAGCAAAATGATTATCTTTAAGAAGATATTGACTGATTGTGTGATGGTATGGACTGCTTCTTCACACGAAATAATTTCAAGAAGGCCTTCTGAAAACGCTTGTGACACAGGGGATACAAAAAAGGATTGACAAAGGAATTGAACCACTGAAGCCAAAATGTGAACTCATACACAGCGTTTGAGGGCTTTAAGTGTGTGCCATGACTCGAAAGAATAATTGTGAACAGAGAGTAGGGAGCCCAGCAAACAGCAAAAACACCCAAGAGAATGGCCAGTGACTTGGCTAGTTTCTTGCCTCTGCGCAGCTCAAGATGTTCCCTTTGGTGAAGAGCTAGGGAATCTGAATGGGAGAGAGAGCTCTTTTGGGAAGCAGTTAAACTATTCATCTGGGCTCTTAAGGAAGACAAGAGGCTGCTCTTTCTTCTTGATTTCTCAGAACGAAGGGATGCTGCTGATTCCTCCAGGCTGGGAGGAGAGGGCCTCGCAAACAGTCCATTTCTGAATGAGCGTCCGCTGCTACTGGAAGAGACAGAAATGATTCCAGAATGCCCCCTTATGAGATGACCGCGCTTCCATAGGCTCCAGTAAATATACATGTTGAAATAAGCCACTAGCAAGACTGGGATCAGGAATTCAAAGAGTAATGTGAGGGCAAGGATATACCATTCCATAAGGAATTCAGGTTTGCAGTCCGCCACCAATTCCTCCCTAGCCTCTAAAACTAGTAATGGCCCATGCACTGTGAAGGCCACCACCCAGACAGCCACCATCAGAGCCACAGTCTTCCAAGTCCCAGAATGTTGAGCTCTGTAAGATACCTAAAAGAAACCAAATAAATTATTTTTAATACAATGAGCACATGTTGATTGCACGAAGCATACTGTCAGCCCTCAGGAGTTTCCGTGATGTGCACAGTGGAGCTGGTCACTGGATCTGGGTAATGTGATTGGGCCGGGGCAGAGGGTTCGATTTTGGTGAACCCTGGGCCAAGATGTAGATTTTCTTAATGGTTTAAGGTTAAACGTCTGACACTATGGAAAATGTCAAGGTTAATATCTAAAAAAAGAACACAATTTTTCTTAGTCCACAGACACTAACCTGAACTGTTAACGGAAACTGAGTGAAATGTTCATGGTGTTTTGACCCTGCCGGCTGGGTCGTGAGCAGCATTTTTAACAAATCGGAATAATCAATGTCAGAATGCATCACACACCATAAGGATATGTATTGTTTGAGGAAACTTTTGCTTTGGGAAAACATTAATAGATATACGGAGAGAGAGAGATGTGCATACCAAATCACAGTGTAAAATGCATTCATCACTGAAGTCACACTAAAAAAAAGTTTGAAAGACAAATCTATTCTGCAGTTTATGCTGAGCCTTCAGGGTGGGGTCAAAAAGGAAGGAACCCTTAGATTCCTCCCACAAATGATGCACAAAAAGAGAGTTAAATCAGGTGTAGCGAGAGACTACAGTGTTACTAAGCAGAACCTAACATTTCTTTCTACAAACATATCCACCCAGCAAAAATGCTACTGAAGCAATGGCGGCCACCCACTTGGGGAGACGTGGCTGCGGTGAGTGCCACAGTCTTTCTTAGGAGTGAAGAATATTCTAAGCCCACTTGAGCACAGGGACAGGCTTCTATAAGGAAAAATGAGCTTCTGTGGGGGAGGATTGCTCTCAGATCCCAGGACCTTTGATAGATTCTAAAATCTTGAAGATTATCTTCTATATGAAATCTAAGATGCCAACTACCCATATTAGGGGTAACCATGTGACCCAAGACTTTTCTAAGGGAACCTGGAGCAGACAATCTCTCCAAACCCCTTTGAGATCAGTAAGATTTCTTTCCAACCATGTTCCATGTTTCTCTGCTTATACTCAAGGAAAAGGAAATGATTTACCCATGAAGTGGGAACACACTTCCCTTTTCACCATCTTTCAAGTACCATTTTCTCTGAGTTTTTAATATCTTGTTCTGAAGTATGTTCTCATTTTTATTAAAAGGGTATTACAGTGCCAAGCACTGTCTTTCTTTAATGGCTTGTATGTGCTGAGGAGGGCTCACCAATGGGCTAGAGGTAAAAGGAGGTTTGTTTAAATTTTTTAAGTTACTTTAAAAAAAAATCAGGGAAGTGGTTTTTTTTCTCTTTTTTTTTACCCTTTTTCCAAATTATTGGTATTTCTGAGGCTAACCTAAAATGTATATGGTGCTGACCACAAGCTCCCATGTACAGTACATCTTTTTGCCTTCTGCTTCTCATACCACTAATTAATACTTGCACCAAGTTTAATGATTATGAAGATGGTAACAATACCCAGATGGTCATAAAACTGCATTTAGTTTTTTAATTGCTTTGTTCAGCCTTTGTAATGATATGGTATAATACACTGGAAAGTGATCTCTTTTCTGTTATGTATAAGGTCAAATGGGATAACAGACATCCAAGGGAATTGAGATGATGATGCCAATCTCTTTCTTCATCTCTGGGTAGCATTTTAGACAGATGACAGTTCAAAAATTGCTTGAATTCAGGCCCATGCCTCCCTGAAATTCGTCTGTGGCCCACTTCTCACCTTCTACAGAATATGTCCATTATTCAGGATGTCTCCTCTTCCTTCCCCACTTCCATAAGACATCCAAACATTCTGTCAGTCAGGTTTCTTTGGTGAGGCAGAGCAGCCCGTGGAACGTGCTGGTGTTAATAATGAGATGGGACTGCAGGGCCATTCTAAGTGCCTGTTAGGCACGACCATTTGCATCGAGCCTTCCTTTCCCCGGTTATTGTCAGATTTCCATTTCTCAAGCCCCACCTGTCACCCTGACCTGTTACACTGTCTTCTGAACTTTTAGCTACAGCAAGGGCTCTGTTCCCCATGACCACTTCCTACGAGCTCCCGTGGTCTTTGAAGGCTTCCTTCTGGCTTCCTACAGCTGTGTTGGAACTCAGCCAGCAGAGGTGTCCGTGCTGCCCGCGCACCCCCACGAGCATGCACACGCCGCTGCGTTTAGCACCTGTTACGCTTGACTCTGCCGTGTGCTAGGACCCGGATCCAGCTGACCTGGCCCTCACCAAGTTTACAGCCTGCATTGTCAGGGAATTTCTCAGGGCAAGACCAAGAAATAAAGCCATCCATTTTTCTCTCTGGACGTCACTCCTCAACTCTGTCACATCTAAGCCTTTTTTTCTAAATGGGAGAGCTGCCCCTTTCCTTTACACAAACCTGAGGTTCACCCAAGAGCTTGAGCCTGCCATGAAGAAATGTCCCAGTGAACACTAACTGAGAACACTCAGTTGAGATTAAAAAGAAAACCCAGAAGGAAAGGAAATGTTTAAAGTACAAATGGGGAAGATAATTAACTAGAGCCCTGCTTTTCAAACATTTTGACTCTAACTTAAGTAAGAAATGTGTTTTAAACCCTAATCAAGGATACTGACAGAAGTATTCATAAAACAGTCCTTCCCTTTATTATGCACAGGGTACTCTGTACTCTAATTTGTAAGTTCTCTTCTACTTTTCATGTTTTTTCATTCTAAGAAAAAGTGATGTAACAGGCCACAGAACTGATTTCATGACTCAATAATGACTTACTACCTTCAGTTTGAAAAATGTGAGATTATAGGCTTCTGGAATGCTAATCCAAACTGATCTGTACTCTCTCCAGAGTTGGTCCAGTACAAACTGCAGTGAACTCTGGTGCCAGTGACGTACTCGATGTCAAGTGGCTGTCCCACCACCTCCCATTCTCTACTTCTTCCTTGCCATGTGGCAGCTCAGCTTGAGAACATACTTCCCAGCTTCCTTTACAATAAGGTAAGACCATGTGACTACATTTCACCAGCGAAAGGTGAGTGGAAATGATTGTGTGATTCTGCACTACTTGGTTAAAAGAAAATCCTTTGCCCTGGACTTCTGCCTCCTGCCCTTCTTTTCTGAAACCTGAAGTGACAACAACTTTTGACTTTGAGCATGCCGAGGAGGTTAATGACTTAGGATGGGGGTCAGCAAACCACTGTCCATGGAGCACATGTGGCCCACCAACTGTTTGGATGATAAAGTTTTATTTGAGCAATTGCAACAGAGGCCATAAGTGCCTGGGTCCCTGGGTGAGTTCCTGGAGCAGAGCCTTCTAATCTTCCTGAATTGTTCTATGAGAGAAACATTAACTTCTGCCTTACAATCTGAGTCTCAGAATTTTGGAATCCCCTTGTAATGGCATTTTATCCTATCCTTATTCAATGCACCCTCCCCATCCTGTGTGCCTCCAAGGTGCACAGCTCTCCCAGGACAGAGTTGTCCCTGTCCTCTCAATGCCTCCAGCACCACACTTAGTCCCTTTGTTTATGGATCCATTTCCACATTAGACTGTTACGTTACTCAAAAAAAAAAAAAAAAAAAAGACTCTGCAGATTCAGTTCTGTATCCCAGTCCTTAATAAAATATCTGTCACACAATCATTCCCCACACATTTAGGTCCCTGGGACTCAGAAGCAAAGGAAGTTTCCCATCAAGGTCTCAGACTCTTCAGATCACTGTCCCATTATTTTTGTGGCTTCCTCCCAGCCCTCATCCTTACTAACATCAATCTTTTTCTCTCCTTTGTTGCTGATAAATTTAGCTTGCTTAAGAACTGTCATGAACTAATTGATGAGACTATTCCAGATCTTGGTTAGTTCAGACTTGCTTGACATGGGCCCTAAACTGGCGCTGGTTAGTTCCACTGTTATAACCTGTGGCTTCCCTGTACACTGTTTTTTTCCTTTGGTCATTCAAAGTTAATTTGCTCATGACATTCACAAGTCTGGGAGTCTTTCTACCTGCCCACCAAATTCAACCCTGAGGAAAACATTCAGGTCTCGAGTTTTCTAAGGAGTTGAACAGATAAACCTACTGTGAAACTCATGTATATCCAACCTACCACAGACTCAGTTTACCACTTCTCACAACTTGCCTTGGATTCTGTTGGACATTTCCCATTTTCATTGTACACAGGGGAGTGACTTAACCAAACACACAGAAAATATTCACCAGCAGCCAGTGAGAACTTAGTGCCAACAAAAGGATAATCAGGCTTCTCTAAGGATGGTCAATTAAACAAACAAAACTTTCTGCTTAGGGACCCAAAATTTATAAAATTAACAAATATATAATCTTCTAAGGAGGATGAATTGATGTTTTGACTTACAGCATTTGAGACTGACTGGTATCGATCAAAGCTGATGAGCACAATGTTATACACAGATGCTGTACACAAAAGATAGTCAGTAGTGAGCCAAAAGACACAGATGTTCTTTTCAAATTTCCACTTGAAGAGCTTGTGAGGGATGAACAAAGGAATGGAGATCATGCCTGTATGGAAGGAAAAATGAAGGTTAAAAAATATAGCACGTATCAATGAATATGAAGAGATGTAAACACGACACAGTGAACTATCTGAATTGACCAAAAACTGCTTGATTATAATTGAGAAATTCATGGTATTTCATCAACAAACTCAGTAGTGACCTCGTACACATTCTTGATGTGCCATTTTAAAAATAGCTGTCACAAACATC
This sequence comes from Antilocapra americana, assembly GCA_007570785.1. Classification (NCBI taxonomy): domain Eukaryota; kingdom Metazoa; phylum Chordata; class Mammalia; order Artiodactyla; family Antilocapridae; genus Antilocapra; species Antilocapra americana. The sequence goes on from ML662445.1 coordinate 29,774,108, forward strand.
GTACCTTCAATGGCTCCTTATTACTTTCCAAATTAAATTCAGGTCCCAACATATATTTCCAGCCACATACAACACACATCAGCTTTTGTGTTCATGATCTGACCCAGACAGGATGGGCCCCCCTTTCCGTAAACACATCTCACATTGTCACATCTCTTTGTTTGTGCCAAGAACATTCTTCTTCCTAGAATATCTTTCTTTTACAGAGAAGTCTATTTAAGTCCTTCTCATTCTTCACTGGGTGTAAAAAAAAAAATGATATCTTTCTTGTCATCTTTATTGGAACTTCCTGGGTAGAAGTGGCGCTTTCTCACCTGCCCTCTCCTGGCACCTGAGTCATCTCTCCCTCTAGACACATCCTACTCTGTAACATTGTCACCTGTTAAGATTGGGACCATGTTGGAAATCGATCTTTGTGTTTTTCGCAACATCTAGAGTTGACTAATGGCTCACACATTTAACTCAAATAAATTAATAACAGCCAATAGATATTGTACAGTTACCATATGCCAGACACTGTCCTGTGTGTATTACATATATCATATTACATATATGATATGTATTGATATCATATATATCATATCATATATGATATGTAATGATATCATACTACCATATGTCATATATATGATATTACATATATCATGTCATCTGTCATAGAAACTCTGTAAGGTAGGGACAGTGTGAGAGAAAAAACTCTCTGCTCTTCCCTCCACTACTGGCTCACTCCTCTTCACCATTGTTGTTGTTCAGTCAATAAGTCATGTCTGACTCTTTGCAACCCCAAGAACTGCAGCAAGCCAGGCTCCTGTGCCCTCCACTATCTCCCAGAGTTTGCATAACTTCATGTGCATTGAGTTAGTGATGCTATCTATCTGTCTCATCTTATGCTGCCCCCTTCTCCTTTTGCCTTCCATCTTTCCTAACATCAGGGCCTTTTCCAAAGAGTTGGCTCTCCACATCAGGTGGTCAAAGTATTGGTGCTTCAGCTTCAGCATCAGCCCTTCCAGTGAATATTCAGGGTTGATTTCTTTAGGATGGACTGGTTTGATCGTCTTGTGGTCCCAGTTCAGTTCAGTAGCTCAGCTGTGTACGACTCTTTGAGACCCCCATGAACTGCAGCACGTCAGGCCTCCCTGTCCATCACCAACTCTTGGAGTCCACCCAAACCCGTGTCCATCGAGTCGGTGATGCCATCCAGCCATCTCACCCTCTGTCTTCCCCTTCTCCTCCTGTCCCCAATCCTTCCCAGCATTAGGGTCTTTTCCAGTAAGTCAGCTCTTCGCATGAGGTGGCCAATGTATTGGAGTTTCAGTTTCAACATCAGTCCTTCCAACGAACACCCAGGACTGATCTCCTTTAGGATGGACTGGTTGGATCTTCTTGCAGTCCAAGGGACTCTCAAGAGTCTTCTCCAACAACACAGTTCAAAAGCATCAGTTCTTTGGCACTCAGCCTTTTTCACTGTCCAACTCTCACATCCATACATGACTACTGGAAAAATCATAGCCTTGACTAGACAAACCTTTGTTGTCAAAGTAATGTCTCTGCTTTTCAATATGCTATCCATGTTGGCCATAACTTTCCTTCCCAGGAGTAGGTATCTTTTGATTTCATGGCTGCAATCACCATCTGCAGTGATTTTGGAGCTCCAAAAAATAAAGTCTGACACTTTTTCCACTCTTTCCCCATCTATTTGCCATGAAGTGATGGGACTGGATGCCATGATCTTAGTTTTCTTATTGTTGAGCCTTAAGCCAACTTTTTCACTCTCCTCTTTCATTTTCATCAAGAGGCTTTTTAGTTCCTCTTCACTTTCCGCCGTAAGCGTGGTATCATCTGCGTATCTGAGGTTATTGATATTTCTCCCGGCAATCTTGATTCTAGCTTGTGCTTCATCCAGCCCAGCATTTCTCATGATGTATTCTGCATATAAGTTAAATAAGCAGGGTAACAATATACAGCCTTGACGTACTCCTTTTCCTATTTGGAACCAGTCTGTTGTTCCATTTCCAGTTCTAACTGTTGCTTCCTGACCTGCATACAGGTTTCTCAAGAGACAAGTCAGATGGTATTCCCATCTCTTTAAGAATTTTCCACAGTTTATTTTAATTCACACAGTCAAAGGCTTTGGCATAGTCAATAAAGCAGAAGTAGATGTTTTTCTGGAACTCTCTTGCTTTTTCAATAATCCAGCAGATGTTGGCAATTTGATCTCTGGTTCCTCTGCCTTTTCTAAAACCAGCTTGAACATCTGGAAGTTCATGGTTCATGTATTGCTGAACCCTGGCTTGGAGAATTTTGAGCATTACTTTACTAGCGTGTGAGATGAGTGCAATTATGCAGTAGTTTGAGCATTCTTTGGCATTGCCTTTCTTTGGGATTGGAATGAAAACTGACCTTTTCCAGTCCTGTGGCCATTGCTGAGTTTTCCAAATTTGCTGGCATATTGAGTGCAGCACTTTCACAGCATCATCTTTTAGGATTTGAAATAGCTTTGTTTGTAATGATGCTTTCTAAGGTCCACTTGACTTCACCTTCCAGGATGTCTGGCTCTAGCAGAGTGTGAGTGATCACACCATCGTGATTATCAGAGTTGTGAAGATCTTTTTTGTAAAGTTCTTTTGTGTATTCTTGCCACCTCTTCTTAATCTCTTCTGCTTGTTTTAAGTCCCTACCATTTCTGTCCTTTATCGAGCTCATCTTGGCATGAAATGTTCCCTTGGTGTCTCTAATTTTCTTGAAGAGATCTCTAGTCTTTCCCATTCTGTTGTTTTCCTCTATTTCTTTGCATTGATCGCTAAGGAAGGCTTTCTTATCTCTCCTTGCTGTTCTTTGGAATTCTGCATTCAGATGGGAATATCTTTCCTTTTTTCCTTGCTTTTCGTTTCTCTTCTTTTCACAGCTATTTGTAAGGCCTCCTCCGACAGCCATTTTGCTTTTTTGCATTTCTTTTTCTTGGGGATGGTCTTAATCCCTGTCCCTGTGGTCCCAGGGACTCTCAAAAGTCTTCTCAACATGACAATTCAAAAGCATCAATTCTTCGGCACTCAACTCATGGTCTGATGCTCACATCCATACATGACTGTTGGAAAAACTCATAGCTTTGACTATATATGGACCTTTGTTGGCAAAGTGATATCTCTTCACCCTATCTGACCTCAAGTATACCACACCCACACCCACAATCTCAGATCTTTGCACAGATGTCTTGGCATGCAGCACACTTCCTCAAAGAAGGCTCCTTCTGTTTACTCAAATTAATCTTCCTCAGGGAGCCCTAACACTGAAGTTTACATTGTAACCTCTACCTCTAACATACTTCCTCCCCCCTATTTTTTCTCAGTAGTAAATGATCAACCTCTAAAATGCTGTGTAATTTTATTTATTTACTTATATTGTTTATTGTCTATCTCCCCACCCACGTTCCCAGAAAAACTACAAGCACTATGAGGATTTTTTTTCTTACTGTATTTTCCCTGATATATCCCCAGCACCTCAAAGGGTGCCTGGTTCGAAATAAATCAGTATTGGATGAGTGAATAGATGTAAATGAGGAAGTCTGGTTTTATTAAAAACTTTTGTCAATCCTGAATAGCCCCTTCTTCCTGAAGCCAGTTAAGAAGCTGCATCTTGTTGGAAGTGGGAGAGAGATTTGAGAGGAGGGGACATATGTATAACTATGACTGGTTCATATTGATATATGGCAGAAAAGTGAAAGTGAAGTCACTCAGTCGTGTCCAACTCTTTGTGACCCCATGGACTGTAGCCTACCACACTCCTCCATCCATGGGATTTTCCAGGCAAGAGTACTGGAGTGGGTTGCCATTTCCTTCTCCAGAGGATCTTCCCAGGGATCAAACCTGCGTCTCCAACACAATATTGTAAAGCAGTTATCCTCCAACTAAAAATAAACTTTAAAAAAAAACCCTGCATCTTTCATGAGAAAATGACAGTCAAAAGGTAGAAGGGAAGCTAAAAGCCCTAGTGAATTCTTTGGACCAACAGAGCAATGTATGGATAACAGTGATCGTATTGAGGGTACTATGGATTGAATGTTTGTGTCACCCTCCCCCCAAATTCACATGTTGAAGCCTGAATCCCCAGAGTGATAGGGCCTATAAGGAGGTAGCTGAAGTTAAATTAGGTTGTAAGGGTGGAGCCCTAACCCAACAGGCTTAGTGTCCTTAGAAGAAGAAACACCAGGAAGCTCACTCGCTCACTGTCTCTCAAGGCCAGATGAGGATGAAGCAAGGTGGCAGCCATCTGCAGGCTAGGAGCAGAGCCCTCCCCAGGCACCAAAGCAGCTGGCACCTAGGATGTCCTAGCCTCCAGAGCTCTGAGAAAGTAAACTGCTATAAAGTCACTCAGACTGTGGTTATTCTATTGGGGCACCCGAGCTGACTAACACAGAGGGAAAGAGAAGAGTCCGGATCTGAGGCCCCAAGGTCCCAGCACGCTTCACTCTGTTGTGCTTCGCCTCATTGCACTTCACGGATACTGCATTTACTATGAATGGTTCACGGCAACCCTGCACCGAGCAAAGTCTGTCAGCGGTATCTCTTCCAATAGCATTTGCTTCCTTTGCGTCTTTATGTCACATTTGCTACTTCTCACAATATTTTTATTTTTTTATTATTATATTTGTTGTGGTGATCTTTGATGTTACCGTTTTAATTGTTTTGGAGCTCCATGAACTTTGCCCAAAGTATTCAGCGAACGTCATAAATGTTGTGTGTGTTCTGACTGCTCTACCAGCCTGCCATTTCCTTGTCTCCTCAGGTTTCCCTATTCCATGAGACATAACAATATTGCAGTTAAGCCGATTAATAACCCTAGAATGACCTGTAAGTATTCAAGTGAAAGGAAGAGCCAACGAATGTGGCAAACTTCAGGGTTGTCTCACTTTAGGAACTTGCCACAGGCACCCCAGCTTTCAGCATCCACCACCCTGATCAGTCAGCATCCATCAACATCAAGGCAAGACCTTCCCATGAGCAAAAAGATTATGACTCCATTAAGGATTGGAAAATGGTTAGCATTTTTTTACCATAGAATATTTTAAAATTATGGTGTGTACATTGTTTTTTTAGACATAATGTTATCGCACACTTAGTAGACTGCAGCTATACCTTTTACATGCACTGAGAAACCAAAAAATTCATGTGACTCTTGTTTTGATTTTTGCTTTATTGCAGCAGTCTGGAACTGAACCCACAATACTTCTGACTTATACTTGTACTAAAGATACACTTTGCCATCCTGAAAATGTGGTTCAGACTCTGTCAACAACAACCTTTTGCCCTTGAAGATCCTATCTGGATCATCCATCATGTGCTTATGTAGGCCATACATACCCACACAAATGTGTATATGAAAAAGGTACACATAGATGGAAGCTTTGGTCATGTGATACCAATTTTATAGGTATCAGTATAGATTTAAGTAATATTTTTCTGGAATAATATATAGACAAGATATGTTAATGCACCTGATACTGGATTTTTTTCCTCAATAAATCTTTCCTTTCCAACTAAATTCAGCCTAGGAAGCTGCTCAGGTACCACAAATTTTAAGAAATTGCTTCTACAGGAGGCCAGTTCAAAAACCTGTGACAAAAGGACATTCTGCCAGAAAGCCCACCATACAGAGCACGCGATGCTCTAACCTGCACTGGCATCATCACATGGATGTAGAGCCCTGGATCTCATGACCCTGAATATTAAGAATTGCTATCTTATAGCTATAGAAAATCTCTCACAAGGCCCATCTTGGCCCACCACCACCACCACCATGAGGTCCTATAGGCTCAAAGCTAAAAAGACATACTTCCGAGCATGGCAAAGGAGAAAGAACAGCATCGACACAAAACTCAAATCTTGCTACAAAATGCTCTCGAAGACTCTGCCAAGCCCTGTGCTGTCATTGTGAATATTGCATTAAATCAGTCGACCTCTGGATGAAGCTGGTAGGCGGCAGGGAAAATGTGAAGGATGAGACCAGCTAATTAAGAGAGATTCTGGCCTGTGTCAAACTGCTCTCATTGGGAGCAAAGCCATTTCTTCTCCCATCCACCTGAGGATAGAGGAGGACCACCAGGATGGCTGAGTCATCACGTCTGCAGGGACATTTCTCAAAGAGGAACCACAGATTGTGATGCTCAAGACCATGATGGTGGGCCTGCCGTGATGCTGACCCTGGGCCTTACACAGAGGCACTCTGTTCTTGTCTAGGACCATCTTCATTCAAAAGCTTCAGGCCTCAGTCTCTCTCCCTTGGATGTATTTTTACCCCATCACTTCTGACCATGAGGTATGCAAGTCCTTACTTCCTTTGGGATAGTCAAAATACATCATCCATTTTAAATGTTGAGTATCATCTAAAAGTTGTACAGCTCTGTGAAGAAGGAGAAGGATATATATATTTATAATAGAATATTCTTTGTTCACATAAATGTACTTGTGTATCTATCTGTATATTATCTGTTTATGTGAACATTAAGGGCTTCCCTGGTGCCTCAGCAGTGAAGAACCCGCCTGTCAATGTAGGAGACTTGGGTTCAATCCCTGGGTCAGGAATAACCTCTGGAGAAGAAAATGGAAACCCACTCCAGTATTCTTGCCTGGAAAAATTCCATGGAACAGAGGAGTCTAGCAGGCTACAGTCCATGGGGTCACAAAGAGTCAGATGTGACTGAGCAACTGAGCACACACGCATGCACATGTGAGCAAAGATAGCGATGTGGAAGGATCTATATCAAGTTGTTGGTGTTGGTTACCTGGAGGGGCAGAACTTAGGAGACAAATGAGACTGCTGCATGTTTCTAATGCTTCTATATTAGTTCTCCACTTTTTTCTGTGATTGTGTCATTTCTATACCTAGATTCGTAAGTCAATCTTTCCAACTAGAGATTTCCTCCAAAACTTTTATCATTGCAATATTAGAAGCATAAACTGCTTTTCCAAATGCTCCCTATATCTTTGAGGAATGTCATACTTCTCTTGGCCCCAGAACTCAGTCTTTAACACATCTTTCTCCTGCCTGACAACCCCACCCCCATTGCATCTCTGCCTCCTGAACTTATTTCCACTCTTAACCTCTTCGGCATGGTAATGTCTCTGTATTTTAAAAGAAAAGCAGACATTACCTTGCCAACAAATTTCCATCTAGTCAAGGCTATGGTTTTTCCAGTAGTCATGTATGGATGCGAGAGTTGGACGATAAAGAAAACTGAGCGCAGAAGAATTGATGCTTTTGAACTGCAGTGTTGGAGAAAGCTCTTGTGAGTCCCTTGGACTGCAAGGAGATCAAACGAGTCAATCGTAAAGGAAATCAACCCTGAATATTCATTGGAAGGACTGATGCTGAAACTCCAAAACTTTGGCCACCTGATGCGAAGAACTAACTCCTTGGAAAAGACCCTGATACTAGGAAAGACTGAAGGCAGCAGGAGAAGGGGATGACAGAGGATGAGATGGTTGGATGGCATCACTGACTTGATGTACATGTGTTTGAACAAGCTCCAGGAGTTGGTGATGGACAGAAAAGCCTGGCATGCTGCAGTCCATGGGGTCACAAAGAGTTGGACATGACTAAGCATCACTACGAACAAAGCTAGTGGAGGTAAAAGAACTCCAGTTGAGCTATTTCAAATCCTGAAAGATGATGCTGTGGAAGTGATGCACTCAATATGTCAGCAAATTTGGAAAACTCAGCAGTGGCCACAGGACTGGAAAAGGTCAGTTTACATTCCTATCCCAAAGAAAGGAAATGCCAAAGAATGCTCAAACTACCGCACAATTGCACTCATCTCACATGCTAGTAAAGGGATGCTCAAAATTTTCCAAGCCAGGCTTCAGCAATATGTGAACTGTGAATTTCCAGATGGTCAAGCTGGTTTTAAAAGAGGCAGAGGAACCAGAGATCAAATTGCCAACATCCGTTGGGTCATTGAAAAAGCAAGAGAATTCCAGAAAAACATCTATTTCTGCTTTATTGACTATGCCAAAGCCTTTGACTGTGTGAATCAAAATAAACTGTGGAAAATTCTTAAAGAGATGGGAATACCAGACCATCTGACCTGTCTCTTGAGAAACCTGTATGCAGGTCAGGAAGCAACAGTTAGAACTGGAAATGGAACAACAGACTGGTTCCAAATAGGAAAAGGAGTACGTCAAGGCTGTATATTGTTACCCTGCTTATTTAACTTATATGCAGAATACATCATGAGAAATCCTGGGCTGGATGAAGCACAAGCTGGAATCAAGATTGCTGGGAGAAATATCAATAATCTCAGATATGCAGGTGACACCACCCTTATGGCAGAAAGTGAAGAAGAACTTAAGAGCCTCTTCATGAAAGTGAAAGAGGAGAGTGAAAAAGTTGGCTTAATGCTCAACATTGAGAAAACTAAGATGGCACCTGGTCCCATCACTTCATGGCAAATAGATAGGGAAACAGTGGCTGACTTTATTTTTGGGGGGCTCCAAAATCACTGCAGATGGTGACTGCAGCCATGAAATTAAAAGACGCTTACTCCTTGGAAGGAAAGTTATGACCAACCTGGATAGCATATTAAAAAACAGAGACATCACTTTGCCAACAAATTTCCATCTAGTCAAGGCTATGGTTTTTCCACTGGTCATGTATGAATGTGAAAGTTGGACTATAAAGAAAGCTGAGTGCTGAAGAATTGATGCTTTTGAACTGTGGTGTTGGAGAAGATTCTTGAGAGTCCCTTGGACTGCAAAGAGATCCAACCAGTCTATCCTAAAGGAGATCAATCCTGAGTGTTCATTGGAAGGACTGTTGTTGAAGCTGAAACTCTAATACTTTGGCTACCTGATGTGAAGAGCTGACTCATTTGAAAAGACCCTGATGCTGGAAAAGATTAAGGGCAGGAGAAGAGGACAACAGAAGCTGAGATGGCTGGATGGTATCACCAAGTCAATGGACATGG